>OZ023274.1:446026-632736 GCA_964007475.1 Hybos culiciformis | reverse complement strand
AAATAAAATATTAAAGTAAAAATAAAAAAATGGAAAATTTATAGCCCGTTTTCCATAAAATTAAAAACTATATGTTTTCATTAAATGTCCGTCCATCCGTCTGTCCGTTCGTATTCGATAAAAATACTTATAACTAATAAACGTTACCAAACCGATTTAAATTCTTTGAATGTGAAAATATGCGCAATATCGGTCTCTCTCTTCGAGATTCTATGATTTCAGGATTGGTAGTTAGAGGTTTTCAAAAAATATTATTTTTAATTTATATTATTTTTATTTATTTTATATAGATTCCAAGCAAAATTAGTGTGTTAGATAGATAGATGTCGATTAGAGGCTGTTAAAAAATGTTTGAACCCTGAGTTGCGTATGGATTGCGATGAAAATTGTTATATTTGTATAAGGTATATGAGTAAATGGTATTGGTATAATGATATTGAGGGAACCTAAAAAATATGTTTAGCTCCCAATTGTGACCAAAATATCTTAATAATAAAATATTTTAAATCTAAATGTTGAAAACGGGGCCCGTACTTTAATCTGTTCTATATTTTTAGTTTTGCGTTTAATACAATCGACATTAGTTACTTCGATCACGCAAGTTCATGCAGCCTACAAATGAATTTGACAATTCAGAAAAAGTCATTTTTTAATATATAATCGGAATTAATTCAATTTATTAGTTGGAACATTTTTTCTTGTAACGCTTCATTATTATACAGGTAATATTATAAGTATTAATTTCATAACTTTAAGTAAAAAAATAAAAACAAAAAGGATGTTTTTTTATTATATATAAATAATAATTTTTTTTATATAATTTTGTTTATTGAGGCGCCTACACTTTACTACAAAGGGTTTAAATGGTTACCAAATAAATATTTATTCATGAAAGTCACTTCCTGCTGCCAAAAAAAAAAAAAATACTAACAACTAAAAGGTTCAATAATTTGGTTTTTTTTTAAGTTTTTATATTAAATATTTATATTTATTTATTTCTGTCTTTCCTTAATATTAAATAATATTTTTTTAAACCTGAATCCACAATAACTGTTTATGGGATCAGATTATGGTGGTAAATAAAAAAAATTAAAATCTTATGATTTATAAAATTGTAATTTTAATGAATTAATGAAATAGGTTTGACTTTAGATCCTATTGGATAAAACTAATGTCAGGACTATCCGATTGATCAGAAATTCTTTAGAAGTATGAAAAAGTTCTTTGGTATAAGGTAACACTAGTTTCATCTGAAATATGGCTCAAATGTAATATTTTTTCGCTAAAATAAGTCACTTGTTCGATTTATAAAATGGTGCGGAACTTTGGTGTTAGGGAGAACAGAACATTATTACCTTATTCATAGCTAGAAAACATTTGGGAATCTATTAAAACGAATAAAATAACAAATATTTGAAGGCCATAAGAACATTGGTTATATTCTATATTTAATATTCCGTAGAAATTTTTATACTGATTTTAAATTGTAATCGAATAAAATAAAAAATAAATAGTTTAAAATTTGTTTACATTTTGGTCAAGTTAATATTTTGTTCAGTAAATTGCTTAAGAATAACAAAAATAAAAAGGAAATTCTTTTTTCATCTTCAAAGATTTAAAAAAAAATTAGAGTCCTTTTTTTAAAAAAAAAGGATCTTTTTGCAAAATAAATATAACGATGACAGAAAAAAAAAATATATTATGAAATTTAATTTATAAAGATCAAAGTTTATCAAGCTTAACAGTTAGAAATTCATAATATATAGATTAAAGAAAGTACATTTGAGCTCTTGGTAAATTTTAAAATGATCTTATGTCCAGCGATTGTTTGTTCCATTTTCAACTGTAGCTATTTCATTTTTTTTCATAGCCTTGCATATAGCTTTAGGTAAATTTCATATATACGCATAACATTTTTCATCAAATATTTAACAAAACAAATACTTATTTATTTTTTTTTCTGAATGATTATTAATCATTTAAAATTACCTATATCATAATCTTTGAAAGTCTAATCTTATTTATATATGATGACATATCCCCACACACATATCTCAAAATTTGAAACCGTATCTCTTGAAGTATTTATGTTTCAAATTCATAAGTATCTGTGGCATGAATCAAAAAAGGCTCCAATAAAAAAAAGTAATTGGACAACTTTTTTAGAACGTTGATATAAAAACTCTTTTTAAATTTTCTTTTGGTTTTTTGCATTGTTGTCATTATCTGGTTAGGAGGTTAAAATTATACGGGAATAAAACTAGATAATTAATATTTTTGAACTTTAAATGATTTTTCTGTTGACAGAATGATTAAGTAAAGTTTAATTATTTAATTTTGAAAGTTTACATTCGATATTTTAGAATTTTTCTTAGATTTCTAATTAAAAAAGTGTACTATAAATTCATATGAAATAAATTTGCTTCTGTTTTGTTTCAAACCACAGAAATATAATAGTATTATAAATTTTGTATTATGTTTATTTTGAATATATATTTATATATATTTTGATGTAATTTAAAAACGTTTAAGATATAAATTTCAAGATAAATTTAATATTACATTTTTTTGATAAAAAAATTCAAAAATTTAATTCACGTTAGAACGTGAGTTTTTAATGTCTTTTTAAGAGTTATTTATGACAACAACCTACGAAATAATATATGATGGTATTATTATTATTTTTTTCGACAAAATATTGTTATTACTATTTTTTTTCGATTTTAATGTCAAATTCAATATATTTTTGTAAATTTTTATAAATATAAATTGAAACAAAAATAATATGTGTGGGTTAGTTATGTATATGTTCGTATTCGTATTCGTATTTACATTTATATAATGTAATGTAATGTATATTATGAGAAAATAATAATATAAATTCGATTTTTGAAATTTCCATAAATATAACCTTATAATATTATATTTTGTGAAAACTTATTCAGAAAAAGAAATTTTTGTATATATTGAATAACTTTATTGCTTTTATTGTGAATTGAAATTTAAGTTAACTAATTTTATTAAATTTGTATATTTTCCTTTTGATATTACAATTTTTGAGAAAATATATAGAATTTTTCTGAAAATATATAGAAATTGTTTTGAATTTTTGTATAAGCTTTATTATATTGCTGGAATTTATTTTGTACAATAAACATTTTATGACATTCTGGAATAAGTTAACTCCATATGGTTTTGGTGAATTATTATGGGTGGATTCTAAAAATTAAGAAATAATTTAGATTTGATTGGTTTTTGATTTCATTTTTTAATCTGAAACAATGACACCAAAGAATAAGATATGATATTAATTTCGACGCAAATAATGTTATATTTATAATAATGTTAGCAAAATAATGGGAAAAATAAATAATTATCTGAGCTGTGAGAGCTGGGATTATATGCTGCTGTACTAATTTGTGATTTTTATTTTTAATCTTAAACTTTTTTTTTAATATTTTTAATTTATTAATTCTGAAGAATTTTTCATTATATTCGGTATTGTTAAATTATGATTGTAGGAAAAAGAGCACACTTTTCATATGATAACCACAAAAGATGAATATAGTTTGTTATAAATTTGAAATTATTTTTGACAAAAAAATAAAAAGAAAAGCAACGCAAAAACGATTAAGCAATTTTCTAAATAAATTGCGGAAAACTTTAAATTTTCATTTAATACAAAAAAAAAAAATAAATTGCAGAGAATGGTGACATCAATCAAAATTATTATACAGGTTTTTTTCAAAGTTCCAAAAAAAAAAAAAACCAAAATTTTTTCATATAATGTAAAATTTTTATCATTTTTTCTTTTGCATAATTGAAATTATTTTTTTTTGTCAAAGTAGCATAAAGTTTTAAAGTAAATGATTCTACACGACACCATAATAAATTACTTAACATGCATTGATTTGACATACATCAAATTATTATATAAACAATGCATACCTATGTACATGTATGTGTATATTTTATATATAATTTCTTTTTCTTTTTAATATGCTGAGCGCACATAATTCTTTTGTTAGAAAATGTCTATGTACACATAATGTACTGAGGTAAGTATATATTATTTGCAGAAAAAAAATTAAATCATAAATCATTTGCAAAGATGACATAATTTTGTAATACCTTTTCATGTAAAACTGAAACAAATACCATTCCAGAAACAAGGAAAATTATTTCTTTTTGCAAAAAAATCTTAAAAAATCATCTTCCATAATAGTTTTTTATTATGTTATTTCGTAATGAATTAATATAGATTTTTTTTGGTTTTATTTCATTCGAAATTTAAAATTACTTTCTAGCTCATACAGACGTAAAAAGTCTCAATTAAAAGGTTAAAATAGGTCAGATAAAAAAAGAGTCTTTTGAAGAAATTAAATAACATTCAATTCAGATTTAAGAAAATTTTGCTAAAGTCTCCAGTTTTTCCACTCCCCTTTTTCTATATTTCAGCTCAACTAGTGATAATTTGTTTTATAGCTGAGCTATTCCCAAGACAGTCCAAAAGAAGAAATTGGTTATCAATAACGAATCCATACGTATATATGTTGGTAATAGAAGTTTCTACAAGTTCTGTCATCAACGACTTAAAACCATGCACGAATAAAAGAAGCTGCAAAAAAAATTAAATATCACAAAAGCATAATCATTATGGCGTTTATTAGAAATGCATATTTATGTTCAATTAAATATAGTTTTTTTTTAACATTTTCCGCTGGCATTTGATATTTCCTTTCATTAAATTTCAATTGATAAAAAATATGATATTATTAATTTTTGTTTTTCTTTTTGGCATTACTAACAACAACATGTAAAAAGAAAGATATTTCTGTTTTTTTTTTCACTTGAACAGCATAAAATAAAAAGAGGATTTTGTCAGAAAATTAATTTGGAAAAGGCAAAAAATCAACATTTGCTGAAATTTTTATCGTAAATTGAAAAGATTGAGGGCACAGTGATTTTGGTAATTAACAGTTTTCCATATTTTTTTGAACACTTAAAGCAGAAATTAATTATCTCAATAAAAATTCATGAGAAAATTATGTTTTTCGATTTAATATTCAAATGAATTTTCAAATGGAAATTATATTTGGTTTTTTTATTTTTCTGTGGAAAGACAATTAAGATTAAACTTTTGATGTGAATGTTGGTTTTAATTTAAAAGTATGAAATAGCGTGTAATATACGATTCAGTTTTGTCCAATCAACAGAGAATAACTAAAAGTTAACAAGACTCAGATAAAACCACGTAACTCTGTGATATTTGGTTTTTTTCTTTTTCTGTGGAAAGACAATTAAGATTAAACTTTTGATGTGAGTGTTGGTTTTAATTTAAAAATATGAAATAGCGTGTAATATACGATTCAGTTTTATCCAATCAACAGAGAATAACTAAAAGTTAACAAGACTCAGATAAAACCACGTAACTCTGTGATTTTATGTGGTTCAAAAGACTACAATAATTTTCGTGAGCAAATTGTATTCTCATAAATTGATTAAGTAGAATACGTTTTCTTAAAATTAGATTAGAATAATGTCTTTTAACCTTAAATGAATCCATTATAAAGTATATTGTTGTTACTGTGTGGAATTTGAGGTTATCTTATCTTAACTTAATAGAACAAGAGGTCCATTTAATTTTGCTCCAATTGTGAGGCGGATATATCTTAGAGTCTCAATTTGTTGAATTTGTAAAAGAAACATGAGAAAGTTCAAAATTATGCTATCATTTAATTGAGAAACATTCTCTTCCCTCTTTCAAATTATTGGATTTTATTTAAAATTTTTCTATGTTGCCAGTTTCCACTGATCAATTAAAAATAACAATATATTTTGTCTTCTGATTTGGCAACTCCGTGAGGACGACGAGTCGACGATTGTCATTAAAGAATAATATATAGGAATAATGTTGTCAATTATGTTGGAACTGAAATTCCACCATTAGATTTTAGATATATTGAACTTAATTTTTTATTACGCTCAATAATAAAGATGGGAAAGAATTAAGTTATAGAATAATTATATTTTTAGAAAATTGTTTAATAAGTTAAACACATTTTGATTTTATTATACCCATCATTGCTTGTGTATAGAAAATATTTTCGTTAGCTATGATTTTTGTTTTTGAATAAAAAAAATCAAGACCCCTAGAGAATAATACCCATAGAAAAGTATAAAAAACTAAAGAAAAAAGGGAAAGGTTATTGATTTATTTATCGAATGCAAATGGTGTTCTTTATAAACAACCCATCAGGACTTGGATTGAATATAATATTCATTGAAAGAAAGAAATTTTAATATATAATCTTCCAATTTGTTCTTTGAATTTTTTAATTTTCTAAAGCCTAAAGGAGTATAAATTGAATCTACAAAAGTATTTACAAACTTAATTTAGTTAAATGACTTTTATATTATAATTAAATAATTAAACAATGAATTTATTATGTTTTAAGATATAAATTATATATACCCTTGAATTTCAGCCATTTTAAACCGCACAAGAAAGTAATTTATTTAATACCTCCGTAAAACTTGAAGTAGAAAATAAAATGGAGCTCGGAAATTTATATCAATTTAATATGATTAAAGATTATTCACATGAATTTTTGAAAATAATTATTCTAACATCTTTTTCATTACATTTTCAAGCACGAAGAAAATTAAAAACATTTTTTAAATTTCAAAGTTCAAATAAAAGCTTCAATAATTTCTTCATAAAAATTGGAAAATTTTTCTTATTCATTTAACATTTTAATTAGGTAATATCACTTGACCTCGTCTGTGTCTATAAAATGGATAATCAAATTTAAAATTTGTTGTAATTAAGTTTGCTTTGATTTAATTTTTAGTGTATTTAACATTTACAATAAAATACAATAATACATATATATATATATATCTCATTTATTTTCACATAAACATAACCATAAATATATTTTATAAAAGAACAATAAAAATATAAAAATTGTTAGTTAAAGAAATTCTATACAAGATCTTAAGAAATTTTTACACGCAAATATTGCCTTGGGGATATTTCTCTAACCTTCTTAGATGTAAAACCATTAACGAAAGAGCTGATAAGAGATTTCTTTTAATACAGAAAACATTATATTAATTTGTATACAAAATAACAATAAAAAAAATAAAAGTATATTACAAAATGTTCATAAAATAAAATGAATTTTTAAAGAGAAAATTTATGAAAATATCATAAAGTTGAATGTTCATTTAAAAGGAATGAAATATCTGTAGCGTAGAAAAAACTAGGGAACATTTTGCTTTCCCAAATTGTACAAAAATAAAGTATAAAATATTTAGTAAGTTCAATAGTTCTAAAGCCAAAATTGTCTCAGCATAAACTGTGTAATATTTTTTCATTTCGTTATACAAATAGGTGTTGTTAACCAAGTTTACTATTTTTGACTATTTCGTATGATCATTTTTTTGTAATGTTAGATAAATAGTGCCAACAGATAAGGAATAATATTCCGATTTTATTGAATTTTAAGAGACATTCATTTTAATTTTTTATTTATATAAACATATAAGCTATAATACCCCTTACGCTACAAACTAAAAATCAAATAAAAAAATGTATATTGTATTTGAATTTTGATTAATATATGATAATAAATATCTGCATAATATAAATGCAAATAAAACATGACATACTTTATACATTTATTTTTTCAACTTTAATTATATATTATTTTTAATCATTTAAAAATCATTTTATATTAAGAGCCCTCAATGTGAAAAATTGCAAAAAATTGGTCTTAGTTTGGCTTTGATTGTATGGTTACTACAATCTAGACTGAAGTGATTTTTTGATATGTTAGAGAGTATATAACTGGCTCCAGGGTAGGTGAGGCGGATTTTTTATATTTTGAGTTTTTTGGCCCAAATGAGCCTTTGAAAAACTTGAACATATTTGCTTCGATTCTGAAGTAAAGGAAAAAGATAATAAAAAATCTCAAACGCAGAAATAAAGCTAAAATACCACTCTCCAGGGCTGGTGACGTGAAATTATGAATTTCTTTAAGTTCCTGACAAATTTTTAATTAATTTCATTTATTTCTAAGAATTTTTTTATTTTTTTGATAAATTACAGTTTCTGCACAGAAATAAAATTCAAATATAGTTTTGTGATTTTCTGGTAGAGGTGTTTTTCGTTCAACTTTTGTCGCATTTTTCACGGCCGTTTATTTTCTGTAAAATAAAACAAAAAAAACTGCAAAAATAGAAAACAGAAATAGCAAACAGAATTTCACATGGAGGGCTCTTAAGTGTACTAAATTATCTACACTATTAACACCAGTATTATTATTATATATATATTTTTAAGCTCATTTAGGAGTTTATTAGTGTATAATATTTTCAAATTTAATTACCTTAATATTTTTTCAGTTCCCATAAACCATTAACATTAATACAATTTACATAAATGTATCTATATATAAAATAGACTATGTGTAATATACACAGTATGATGACTAGTAAATGAAAAGTATATTGTTCATACAATTATATATTATATATATGTATGTATATATATATGTATATATATATATATGTATATATATGTATGTAATTGTACATTTATAATTTATACGAAAAATTTTTTGAATAATTGCAATTTTCTGCAAAACAATTTTACAATAATATGTTGAAAAAATTACATTATTTTAAAATTTTCATTTAAGAATTCTCCTTCTAATTGCATAATGGTTAAAAAAGAAATATTTTTGAAAAATTTCCTATAAAGTATAAATTTAATTGAATAAATTATCTTTCTTTATTAAAACTAGCAGAGTATGTATTTCGATATCAAAATAGTTAATATCGAAATGTTGCCAAAAGAAAATCAGTCAAAGATGTTTACCTGGAATAATGTTGGATTATGATTGAAGTCAAACATTTCATGCTTTGTAACTGGATGGATAAAATAATTTGGATTCAGAAAAAAAAAATATACAATTTCTAAAAAAATTTTAAAACACGTTTTTCGAAATGATTTCGCGCGAGTAGTAACTTAACTTTCTCTTTCATCGATTATTTAACTAGAAGAAACCATTTCAGTTTGAGAACTTACCACATAAGAAGATGGAAACTTAAATTTTGTGTAAAACAGATTCAAAAAAATATTTTTTTGAAAAAATAAAAAGATCATCAAAAAAAATTTATTTCGTTAAAAGGCAAACAAAATTGACAACTTAATATACATACTTTTAATTTTATGATCTCTTTTTGATATAAAGTTTTTATTTCAAGGTCTACTCTAATCTACACAGAATGATAAGTTGAGATGAAACTTGTGTTTGACATTTTAATGTACTTTAACTTATGTGATAATTTAAAATAGGCATAACACATAATTATGACATTTCAGAGTTTTTGTTTCTTTCACTTAATCCTTTCTTTATAAAATTTCAATTTTTAAATTGCTATTCAGTTTTTAAAAGAAAGAAGGGAAAAAGACATTATCGATTTAAACATAGAAGTTAAGAAAAATTTTAAAAAAATGTCTTAATTTAAAAAAAATAAATAAATATTTTTCTGAATATATGTATACATATTTAGAAAAATCCTTGAACACATATTGTGTGGTTTTTTATTTTTTATTTTTTTTTTTTCAATATTTTAGTAAGTTCTTGTAAAGTTAAAATTTTTGCCTGAGTATAAGAAACTACTTAACATCTGTTGTTTGTCATAACAAAATTTTCTTAAAAACGAAAAAAACCAAAAAAACTTACACACTCAATGTCTTTATTGAAGGATTAAATAATTTTATGAAAGGAAAATAAATATAAATGGGAAAATCATATAATAAAGGTAAAAATACATAATTTTTTAAATAATTTTAATATATTACATTCCCATCAGAATTTATTTTTACTAAAATTTTTTACAAAAAATGTATAAATATTTTAAGTTTTTTTTTTTTAACATTTTGATTGACATTATGGAAAAGAAAACCTCAAGAAATGTACATATTTGCTCACTTTGGTAATCCAAATATTGTGTGTGTACAAAATCAAAGAATTTCTTTAATGTGAGTTTCATTATTTCTCGTGGTGAGAAAGAAGGTGATGTTAAGTAAAAGTAGTGGTCGAAAAGTTGATTTTAAAAGGTTTCTTCTTGTTGAAATTTAAAAACAATATGGAAATTTTGATAATGAGCTCATTAAATTTAAAAATTTAAAACAGTTACAGAGATTTGCGTAGTAATTCAGAGCTATATTAACTCTGCACTACGATATAATTGAAGGGTTTTTTGCATTTTTTCTCTTCACATTTTATATCGATTAACTGGAGGTGAAAAAAAATGCATGTTGCTTCTCTAATAATTTTTTACGTAATATTAAACATATTACATTATGAAATAAAAAAAAAAAACAAAATTAACTTACTAGCTTAACTTTTTTACATAAGTACATAAAATTATTATGGTGTATGCAATATTATATATCTATGTCTAACATATACGTACAAATACATATATCTAAAAAATTCTTGGTATACCATCGGTAGAGTTGTTAAAAATATATCCTTTTTAATTCAATTTATCAGAAATTTATTGAATAAATATAACGATATCCTACACTTAATAAATTTTATTTTTCTTCATGCCAAACAAAACAAAAAATTAATACTTTTATCTAAGTATATTTTTTAACTGAAACATAATAATGGCAACAAAAAAAAAAAAAATAAAAATAAAAAAACAAAGAAAAATAACAATTTTATTTTCAACCAAAAACCGCATATCCGGTTTCAGAAAATAGGTTTTTCTGATGTACGTACTTGTACACAATATTATAAATTTTTCATATGTGGTAAAAGCGAAAATCCTTTTTTTTTGGTAAATAATAAGTACACGTAAGCATTATTCGAAATTATGTTTACGAATTTATAGCAAAAATTTCTACAACATAAAAGCGTATATTTATATATAGGTATTTTTATCGATTTGTTATTGGCATATATAGTATGAGGGTATTTTGAATTTATTACGAAATATAATAAAATACAATTAAAAAAAAAATCAAAATCCTAAAAATTTTTAGAATTTAAAAAAAAAAAAACAAATCCTAATTTATATTTTAAAAACCACAAAATAAATTTTTTAAACCGCACCGAATAAATATTGTACAAAGAAATAATGAAAGGTTGAAATTTAAATTTTTTTGTATGCAAAATAAAAAATGTTTTGTAAATTTTTTATTTTGCTTGAAGGATTTAATAAACCCACAAGACTCAATGAGTTAATATGTTGAGAAGAAAATATTTTATGTAATGTTGGTAATGATCATCGACTTCGATTCCAATGGAATTATGTACATACAATAAATAAAAATAAATTAAAATTATTGTTTAATACTATATTTACTTCTAGCCTAAAAAATAAATCAGTGATATTATTTTTAATTTGATTTTCTTCTTTCCAAAAAAAAAAAACATTTTTCTCTTTAATTATTATTAGATTTTAGTAAAAAAAATTTTCTACATATTAAAATTAAATCAACAAGTTTGACTTTTCATTCTCAACAAATTTTCTGTAATATCTTTTACGTGCGAAAGATTTGTACGTGATAAAATTTTCTATAAAAATTTAAATGATTTTCACAATTCTAATTCTTAATTCTCATATATTATTAGGATTATTTGTGGTTGGAGCATACATATGTTTTTCGGTTTTAATTCCTGGAAAATATTGCACTTTGTATGAAATATAACAGAGTTCATTAAAATATTCTGAAATGTATTTCTTATTATGGGACAGTATGGTGTCAAAATTTAGAAACATAGCGAATCCGAAATGTCTTTCTTTTTCAAATTGCTTAAAAGTATGTATAATATGTGATTCGACCTTAAATATTACCTTTTAAAAATAATGAAAAACATGTTCACAGTGGATTAAAAAACAAAACAAACACTTAATTCAAGAGAATAAGTCGAAAAATTGACAGAAATTCCAGTACAAAAACATATAATTAATAATGTTGAAATTAAAATATTAAATCGACTTACCTGTAATTTACTTGAAGGGGGTGAAACCACTAAGCAAATTTTCATTGTGGCTTTTAAAAATTCTTCACGTTTTGCATTCAATTCAGCTTGATTAATTTCATTACTTCGAGAAAATGGATTAAAACTACGTTTCACCGACGATTGTGGAGAAAATTTCGAAAATTTTTGACTAAATCCATGCTCTGATGTTGGTGAGCTCAAAGAAAATAATTTTCCTTTTTTCGTTGTACCGGTAGAAATATCATTTTCTGTGCTGCTGTGTGTTTTGCTGCTACTACCACCAAACCAACTAAGTTTTTCTTTATGTGGTGAACTGCTTGGCGACAATCCTATCGAACTACCTTTGTCTATACTTCTGGAATTACAATCGTCTGTGCTTGGTTGTCTCGCAAATGTTGATGTCGATGAAGCATCATCATTTGGATCTTCATCTTCATCAGTTATATAACTTTTTGCAATAATTTCTGGAAGAAATGGATTATTAGGCGAGGTAATTGGATGATAATAACCTTGATCACTTGAAAATTTATCAGACAAATAATTATCATTATATTCTTGAGAGTATGAAGGAACTGATTGTGTTGTTGTTGCAGAAATATGTGGCGGTTGTTGTTGACGTGGTGAAAATGGTGATTGAATTTGAGATGATGTTGTTGATGATGATGGCAAGGGTCCATCAAATGACTTAACTGAATCATTTGATTTACTGAATAAAAAATTTTGCAAACGTTGTAAAGTTGGTTGACCACCACCTCCTCCACTACTTCCAGTCAAATCCGTACTATCGGCAGATCTGAAACCGTGTAAGCCTCCACTTGTACTTGAAATTGTATTTGATTCGCCACTTAAACTTGTATTACCGCTTGTTAATTTTGCAACTGAACTACTTCCAGCTGTACTTAAATCACTACCCATTGTTGTGCTATTATCATCACAATCTGCATATTTAATTGGACTTTCAGCTGAAGTAGAAGGTGTTTTCAAACAAATCGCAGCTGTTGATGCTGAACCGCTGCTGTCGTAAGTTGTTGCACCACTTGTTTGACAACAAGTTGCACCACTGTCTGCACTTAAAACTGGTAAACGTTCTGCTGCAATACTCCCACTGTCGCTTAAATAAGTTATTTCACTAATACTACTATCTATATTTAAATTACTCAATAAAGATAATTCTTGTTCCTCACTTGTTATACTATCATAACCACTGATTGTACTTGAACTTCCACTTGGAAATATGGAAAATGATTCTTTATTGCTACTGCCGATGACAGCACTCCCAAATAAATCAAATTCAATTGATTTGCGATGGTTATTTGTTGAATCAGATGAAGCAGATTGCTCAACTGCAGATACTTTTGGTCCCGCTGAAGCAGTGATATTTAATCCTTGCTGTTTTGTTAACGAATTTCGACGATATTTCACCAATGGTGGTCGATTATGTTTTATTGTGTTTATCGTTGTTTTTTCTGGATTTATTATTTGTTTATTTTTAATTAAATCAACTACGTTATTATCAATTGTATATTGTTGCTGCTGAATGAAACCTCCACTACCGCCCATAACGTTGGCTACTGTTGTAACAACTGATGTCGGTATATCAATTATACTAACTTCTGGTGATCTAACTAATTTTCGTTGTTTTGATAACGATTTTGATTGCTGTTGTTGATTCTGCTGCTGTTGTTTTTGATTATTAACTTGATTATTATTATAACTACTATTATTAAATGAATTTTTTATTGAATTTATAGATTTCTGATTATTTTTTAAATGATTATCATCCATAATTTGAATGACCAAGTTTGTGGAGTGAAAGTTTTGAAGAATATTTAAAGAAATATGGAAAAATTAGGCTATTGAAGTAAAGTTTTTTTTTATTTTTATATCGTTTTCTAATTAATAGGCTTAAAAATATATGTGTATATTGCTATGGAAGTTATTATTATTATTAATAAATATATTTTGTTTGAAAATTATATAAATACCATTTACCATTATTAGTGACAAACACATAAAAATAAGCTTAGATATAGAAATATAATAATGAATGAATGAGAAAATTTTTAAGGCAATATCAAAGCTTTTCATTTTTTATTTATTTTTACTTTTTTTTAATTTAAAGAATTTTTTTTTATATAATTATATACATTAATTAATTATTAAAAATTATATATATTTATTTTTAATTATATATTCGTTAATGTGCTATGAAAGTTAGTTTTTAGTATTAGGCCTGTAAACAACAAAAAAATAAAATTATTTTTTTACATAATAGAAATTTTTAAATTTAATATTTTATTTAAATGTAGAAGAAACTAACTACTTCTTATATATGCAATTTTCCAAGTATATTTCTTTAGAATACTTACTTACATTAGAGCGGAAATAAAAAAAAAATCTAACTTTTTGTTATTATTACTTCAATGAAGTTCTGATGTGTTGGTTACAACATATGAAATAATTTTTACTAAAAGTTTAAGGCAATAATAATTAAAAGTCGATGCAACATAACCATATTAATGGATAAATCTTTAGTTTAATCAAAGCATAATTAGATTACAATTGTAACTTTGCAATTATTGTAACTAATTTTCCAGTTTTCTATCTTTTCAAGTATTTTTAAATTATAATATCGACAAAAAAAGTAAAAAAAATAATAATATTGTTCATAAGATTATTAACTCAAATAAAATCCTTTTTAAATTAAATAGAATCAGAAATATCATATTTAAATATTTTATTTTGTTCAAAAAGAAAATATTAATTAATATTATTTTTTTTGGTTGATAATGCTCTTAATGTTTTTTTTTGCATACTTACAGAGATAAATTAGATTTAGAAATAGTTAAATGAAATAAAATAAGCAAAAAATTGAAATAAACAAATATAAATATAAGACAATATTTTAATAATAGGATTATACTGTCTGCCTCAAAAAAACTCCACTAATAAATTATATACAAGAATTTAAATAATTTCGAGACAAAATCGACCAAAACCACAATAAAAAATATGCAAAATGCATTAATTGAAAATTTAATTGAAAGTTTGTGAAGTTATTTCCGTCTACCTAGTGATGAAAATTAAGATTATTATACGATATTATGTAAAATATAAATAGAGTAGATATTAATTTCCCAAATCTTTCAAATATTTCAAATTATTTTAATAATTTATTTTCTACCTAACAAAGCTTTCATTTATCCACCATAGTGTAATATTTAATGAATACAAGAAAATTTATAATAAAAAAAATCAAAGCTTTTAATTTAACTTGCAAAATTTTTGCTGATTTTGATTTCTTAAAATGTTATTAAGGCATATAATACATGTGTATGTAGAAGTCATGTAATATTATACATAATTTATGTAGATATTTATGTTATACTGCTATACAAAGAAAAATCTACGAAAAATCTATATTAAACTTTTATTCATTTTTTTACAATTTTTCCTTGTCAAAAATAAGAAGAAAAAAAAATTGTTGATAAATGAATAGAAAATTATATCTTTGTACAGTGTTTCTATTTTATTTATTTGAAACAAAGTCACACGTTACGAAAATTCCCTAACGAAAATTCTCATATCCATGTCAGATATTAAATTATGTGGAAAACTTTCAAGGAAAATTTTATTTACTTCCAAATAGCGATTTTTTTTTAAACTTGTTGCCTACCACCAGAAATCTAACTCTGTTCTTTTAGTTAGTGTTAATGTTGCTTATATTTAGATTTTTCTTTTCATTATCATTTTATCATACATTCTAAATTTTGATTTTCGATATAAATTTTATCAAGTTTCCATTTATGGAATATATCTTTTTCTTAGAATGACAAAAAATTTTCCATTTGAACTTTTTATTGGTTGACAGTTGAACTGCCACTCAGTATTCCAAATATTGATATTTTTAATATAAAGTCTCTTAATCATTAGAAAATTTTTATTAAAAATTTTGTTTTGAAAATTAATTCACTTAATTCGATGAACATTTTAACGAATTGTAACTTTTTTTACTGCAATATTAAATAAAAATTTTAGGGCACCTAAAATTAGGCAATTCATAAAAAAGAACTTAATTTGAAAAAATCAAAATGCATAATAGGTACCTTTTTGCGACAAAATAAATAAAAGCATAAATATTGGCGCGCAAAAAATACAAATTGATGTTCATACAAATTATTTTTTATAAACATAAAATACATTATTTTTTGTATTTTATTTTCATGTAGTTAAAAATAGAATAAAGAAATTGCTTTTCACTTCGTTATTTTACTTTTGTGCGTCTATAAATTATTTTCTTATTTTTTCATATATAATATATTTGTTTTTTTTTCCTTTATTAATGCCATTGTACCTTTAATAGATTTTCTTTTCTGCGAAAATTATGACTAATAATTTTTGCTTGATTTGATAAATAAAAGAAAAATATAATAATTGTAATAATTTGCATACCTTTAGGCGTCAGTTACTAATGATATATAAAGTTAACACTTTTGGTAATTATATGTGTGTATTTTATTAAATTGGATTAAACTTATATATATAAGTATAATTATAAAAATTGTTGCTTACTTAGGTCTCTAAAATTGGGTACAGCTTATGGGTCTAAGAAGCTCGCAATAGCAAATAAATGAATCAAAGTTTTTGTTAACCAATATAATGTTTCTCACACACATTTAGCAGGTACGTTTAAGAAGCAGGAAAAATTTCGGCATGGTTTTTGATTACATCGAACTTGCAACGAGAACTCGCTTTGTTATTTTGAACGAAATTATCAAAAAGTGGTTGTACAAGTACATACCTTAAGAGTTATGTTACAAAATAATTAACTTAGTTAAAAATATCTTGGTGTACAAATAAAATTAACGGATTATGATGATTTTCAACCGATTAATTTTGAAAAAACTAATATGTTTTTTAAAACACGTGTGTAATTATAGATTTTTTTTAAAAAATATATAAGCTCAAAGACATTTAAAATATAAGTACCTACTCTACTACTGAGATAAAGGGTTTAAAAGAAATATTTTTCAAGATTATTATCTTCCTTTTTTGCCTTTACAAAATTTTGAAGTTTCATTTTTTATTGTTTTATTTTTATCATGTCATCACAATTATGTGATAAAAATAATATCTATAACTATAAACAAGTCTTTATTGTTTCGTTGTAAAAAAAATTACAATATGACTTTTGGAAAATGAATTTCTATACAAAAACATTACTAGTAAATTTTTTTTTTTTTAAGATAATCATGTTCGGTAAAATTTGATTTAAAAAGTTTTTTGTTAAATATCGAATTAAGAGATTTTTAACTCTAATTCTGATAAATGGTACCTTTAGTTGATTTTCTATGGAAGCAATTCATTTCTGGCAACTTCATCAACACATAATCTTCTCTCTTTGTCTGGGATTTTCGTTAGAATTTCATTTATGAAACTTAACCTGAATCTCATACTCGCACCAAGGATTTTTTTTCCGTACAATTAACTATGAACTTTGACATAATTAATCACTGATTATTTTTATTTTTAAAAAAATCCTCCAAAATTTTGAAGTAATGAATTTAAATTTCTAAACAAACATTTTCCATAAAAAAAATATATACATACATTTTTTTTTCCTCTATATCAATTTTCAGTTTTCAATTTACCGAACAAATCTATAAATAGATTACAATTAACCTTGACATTTTCTCCAAAATAAAGAAAAAACGTTATTATTATAATAAAATGAGAAAATTATCTTAAAAAGAATAATTCAACAGTCTTCTTGCGAAGAAAGTAAATAAATATTAAAGAAAAAAGTAAGAAAAGTAAAGTAAACTTATTAAAATTGAGATATTTCAAATTGATAAAAAGAATTTCACTTTCTATTACCATAAAAAGTATAAAATAAATTTAATTTATTCATTAAGTTATATCACAAAATTATTTCCGTTTTCAGTCTGTTGTAGTAACATTTCCAACTCTATTTGGGATATGAATCAGAATATAATAAGAAAAGAAAATGTTCAATTTTCAAATTATCGTTTTGAAATTGTTTCATATGCCCCGTCGCCAGCGACTGTAATATTACCCTATAGAAGAGTTTAATATTTTACCTCGAGCCTTGAGAATCACACGCACTAAATAATAAAAAGATTTTGAATACTCTTATAAGTAGTTTCTGAAGTTTTGTATTGCAGACAATCAATCTTAAAATAATAATTGTTTTGAAAGTTGCTTTTTTTTTCGAATAAATAAGGAATAAATACACAATAGTACTACGAAATATATAATTTTCAGGTGCACAACTCCCCACTATAACATTGATTTCTTTTTACACAAGAGCGATATTTGTAAGAAATCAAAATAGTTATTATTAATAAAAAATACATCGATTCGCTATAATTATTAAAATTAAATCCTCTCAAATTTCTAATATGATATATTTCATAAATGGTTATTGAAAGAAAATAATTTTGATTTTTCAATAAATTCCTTTACACACGTGTACAGAATACTACTTATATAATATATTTTTTATATTATATGTTTTCTTCTATATTTTTCTAAAACTACAATCAATAGACTTCTAGTCTGAATTAAGTGTTTCCTTTAGGCATAGAAAAAAAATTAAATTTTGATATGATCTTGAAGTGTTTTTCTTACATTTTTTTTCTATGCATATTAGAAAAAAAGAAAATTATTTTTCTATTGAAAATTATTATAATAAAAAATACACTTCGCCACACTACTACTGCTGTGATTGGGGTATTGACCTAATTTTCTTGCGATATAATTTCTTTAAGGTTGCGAACATTATTGTAATAACTATATAAGATATTGTATTGGGATAAAGGTTTAATTTTTTTTTTTTTTTTTTTTTTTATTAAAGTTACCAAATCACTAGGTGGGATACCTTTTATACTATAAGAAGTATGGATTTGGTAATGAGGGCAGGAAGTTTAGACGGGATTAAAAAGTGGGACAGTTAGTAGATAATCATTTACACTCTTCTTAAAACGGCGCAAGTCGTAAATCAAGCGTCCGCCAGCTGTCGGGAACAGTTTTGATGGGAGATCATTCCACATTCTCGAGGTGCGAATTGAAAACGAATCTCCGAAGCTCGTTCTATCACATCTAGGAATTTTGACGAAGAATGGGTGTGACGTTGAAGCGGTACGTGTTTGGCGTGAAAATACTTGAAGTTGAGGAAGTAGGGCCTTTATTTCCAGGGAACACGTATCCATTCCAACAAAGTATTCATTAAAATAAGATTTAGTTTTTATGCTCTTGAATAATTTTCTTGTTCTCGTGTAAAATTCTTTTTCTTTTTGTGGAAAAATTACTTAAATCAAGGAAACAAATATCGTACTCACATGGCATGTAATGCGAAATCTCATTAAGCTCAGACTGGCGAAAATTAATTGTTTGAAATTATTTTACGCCCTACTTTAATTTCTTCTTTCTACAAGATAATAAATTTGTTATTGTAGTTAGAATTCGAAGTTTTTTATTGAAATACTCATTTGACATTCTAAAAAAACAATATAAACACAAGTGGACAAATTAAGACGAACACAACGTACAATTAAATTCTTTACCCTATATTTAGGAAATACCTAGTATAATATTTAAAATATTTTCCTTCTTTTATTTTTTAATCCTATTAGAATTTAAAAAAAAAATAAAGCAATAAGAATCCTAAGTAAATAAATTGATGACGATATAAGAATTTAATATTTTAAGAAAATGATAATTGTGTGAAAATTAAATTGAATTGTCAAAAATGTTGCTTTATTATTTTAAGAAGGCAAGCTAATAAAATATTCATGACATTATCTTAACAATTTTTTTTATCTAAAGTCCTTGCACAGGACCCTACTCTCTCTGTATGGATAATTATTTTTTGGAAATAAAAGACGATTTATTTCAAAAAGTATTCGTTTATTATGCTTATAAAATGGGTATTATGTTAAGAATTTATAATGACAAAATATATTATCAAAATTAGAAATGATAATATTAGGTTGTAGTTAAATTAAAAAATATTTTTTTATTTACATAAAATTTAATTTTCCTTGGACATTTTTAGAAAGTAAACATCTAAATTGCGAGTGATTTAGAATTCTGTGAAGACCATGGTAAAATAATAATTTATTAGCTTGGGTTAAAGGAATAAAAATTTAATATATTTGTGTCCTGATCATTATTATAATTTTAACTAACAGCGCCGGATCTTCATATACGCTAATGAAGCTGTTATATAAAAGCGACCCCGAAACAAAATGTACACCAATCAAAACATGACTCAAAATTCATAAGTTTATTATTTTCAGTTATCATTTATGAATTAGCCACAAAAAATAATAATAAAATGAAAAGTCATTTAATAATTAATAAAATTACTGTCCTTCTTTAAAACTTTAGGTAGGTATATATTTGGTATTAAAGATATAACAGTCTGAATTTTGTTGGAACTAACGTTAAAATGACTTGCCGCTTTCTTATAAAGTAACTAATTAAATCAAAAATATTCGATTCGGGTTTTAATTCTTAGTAATTCTGGAAAATATTTCTAACGTGTGAAAGAATATAATTGACGTGCATCTACAGTTTTGATTTTGAGGAGCCCAAAAATATTTAGCTTCTGCTTCTGCAATAGATCCGCCACGGAATTGACTTATTAAACTTTCTGATAGCAGACAATTTATGTATCTGCTATCTTTTATGGTGTTTTTTTTTGTTGATATTTTGAAGTTTCTATGTATAAAATAATATTCTCATTACTGACAATGACTTAAGGACATTGAATTCGCAAAAATGGTTTCAAGAATATAATTTATGGAAATTTCTTTTAACAATTATCCTATACTACCAAATTCTATACTATAAATAAAATATCAATTCACAAGAAATAAATGTCATGTCAACGACTTTAAGTTAAAATTGAATTTTTTTCTTATTTGTACAAATAGGTATGGGTTCCAAGTTTCCATAAGGATTAACAAATATATATTATTTAATTTAACTCAATAATGACTAAAGTTGCCGCAACATAATTTATATAAAATTTTGCTTTTATTATCAACTTGCTTTTATATACAACATCATAAAATTTATAATCTATCTATTTTATTGTACAATGTTTCTGATATTTTTTATTTTTATTTTTTATTTTTTTATTTATTTATTTAAAAACATAAAGAACTCATTAAATAAAATAAATTGTATTATTTTTATCCATTTTTATCTGTGACTGTGATTTAAAAGCGTAGAGAAAGTTCGTTATTTCTTTCTATGTAATTTTTCAACTTTTTGTATAGAATGTGAATAAGAAAAATTAACCTCTATTTATAGTAAAAACATTAAAAATAAAAAAAAGGATTTTAAAACCCCTTTTATAAATTAAGTTAAATTATTTTCATAAAATTATTTGCTTTGTTTTCAATTCAAGTTGTTCGAGCATTTGAATTTTACTTCGGTCAAACATGTCATATTTTCTTATTTCCTATAATTGAGTGAAACTAAGAATTGCATAATATTCATTGAATCTGAATAAAATAGAATTTTCCCTATATCCAGGATTATTCTTATTTCTATTTGGATGAATTTGAATTTGATTCTAACAGAATTTGAAAATAGATTTTCATTAAGAGTTTTCATAGTTCATAGAAATCTGAAATCCATATTAAATGTCAATATATAGCAAATGAATTTAACATCACTATCTTGGACAATTTTATAAATTTCTTTTTGTATATATTTTAAGAAATAATCCGTACTGAATTATAAGTTTGTTTTCAAAAAAAGAGATCATCTTAAGAATCATAGTGAAATTTTAACTAGTCCTGAAAATGTCTTGTTGATTACATTTTTATTAAACTACTGGGTCATAAAAATCCATCATCTTTAATTAAATGGAAAAAAATCTGCACATTTTACTACGTTCTTAGAGACCGTAGTAACAGTAACAGTGTTTTAAAAGAAAAACTATTGTTTTTTTAAAAAAATCTTACGTCATAAATAAATATAGAAATGTAGAAAATTGGAAAGTTTGATAAAAAAAAAAACAAAAGGACATAATACTTAAATATATATTTTTTTATTTTTAAATGGCACGCTATCATGACATTTATATTTTGGGAATTTAACTTAAGCATTTTTTTTTTTTTATTTAAAGTTTAAAAATCTTTTAAGTCATTTCCTTAATGGTTTTAGAATTATTATTATTATTTTATATATTATAGTTAGTAGGGGGTTTTTCCCCAATATTTTCTTTAGGTATATAAATAAATTTTTCATCAAACAACAAACATATATATTCACAGACCAAAATCGATTTAGAAATTCCATTACAAAAAAAAGAAAAAAAAAAGTTTAGATATATTTTCACAAAAAAAAAAAAAAAACAAATAAGAAAATTTATAAAAATAACAAAAGAAAAAAAATGTTTTTTTTTTATTTAATTTAGACAAGGTTACAACGGTTAATGTTATAATTTTATTTTATAGTTAAGTTAATATCTAAATAAAAATTTACAAAAATTGATTGATTATGAAATTGATTATATGATTTGGGAAAAATACGTTTTTCATTTAGGTGATATCATAATTAATTGGGAAAACAAAGAAATGTTTTTGTGAGAATTGAATTAATGAAAAAACTTATTTTTTTTATAATATATAATATCTATATATAATATATAATATATATATATATATATATAATATAATATATATATATATATATATATATATATATTAATATATATGTAATAATTGAAATATGCTTCAAAAAAGTTGAATATTTTCTTGAATGAAGTATACGTAATGATTTTAAATCAAAAGTTTCAAATACTTCAGTCAAAAGGACATCAATTATCTATGATTTAAGCCTTTTAGTTAAGTTTTAACTTATTTCAATTTCAAAAAATTATTACGAACTTATTTTCTTTATATATTAATTAATAATCAACCTTTTAATAGGCTTTGGCTCCAAAGAAACTTGAATTAAAATAACTGATAAATGCAAGATAAGTTGAAAATAATAAAGTTGAATACATTTACCAAATCAATTATCACAAATTTCTCTTATAATGTCAAATACAGTCGTTCAGATTTCAATATGCGTTGTAAATAAAAAAATATTAAATTGCAAGTCCGTTGTCTTTTTAATTTCTTGCGCACAATAAAAGTCACCATGAAAGTTAATATTGAATGAAACAATAAATTTTGTTTTTTTTTTTTATAGTTATTTTGTCGAGAAAAAGTTTTTCCTTCAACCAAAAAATAAGAAAAGAAAAACAGGGGACACAAGTTTCGTGCTGGCTTCAATGTTTTGCAAGTTTTTTTTTTTGATTTTATCCTTATTTTTGTTTTGTGTCCTTTCTTTACCAAAACGTATTTTATTTTTAAAGCATTTTCGTTCTTTTATTTTTATTTTTTTTTTTGTTTTTTAGAAAAAATTATGTTTTTTTGTAATCATTTAACATAAAAACAATATTAAAAGTCTAAAAAATTTTCTTTTAGCATGAAAGGTGATGAAATGTTTTTTTTTTTTCAACTCATGTGTATTTAATGTTTACATTTTCTTTATTATTTTTTTTGGTGAAGGATGAAGGATATTTTTCGATTATTGAAGAAAGATAGACTGCCCAATAATAGTAAGCAAATGCAAAATACAATTTAAAGTTAAAAAAAAAAAAAATGAAAATTTTGATAGAGAAAACAATTTTTTTTTCCTTATATTTATTATTTGTCAATTGAACTGAGTTTGTCTTTTCTATTTTAAAATTATAATTTACTCTGTACATAATTGATTTTGAAGCAAACTGATTTTTGTTTTTAAAAATGTATCAAAATTTTGTTAGAAAGTCGACATTTTACAACAATAATAATCCCTTAGTGGTTTTGCTTAAATTTACATTTAACTAATTTATATATTTGATTGCAATGACATTTGAATGCAGTTTCTATTTGACCTCTAATTTGACTGATCTTAAATGTAGCCAAATTTCCCTTCAAACGTAATTAAAGCTCAATTTGAGTTTGAATTTTAATTTGATTTTGCTAGTGCTGTTAGTAAAATTATGTTCTTTTCTTTTATTCAGAAGTATAGTATACTGTACTTGTTAATACTGATCGAAAGGCTGGTTGTATGGCAATAAATTTAAAAATTTAAAGTTTTAGAAGTTATCTTATAGTTTCATAAATTTTTCTTAAAAATTGGTCATCCTTTTTATTTTATATAATTATAAAATTAATTTATTATTCTTTCTATCATTCTTTACATATATTTCTATACACAAACGTGTCTATGCGCACAAAATATATTAATTCATTTTAGATATTATTTATATTAATAAAATCAAAAATAAAAATGACGACAGTAATGTCCTTCTGAATTTTATCAAAAATGTATTTTCTTATTAAATGCTATTTTATGTAATTTATTTTTTATTTATTTCTTTTTAAAACAAAAAAAAAAACCTAACGCAGAACAAAAAAAAATGTAAAAAGAACAAGGGATTCATGTTAATGATCTTTAAATGACTTCCATTAACATGGCCTCATTTTTAATATTTTTTTTTTGTTTTTTAAGATTTCAAGATTAAAAATATTTTTTTAGATTTTTTATTTTTATGTCCATTTACATTTTTTATTTTTGGTTTTTAGTGAAAATGTCAATCAGGAGCTTATTAGAGTGAAAAAAAAAAAAAAATTTTTTTATGTTGATGTACAACATCTATTTTTATTTAATTTTTTTGACATAGCTGAATAGAAAATTTATCGATAAATTAATGAGTTTTCAATTAACTAAAAATTAATGAAATAGTACATTTAGTATAAGTCACTCGTGAAATAACTTCGGTTAGTTGGCACCAAAAGTTTTTTTTTTCCGAATTCTACGGCAAATTATTCAGCTTCAATAGAAGCGGTGACGGATGTTAGCAAAAAAAATCGCTCGAGGTGCCAAATTTCAAAAAGGAAGAAGAGATAGTGTTTTAAATTCAGAGAAAGGATTTTGGACATTAAGAAAACCTATAACCAAATAATAATTGTCCTTTCATTTTCTTTGAAAATATAACACTTAATCTGTTAATAAAAATGTAAACATATTAAACTGCTATTTAAAAATAAAAAAAGAAAGAAACCATAATTCATTAGCCACGCGAAAATTATAAAATTATACAAATAATGGAAAAAATGACTGCGATATTTCATTTGCCCATTTTATACAGAACAAAAAATAATAAAAAAAAAAATTTTTCACGATACACATGTTTTTCTTTTTTCTCTAATCGGATTTAATTGCCCAAAAACATGATATGCTTTTTTGAAATTTTCTAAGTATTTTTTCTTTATTAATAAAAATTGAGAAGTTTTTACAATTGTGAGATTTATAAATTGATTTTTATTCAAGTTTAACATAATTATTGTGACATAAATTTTGAAATAGAGAATTTTATAATTTCGGAGGATTTTTTAAAATAAATATCTACTTTATTTTTTCTATCGTAAAAAATTAAAAATGAAATTTGGAATTCAAAATTTCTCATGTTAAATTACCTAAACTTTATTGATTTAAACAGATTTCAGTATCAAAAGGAAAATATCCTGTGGCGTTCTATTTGACTGAGACGATTCTGTCTCTGGGCGGCTTGGCGCACTAACAATTTCATTACAATAGAAATAACAAAAACTGTTTGAGAAACATCCCGATTCTTTTTAGTTTTTTTTAATTAAATATTATCCATAAATAGAATTTTTTTTTTTTTTTTAACTATAAATAAAATAAAAAAAAAAAAGTTTTTCCGGAAAAAAGAAAAATTGTTTAGAAATTTTTCAACTTAGCGATTTTTTTCTTTTTCCTATGAACCTCAAAAATAAAATAAATTAGTTTTTTACTCAAATCTTAACCAAAATACGATTTTTCTTTTTTATTTTTTTTTTATTAGATTTAATTTTCCTCTCTATTTTCGTTTTTTTTTTTCAATACCGAAGATAATATTTCTTTTTCCCTGGAAAATATTTTTTTTTCTTTCTAAAAAAAATATATTAAATGAACTCTACTTAATTATTAGAAATAGGATAATTTTTCTCAATTTATACTAAACAGGTACAGTGTTTATTATTATTATTATTATTGAAAGAAAAATGTTCAAATAAAACTAAAGAAGGGTCATTTTAAGGATTTTGTTAAAAAAAAAAAAATAAAAAAAAATTATAAATTTTCAACGCCCGGTTTTTGAATAAAGAAAAAGGAAAAAAGGAAATAGAAATCCTTTGATCGATTAGTAGAATACATTTTTTGGGAGCTGAAGAAATGCAAATGGTATCTATAATTTTGACACACTAGCTAATTGTATTTAGGGATCTTTTTACTTATTTGTAAAATACGTCAACCATATATATACTTCTATCAAAAATTACCAGCTTTCGAAAATTTCAGGATGATAACCGTAAAAATCGGAAATATTTCAAAGTTAAAATGTCGATTGAGTATATCAAGTTAATATCGAATTAATTTAAATTTCCCATAATTACGTTTTGCTTCTTGATTACCCAAAATTGCCATTTAGTAAAGTTACAACAGTCTTCTGTCTTTTATAAATATCCACAAAACAGATTTAATTTTTCGATCTAACCAGAAAAATATTTTTTGATATAATACATTCAATAATTTATATTTTCTACACGTAAAAAAAAACTTTTATTTTGTGTTCAATTTTCTTTATGTTTTATTTTTAGCACATATATGAAAAATGAGCTTAAGCAACAACATTTAACCCCAAACCGTACGTGATTTTGATCAACAAGTGTTTAAAAAAGATCACGAAGGCGTTTTAACTATAGTTGAAAATATAATTATTATTGTCACACTTCTTAAACTTAAAAATTACATAAAATTTTTTTATCTAATCACGCACATCACTTTAAAAAAAAATTTTAATTCTCAATTTCAAATGAGAAATTCATTTTTACTTCTCAAATATTTCTTAACAAAATTGATAATTTTTAAGAAAAAACAGAAATACCATCGATAATTTCGAAACTTTTAAGGTCTTTTCTAAACATTAGAATGGAAATTAAAGAAGATCTGAATGCTCGCCATCTACTATTAACATAAAAAAAATCTTATTAAAACAAATCTTAATAATTTTCGTTCACTTAATACAAACTGAAAATATATGTTATCCGAAATACAAATTTTTCTTTATATTTCAAATATAATATTATGAAATAAAATTTCATTTTTATTTTGAATATATTTAATAAAAATGAACAGCCAGCCAGGTGGATATTTTACGTAATAAATATTTAAAAAAAAATTTAAAATAACATGTGTAGAGTGTATGTTCTCTACATTTTTCAGATAATTTATGCAAAAAAAAATTTAAATCTTATTAGACAGAATAACATAATTCATATTTATATTCAACAAAGCTTTCATTGATAAATTATTATAAATTTGGATAATATTGTTAGAAGAAAACATAATATATTAATATAATATTACATATTATATATATAAATCAGTTGGGGGTAAATAAAAATTCATTATCTCGACATGTTAAATATTTGAAAATTGAATGATTTATCTAATTATAATTTCATAAAAGAATTATTATACATTCACAGATTCACTAATTAGGTGAAATTTAGTATTTTCATTAAGAATTTATACGGTTTCTTGCATATTGATAATTGACTGATCGGGTCCTGTTCAAGCAGTTTCACACCTTAAAACTAATAATAGGTAATCAAAAACATTAACTTAGGATTTTAACTACACTACGTTAGTACAAATATAGATTTTTTTGTTACATAAATTATTTTTTCTATCAAATACATACAAAATTTTTGACTGCTGAAAAGATTTTTGAAGATTAAAATTTTTCTTCTTACGATGATGAAGTCAATTAAGTGGCTATAAAATTTTTAGTCTTTAAATGTATTTAAGAGTATACAAAGAAAAATATTTAAACAATTTTTATATCCTCCTCTTATAGAATAAAAATAATATTTAAGTAAAATAAACTTTTAATGGTTTTAATATACAGTCAATTCTCTTATACATTTTCCTGTAATCTCATATTGTGTAAAAAAAATAAATAAATAAGTAGTATAATGAATTTTTTTACTCTTAATTCACTTCTCACGGCCGACATGAATTAACGGCACCGCTATATTACGTTACGTTCATCACCAACGCTCTCTAGGAAACCATTATATATAAATTATATAGCCAACGTTTTTTCTACATCACCCACCGCTATATTACGGCCGCTATATAACGGCACCGTTTTCCTAGGAAACCATAGCTTTACAAAAAATTATAACTTTAAAAGTTCTGGATTTAGAAATGATTACATTATTTGTTTAAAAATATCTTATCTTATGTTTCGAGATTAAGCTGAGAACCTGAGACGTATCGGTATTACGTAAAATTATATGAACATATATATATAAAAAAATATAAAGCTAAAACGTCCAAATTGGAAAATTATGCAATAAATTGGGAATCTTAGTTCGTCAAAAAAACATACACAATTGAAGTCGGCTGACAAATTTATCACAGAAGTTCAAACTAAGAAAGGCACCAAACTCAAGATTAAATGTACCGACAAATTTAATCACAACATATTAAATATTAGGTTTGACTGTCTTCTTTACGTGGGTTACGTTAATTTAAAAATATGTTGTTGATTTATTTTGTTTGACTGTGTATATGTTTGGGTTATATATACTTATTTCTTATTTTTTTTATGAACAAAATGATAATATCATTTCATATGAACAAAATAAATAAATAAATAAATAGGATGATTTTGTAATAAAATTTCATTTAGAAAAATGATTTTAATTTCTTTATTCATCCATGTTCATAAGGTTTTTTTTTTCATATTCTTATAACGAATATAACCTACTTTCTTATGTTATTATTGTTATTTTCGAAAAGAAAAAAACATAATTATGTAACACATAAAAGATATTTTAAGTTTTGTTTTTTTTTTAATTTTTTTTTATTATTATGATCCTGCAGGGATATTAGCTACATATTTCTTTGATGAATGTATCTTTTATATTATTATTATTTTTTTATGTTATTAGGTATGTGTTCTATAAACCTACTAAAATAATTTTGTATATATTACATATTATTGTGTTGTTTTTTTTGATAAGATTATATTTTTATTTTGGAATTAACAATTTTGTTCCTCGTATATGTAATCCCTAATTTCTATGTAGAAAAAAATATTTGGACTGAATGAATATCTTGGGAAAATTTATGAAAAATAAAAATTTTCCATCGTATTTGATAAATACAATGTATAGTATTGAAATAGTTTCATTTAAGGTAGGTAGAATAGCGAAACAATTTTGGGAAATTACTTAATTAAAGATAAATCTGCATTTTAGGGCTCTGGAGAACAGGTACTTAGATTTAATGCTTTTTTTTTGTTTTTTTCTTACAGAATTTAATAAATGAACATATTTATGAAAAGAACAAAACACGAAAAAAAACTGAATTTTGAAAAGTATTTTAAATAAATAAAATGTTATTCAGTCAAAAATAATCCATAGTTTGTCAAGTTTTGTAAGAAATCAAAGTTTGAATTTAGAATTCATGATGAAAAAATTTGATGAAGAAAAATAAAACAAAACACAAAATATTTATATTATATGTTTTGTTTTTTAATTTGATAATATTTTGATTCTAAGGTCAAAAATATTATCTTCATTTCATGATTAGGTATAATTTTGGATTCATTTTTTCATGCGAATGTATGTATTGACCTGTATTATATACAGTAATGAGGCACAAATTTGTTTACATGATTCATTTTACATAATCACACGAAATATTATGGCAATTAGGTATAAAACCATATGGCAATAGTTTTTAACTTTCATTACTAAGATGAAAAGTATTACATTTATTAAATTACTTGCAAAATATGAATATGATATTGAATACGGTCTAAATTATTAAAGTAGTGCACGATTTGGGGGATAAATAAATACTAAGTGAAGTAGAAATAACTTATGACTTGTAAAAATTTAAAAGAAACTAAAATTTAAATTTTTCAAGTAGTTGATTAAATGTAGGAATAATTAAGTTTTAATTAATTTAAAGAAAAAAGTAATATTTAGTAATTATGCAAAGAAAAAAAATGTCAATTGAACAATTAAACTATAATTTCAAATCATTTTCCGCAAACTTCAAAATAAATTAAAAGAATCAAAAGTCGAAAAATTTTTTTTTTTGCATTTTCAATCTGTTATCGTGGCTAATTAACGTGGCAAAAATTTTACAAAAAAAAAAAAAAATTTAAGGATAACCAAAACTTTTTACTTTTATAAAACATAGAAAAATAATAATTTTTTACTATATATAATTTTTATTTTTTTTTTTTCTTATTTTTGCCTTGCTTTTAGAGAAAATTTATATAATTCGAACATGTCCCAAAATTAAAAAATAAATGAAATATAAAAATATTAAGGTTTGTACTCTTTCTGTGATGTAAAAAATATATGGAAAAATTTCATATATTTTTCATTATTATGACGAAAATAACGAGACCGCTTTAACGTGAAAATATTTTTTTTTTTTGTTTATTTATTTATTTCTTCTTTTCGTTTATTATATAACTACTAAATGTATGTTGTCAATTTTTTTTTTTTGGTCCACATTATATACATGCATATTGCATATATATATACATACCTTTGTTATTTTTATTATTCCCAGATGTTTTATGAAAAAAAAAAAAAAAATTAAAATAAAAGTCAGATTTTTCTTCCTTTTTTTTGTATCAGAAAACTCTTTACCATTTTTATTTATTAAATTTTTTTTGTTCGTTTAACTTTTTTGTGTAGGAGAAAAGACAATAATATAACTAGCAAGAAGAAAATAAAATGTTTACAGCGTTTACGCAACCATTTGTTTTCTTTATTTAAAATTTTACTTTCGTTGTTCGTAAAACTTCTGTATATTTAAAGAAGAAAAAGAAAAAACCTTTTTTCTTTCAGAGGATACGTGTAAGGCCAGGCCTATGTGTTTTTCTTCTTTATTTTTTCATATCTTTTTTAAACTTTGTTTTTAATTTCTTAACAATCATCTCATTAAAATAAATAATAAACAACAATACCCCGAAAAATATAATAAATTTCCAAAAAAAACTTATTTGCAAAGAAAATAATATAAAAGGATATGCATTACGGAAAAAAAGGACTTTTCTCTTGTATCATTAATTTTTAAAATTTAACTTTTTTATTTTATTTATTTTATTTTCAAATCTGTTTCCATCATAAACATTTTTTCATGCTTTCTGAAATTGTAAATTCAGCGACTGATATTTTTTTTTATTTTGAAGAAAATTTTAGATTATTGCCGACTTAATTAACATATTGTTTTGAAATCTGATAAATTTAGAAATTTTAAAATTATAACTAAGTTTTTTTGATTCATTGAATCCTGGAAAATTCTATGAGTCAACTTAAATGGAAACTTTTTAAAACATTAGTATTTTGTTCATAAAGCAGAAATGTGAATAATTCAATAAAAAAAATATTTTATAATTATAATAAGAACCTGTTTTTGTATATAATTTTATCAAAATTTCTTTTCAACATCTCAACAATAAAAATTTTGAACTATTGTAATAATTAAAGTATGAAATTTTCTTTCAAATCGATCATTAAATTTAATATAAAAAAATATTTCTTTTTTCTTTTTTAGCATAGAGTATCATTTCAAGGACCTTTAACTTAACACTTATGTATAAATTGAAAAAAAAAGTTGCTTGTTTTTTTTTTTTTGTAAAATACGTACTAAATACACGAATTTCCCTTTTAAGTTCGTGCCGAATGCTAAATTTATGTATTTATGATAAATGATTTACATTGTAACCAAATTAATATGTTTAACTTTTCGTGCCAACATTATGAAAAAAAAATATATATATACACCTATGTAATTTTTTTTGTACATAAAAATGTTGATGTTTTATAAATTTAAATAAATATGTATTATAAATGTACACATATTTGCATAATATTTATTTTTATTATTATTATTATTTTTCATATTTATATTGAAAAAGTTTTTGAGTTGTATTTTGGGATTTTTTTTTTTTTTTATTTTACATACGTGATACATATTAAAATGAAAATAATAATAATTTTACTACCCCATTGCCGGTGTGATTTTCTAAATAAAAGATTTAACTTAATAAATATTATAAAAAAATTTTGCAAATGTAATAAGAAAAATTGATAAGAATTTTTCTTTATTTTTCAAGTTGAAACAAAATAAATAAATAAAGTTAGAGTAGAAATTAATATTATTTACTATTTTGAAGAAAAATATTTAGTATTCACCAAAAATTGAAAAAAAATCTCAAAAACTAAAATTTTAGACAAAATAAAATCCAAGTCAGAATTGAAGACCTGTATACAGAAAGAAGCAAAGCGAAATTAAAATTCAAATTCTTCTTAATAGTTGAAAATGAAAAATTTGATTTTCTTATGGACAACAAAAACATACATTTGTTTTAAATTTTATTTTTTTATTTATTTATTTTTTTTTTCATTATTAAGAAACATTTATTTTATACATTATAAAAAGTCCCTAATGCAATAAAAATTTTAAAGAATGTTAACCCATTAAAGCTCTCTCATCATCAAATTTGTAAACTACAACTATTAATTTAATTTTAAAAAAATTAAAGATTCATAGAAGTTGTATATTTCGTTGAATCTTTTATTTTATTTTATTTAATAATTTATCATTTTTCAACTTTTTTCAAACTTTTAAAAATTTCTGACTTTGTTTACACTAAATTTCAAAAATTAAATGGAATGAAAACACTAAAAACCTTTTAATAAAACAAAAAACCTTTTTCTGTTTTTTTTTTAACAACTCGTTGATTAAAAATAAAACAATTTCCCATAAAATAAAAAAAAAAATAATATATTCTTTTTTTTGGTAAACAAAAGTTTTGAATAATTGAAATTTTCACGCACAACTTTTTCATTTTCAATTTGTTTTGTTTATTTTCATTATTATTATTATTATTATTATTTTTCAAATAAATACAATTACATTAAATTGCCACAATTAAAGCATTGATCATATAATATTTTTTGGAAAAAGGGAAAAAATTAAATTGAGTCGAAAATCATCAAATAAGCAAAAATATTACGAAATATGTGCAACTTTCTATACTCATACACAAACACATTCTTTTGAAGAATCCGATGAGTCCCGAGCATTCAATAGTGTGCTCGACCAAGTATTTGACAAAAAGTTTTTCAAATACTTTGTATGTATCTAAGCACGAAATAATCATGTTTAAACTGTTTAAAATTTAGGTGCAGTGATGGATTTACAAATTAGGCACTCTAGGCTCCAGTCTAGGGCGGAAAATAATTTTTTTTCGGCAATTGTATAAAAATATAAAACGTCAAAAACGAAAATATATTTTTCGAGAAATCGAATTTAATCGAATAAAACAACATTTTTCTTTTTATTCCAGCAATATTATTAACAGAAACAAAATTATAGTAATGTACCTTTTTATTTAAGATCTCAGGATGCTAAATTTACCAAATTTGTCTATATTGATAGTGATTTACCAAAAAAAAAAAGTTACAAAATAATATTATTTACATATGCCGCAAAGGGTCAAGCGTAGCCACTCCAGCACACTCTTTTTCGCTAGGGACTCCTTGGTTTCTTGAAATATATACATTTTCAAAGGTCTTTACCAAGTTACAGCCACTTCGCAATTTTTTTGTTTATTTTGGACAATTTCCCTGTACTAATTACCAACTAAAAAATATTATAAAAAACCATTTTTTATAAACTAAAAATAAGTCGGGGTAAAAAACCTTATTTGAAAAAACAAACAATTTTTTTGTCGTAAATGATTTTTAAGAGTGATTTAAAAATGATTTTTAATAATGATTAATTAATAGTAAATAAAAGATTTCAACCAGAAATTAAAAACCGTACCGGTTTTGAAACATTTATTTTGGGATCTTATGTTTTTGATATTAGATTGAGTTTTAACAAAACTTATATTTCGTGAAACTTATATTTCGGCAAAAAGAACTCTATGACGTTTTCAATTAAAAAATTTGCGAAGAAAAAGTAAAATAAATATTATCCCATTTGGGATTTTTTTTTTTTGATTTTTCAGAGTTTGTGAATTTTAAAATTTTTTTATTAAGAGCCCGTTCCCAAACTGAAACTATTTTAAATCGTGAAATATTCCTTTTCTGCTAAAGAAAATTCCTTTTTTTCAGAAATTGAAATAGTCTTGACAGTTAATCTGCGTAATCTCCAGAGGCTGCTTAAATCAAATATTCTTATTCAATTTTTTGCTTTTTTAAAAAAGAGGTGCACTAAAAAGTACACCTATAAACTGAGATTGTTATGGGAAATTTAAAATTTATTTTTACGTCAAAAAATCTTAATTTGTAAAATAATTGTAAAATAACAGCTGAAAAATCGTGTCGTTCCAAAACTAGAAATTCTAGAAATTAAAATAATTTTTCTGTTTCTAAAATAGTCTCAGTTTGGGAACGGGCTCTTAGTCGTTTGATTTTTTCTATAAAAATAATAAATAAAAAGAAAAATCGTGAGAATTAATTATCAGGGAAATCGGTATATAATATTCTATACAGATGTTAGCAAAACAGAACGTACCAAGGAAATTGCATTTTTGAGATAACTTCATAAATTAAAAAAAATTCAAAAGAATATTTTTTTTATTTAAAAAAGTGTGTTTTTGGAAATAAACTTTGGGCAGGTAATTATTTTTATTTTTAATTTACTCAAAAGGCGGTAACAACGAAAAGTATAAAGAAAATTTTTTTATTTATGTTTAAATTTTCAATTTTATTTCTATTTTTTTAATACTTTTTTTTTTGTTGAAATATAAATTTAAAAAGTTTTTCTAGAAATAAAAAAAAAATTTGGTAAAAACTTTTTTTAATCTCTCTAATAAAGCCAAACAATATAAAAAAGAAAAAAAAATACTAAAAACTACATAAATAAAAAAGAAATATTCTTTTAAAATTATTGATTTACTGGAAAATTGATATTTTGTAAGAGAAATAAAAACAAATAAAAGTAATTTATTGAAATTACTTATGTAATTTTTATTATAATAGTTTTGACAGAATTTTTCAGACCAAAAAAACTATTTATACACCGTAATTATTAATTCCCGATGGGGAAGGGAATGTTTCATTAATAAAATGATTAGGTATAATGTATAAAGACGGTATATCTACAAATCTGATACAAAAAAAAGGATTTTCCATTTAACATATTTGAATACAGCCGTACTTTCGTAGAATATGTAATGTTTTTTTAATTGTGAAAGCCGAAATATCAAAGTTACCATTTTTTAGGACCATAGATACGAACATAAACATTGCATTAAGATGGGGGAATGTCGTCTATAAAAAAAATGTTTGTAAGAATTCAAAGACTATGTTAACCAGTTAACATAAAATATTGCCACTATGCACATTTTGGCAAGGGAGAGGTCCGATTATTTTATTTAGATAAAATTTAGCTCGAATTGCCGTCACAAATGCAATGAAAATGTGACATATAAATTTGACATTTGTTGTTTGCTTGTATACTAAATCTACAAAATCTGTGCTTCTCTCATGGACATCTAACTATGAGTGACATATTCAAACCAAAATTATTGATTGCCCGCGAGCATAACAGTGATAAAAACATTCGTAGATCAATATTAAAAAACAATTTAAACGTTAAAAAAAAAGGATATTCCATTTCATTGAACTGCGATGCAACCAGCGCACGCCGGGGATCAGCTAGCTTTATTATAAAATAGATACTAAATCGGAACCTGATTATAAGCAGACTATTTTATGTAATTAGACTATATTATGTGAAATGTCTTGAACTTCAGTCCTTTAAAGTTCAACTAAAATTGTTTTTTGGCAACATTTGAACGTTTAAAAACTTCAAAATTAGTTTTAAAACCAAAAGCAGGTAGGTATCTCTCTTCAGCTACATTTTTTTAAGAAAATTATTGACAGTGTGTGCTGAAGATATTCAAAATTGTACGTAGAAGAGGAATCAATTTTTTAATAACGATTCATTGATTTAGAAAATTTATTTTTCTTTTTACTTTTTTTTTAAATTCTTGACTTTTCATTTTCTTATAGAAAGTTAAATGTAAATAGCAGAAAATTTGTGAAATTTTTATTTTCGTCGTGGCAAACAAAAAAAGAAGAAAACTTTGTCATTACCATCACGTTTTTTCTTTCAACTCAAAAAAAAAGTTTTCTTTAATTTTTTATTTTTTTTAATACTTAAAAACCGCAATTTTAAAATAAATTTAAAAAAAGAAAAATAAATCTAGGACAACAAAGAAATAAAAAAAAAATTAATGAAATTACATTGTAAATATCAATAAAAAAAAATGTTATTAAGAACATCTCTAGAATATCAATTTTATATTCATTTTTCAGATTAATTTCCAATAAATTTCGAATAAATTTTAAGATTAAAAAGAGTTATAAAAGGATTTGAATTATAAGGCAAAGTGTTAGAAATTTATGTGTCAGAAAAGAATTTGTTTACATTTATTTTTGAAAAAAACAAAAAATCGCGCTAATAAAATTTACTTTACAAACTGGGACGTCAAATTTCAATAGCGGCAATCTTGAATCTGATTTCGATAGAAATGTTACCACTTTAAGAATGCTATACACTTGCTATTAATTTCGAAATGTTTGCAGTAAAAAAAATCCAAAGCAAATAATAATATTCAAAATTAACAAAATTATGTAAATAAAAATAAGCAAAAAAAAGTATTTGTAAGCTCGATCTAAATTCAAAAAATGTTCAATCAATGAAAAATAATGTGCTTAAATAGTGATTCCTTCAGTAATGTCTAATAATTAGGAATATAAATTAATTTTGGCCTAAAAACTGTATTAACGCGAAAAAAAAGTTATAATAAAATAATTTTAGGATTGTGCAATTCCTCAGACCTGAGATAAATAAACCTTTCATTATTCTCATAACAATTTTACTCTTGAAATATTTAACAATAAGTTAAATAAAAAAAAATTATGATACCTATTATTTTCATTCCCTACATTGAATTTATACTGAATTTATACTGAGAAAATATTTTATTTTAACAATGCGGAATAAAAAAAAACCTCAATTCTTTCATTTTATTTTCAAAATTATTATTGATGGTGATTTATAGTTAGTTTTCATTGTGATAGCCGCCTTTCACATTTCCATACTCATAAAAATAATATCCAAAGAGAATTATAGTAGTCACACATGTAAATAAAATACATAACTTTCACAAAATAATATAGAATAGAATTTGAACTGTGAGTATTAAAAAATATATATATATATATATATATTTTTCATTTCAAAATCCGAATTATTTATTAAACAAAAACGAAGCTGTCAAAACAAAAAATCCTTTTGTACTTTTTTTTTTGGGAAATTTACCAAAATATAAGAACAAATCTTTTGATAATGACAAAGCCACCAGATTTTTTTTTGTTATTTTGGTTAAAGCTTTAAAAGCAAAAAAAATTATTTTAAATTAAAAATTTTAAAATATGTGGTTTATTAAATTGAAATTTAATTATATATTTAATTTTGTTCTCAATACGTGTACATAATTTATATAGATAAAATAACTAAAGCAAAATTTTCTATCGGACCCACATACATCCGAATTTTTAATGTTACAATTTTCGTAGACATTTTATTTCCAAAAATCGTAATATTTCCCATACACAAAAAAAATTTTAGCAAATCATTTTATTCAAATTATCAAGTCATTTAGATAAACTTAATGGATAAAACTTGTGATGAAACCAATCACTATAAAATCCTGTAAAAAAATAAATAAATAATAAAAGATTATGCAATTTCTTTTCTAAAAAAATGTTTACTGACAAAGAATGTCAGATACATATATATTTTATGGTATCTAAAACATAAAAAATTATTTAAAAAAAAATTAATAAATTTACTTCTGGAACTTAATTTTCCACTACTTATCATTTTTATAATAAGGAAATCTCTCTGATTAATATTTTTTTTTGGAAAACCCTCTTAAATCATACCTGCAGCTACCTCTACCTACCTATTTTCTTACCTATAACTTATTTTTTTATGATTATTATTATTATTTTTTGCACAAATGCTACTTGAATTAGAATTTTATTTTTTTTCGTCCTTGAGGAAAATATTTTACAGAAGGAATTAAAAAAAACATAAAGTGGAAAGAAAAATTTTCAGCAAGGACTTTATTTATTTTCGAAATGAATTATTTCATAATTTTTGGTAAAATATGTTTTTTCTTTTTACAAGAATTATTAAGATGACTATTAAAAAAATATATAAATTTTTAATTAAATGAATTAAAAAACTGGTTTTCATTAATTAATAAAATAATACTATATACCTATACTTTTATTTTGTTTAAAATTTATATTCTAAAATTTAACGGTATTATAAACAATAATGGATTTTGAATAAGATATGATCCAAAAAATTAGGTTTTTTGTCAATAATTTTGAATGAACCCTACAAAATTTCGTTATTTTAGTTCTTTACTAACAAATAAAATTCATAGTATTAAATACAAGTAGAGCTTATATTTGAAAGTTTGTATAATATGCATGAAACTAAATGACTTTATCTTGCTTGAGGTGAAGTAAACATATTGCCACAATCCACCTTCCTAAATACACAATCCACCTTGCTAAATACATACACTTTGTGAAAGGATACATATTTAATTACAATAAAATAAAAAAAACAGAAAATTTTGTTGAATTATAAATGAAAATTTGTGTAAGAGGAAAACACAACATAAATGAAATTAATATACAAATATTTTTATTTTTATTTGATATAAATCTTTTTTTTTCTCAGATAATATGATTCACTTCTTTAACTTATTTTTTTGAACAAAGAAAAAAAGTTTATAATTTCCTTAATATTATTAGGAATCTTATTATTAAAAATCCTCGAGTTATTTAATTTGATTTTATCATTACTGTGGTAACAAAAAAAATAATTGGTTCTCATTATTATATAAAAATGTACATTGTACATCAATTAGAAAAATTTAATTTTTCTTATAATATAAGTACAATAAATTGTTGAATTATGGCGGAAAAAGCTCAGGAGACGTACATAAGAAGAAAATTTTGATGTTAAAAACAACTCTAAAACATGCACTCTTGCAATAAAATTTATGTAAGGTCAACAATAGAACATAGTGTAAATTGTTAAGAAACGAATTTGGCGGAGATAAATTCAGCTATTAATATTAGATCGATGAATAGATGGAAGAAAATCAGCATTTAAATTATTTACATACAAATTTTTTTTGCTCCAACGATTTACTATTTAATAAGGATCAGGATTAAGCATTTAATTAATGTATACTAAAATTATACACATTTGTATGAAATAATATTTCATTAATATTTCATTTTCTTGTTGTTTACTTTGTTCACTTAAAGCTTTTCATCGTAAAATAAACAAAAATATACTTCTTCTTTCAGAAATTTTGATTTTCTTTCTTTATTTAACATTTTATGTGGTTTTGATTACATAAAAAGTGGTCATCATCATCATCATCATTTTCATCATCATGATAGGCTGATAGGCAAAAAAAAAAAGAATCTGGAAAATTTTTATCTTATTTTTTTTTTCTATTATTTTTTCAGAATGGACAAAATTAATCAATAATTAAATTGATTTTTTTTCAATATTTTTTTTTTATTTCTTATTTTTTTTCTGTTCATAGAATTAATAAAATAAAAATTTCAAGGAAATTGTATTGGAAGTGAAATAAATTGTTAAGGATGTCTATACTTTTAAAATTACTAGGGTGACAAAGGGAATCAAGAATCATGAACAATTTTAGAATTTGGGATATCGTTAGAAAAAATTTTCTGTGTTTGACGAATGGACGATCGGTCAGTGACAGAAATTAGGAAATCAGTGTTGTAGTTAAATTTTTAAATTTTAATTTCAAGTTTAGTAGAATTTTAATAACAACTATAGTTATTTAAGAAAGAATTTTTTTTTATAATTTCTAAGCTCTATACTTTATTTTTTGAGAATAAAATCTTATGCAAGAGTAAAGTGGTTTAGTTTCATTTCACCCTAGAAAAAGAAAGAAAAAAAAATCGCTAAAAAAGTGAAAGAAAGTTTTACCAATAAGTTAAAAACTAAAAAGTTTTGAAAAATTCAAAAGTTTTTAATCTTTTATTTTTTAAAGTTACTTTAAGACAGTTGGGTGCTATAAAGCTTTTCAATTTTTTTTATTCAAAACTTAAAATAAAAGTATTGTTATCTTTGTCAAAAAATATTTCTAGGGAAATTATATTTAAAATTGGATAGAATTTTTTTTTAATTTTTTAAAAGTTATAGAAATTCAAAATGACCATACTTGACCAAAAATTCAAGGTTAAAACGTCAAAAAGTTAGAAAACACAACTCACTGTACAGAATATGGCATCCTCATGAACGATATGAAGGTTAAATCCCCAGGCAATCCTGAACTATATAACTGTATAACAGTAACCGTATACGAGTATGCCAAATTTTAGTAAATATTGTACATATTATGTTGTATGAATTTCTTTGAAATATAATTAACAAGGTGGCCGAATACTTAAAAATAATTTTATTTTCGATGAATTAAAAGGAATTTTTTTTTCAAAGACTACAATATTAGAGTTTCAAGACCTTTATTTGTATAATTCAAGTGTGTGCACAAGTATTTACAGTATTATTTAAATAACTCTACTTTTTTTTAATACTTTAAGCGTCGTGTTTTATATTCAGCTGTCTGTATATAAATATGCAATTAACAATTATAATTTTCAATTCGGATGCACAAAAATAATTAATTATTTTAGCTTTTAAATTGATATTTCATTTAAAAAAAGAAATATTTAAAACGTGCTTTTAGCTTTTTTTCTCTCAGCGGATAAAGTTAAATGAATGCATGAAAATTATATGGAATTCTATGTAAAGTACGTGAATAAAGTATATAGTAAAAGTATATTACAATGTTGTTAAATCAATCAAATGGTAAATTACTATGGAAAAATTATTGAAATACTGTAAATGTGTTCTTCTACCGAAATGAATTTATTTTATAATAATTTAAATTATGTAATTAAAAATATTGAAAATAGTTAGATATTTTAAATTTAATATGAGAGTTTCACTCTATTTTGCATACAGGTGGGATCAGTAAATTATTATGAATCGCGATTGTACGGATATATGACAAAAATCCTTTTCTCACGCGCATATGGGAAGGAGAACAGAACTTTCATTGCATGTTTAGATAGTTATTCATAATAAAACTCTAGAGGCTAATGCATTGTAAAAATTACACCTTATTAAAGTCATCAATAGAATCAAATAGGTTACGATAATTTCATATTCTATAACCGCTCCAGCGATGATGCACGGCATTGGGGCGCTATGATCGAAAATTTTCCATTTAACTTTTTTTTCTCAAAAAAGGCGCTAATATCGATAATTAGAATAAAAATTAAACGATTTTTAATTTAATTTTACATCTTTGTTTATCAATGTAGGCGCGATTACGAATTTTTTTTAATTAAAAATTGTTTTGAGTTTTATTGTGTTTCACTATTGTTTGAACACGTTAACTTACAGTGCATTAATAAATTTATAATATAAAATTCAATAAAACAATTAGTGAAAAGTTGTAAATTTCTTAACTATTATTTCCAAATGAGGTAATTTCTTTGCGAATACTATTGACTCTACCAGTTTCAATAGCAAGTGGCGAAAGTTCATTTTCCAGACTTAAACTAATCAAGTCTTATTTACCGTCAACCATTTCTCAAGAGAGATTAGTTGGAATGGAAATGAGTGCTATTGAAAGCGATATTTGTGATCAAATTAAAATTAACGATGTTTTAGATGAATTTGCTTCCATCAAAGCAAGAAAAATAAAATTTTGTATTTAATGTTTCGCAATTTATTAATATAAGATTTATTTTTATTTTTCTATGAATTCATATTTATTTTAAATTATATCATCGAATTTACTATTTATCTTTTGAGAAATGGTTGTTTTTTCTTACACAACTTTCTACAAAACGCTCAAGAAAAGTTGCATCGGGGCGCTAGTACTGCTAGAGCCGGTCCTGTTTAGCTTATAAAATGAGACATTTACATATTTTCACAGTCAATTGAATCTTTTTTCGGATCGTTTTGAGTTCCAGTTAGTAGTATAAATTTATAAAATTTGGTTTATTTTAATCCTTTTTATGTCATATAGTCTTACTGATAACATTTTTATCTTTCTCATTCGCAGAAATCCTTCAAATGTTTTCATTATTACATATAAATTCAAGACAAATTTTCGGCTCAGAGTTCTTTTAATTTGTGAACAAGAAAATTAATTAAATTCGATTTATCTCGTTTGAACAGAATGTGGATATAAAGATTAATATTTTTTCGCACCAAACAATATAAAAAACAAAAATATGAAAAAAAAAATATGTGAGTCTCGGGACACACGGAAGAAGTGAAACTTCATGGCAAGTAGTATTTTCTGGGGAGGCTAAATAAATATTTAAAATGGCCAAGTGCACATAAAACATGACGCCAATCGATTTTTTCGACGGCGACTAGTTGATTTTTGTCCTTCGACTGCGGCGGCCAGTCGACTTAAAATAACTTGTTTTGGGGGAATTCGGCGGTTTAGAAAAATTTTAAGAAAAAAAATTAAAAACCAGCGACTAATTAGAAAAAAAACATTTAAAAATTGTAAAATACTTTTTAAGCTCAAAAAGTTTAGTGGCATAATGGCTTTTAAATTATTTCAAAATGCCTAGATTTATGGATGCATGGCAACACTGGTTGCCAGATAATTTCACTATATTTTAAACCGTAAACAAAATTCGGTTACAACTATATTATTAGCGACAATAATCTATGAAAAAACAGCAGCGTGGCTTAAATCATGTTTTCTTTTTGTTGCCCGAAAAGTTTAACCTAAAATAACTTTTTCAAATATGCCTGAAAAATTTCATGTTTATTAGTACTTCTTTTGAAATGGAATTGTAATAAACATATTCCTCCTGCATTTTATTAGTGTAATTTAATGTCAAAAATAAATTACACTAACAAACTACAAATTACATTAAGAAAAATTAATATAAAAAATAAATTATCTACAAAATAGGTGCATTGCTCGGAAGAATAAGATAGTGCATTGGAACATTTTTATTCAGAATATATATTTGTATTCCAAAAACTTTTTGAAAATTAGCACTAATAATTAATAAATGAAATATTTGATATTCAATAATTTAAAATAAATTTTATTTTCCTTTCAATCGAAAAAAAAAACACACGAAGCAGTCATAGAACTGTCGACAGTCGAAGTTTATACTTAAAAGATTTATTAAACTATGATTTATTAAACTATGATTTATTAAACTACAGTGGGTACAAATGATGGGCTGCAAAATGTAAATTAAAATATTTTACCTTCTACCAAAAAAACGCACAACGCGGCTAAAAAAGTATAAACTTCAAAAAAAATTTCGCATATTTTGAATCGGCACGACCTAACCGTAGCTCCCCACCCAAAATTTTTTTCAGGTAATATTAATTTCACCGGAGCTACCTATAATGAAAAAAAAAATGTTTCGTATATTTTTTTTCAGGTAATATTAATTTCACCGGAGCTACCTATTTTGAAAAAAAAAAAAATGTTTCGTATATTTTGCGTCGGCGCGACCTAACCGTAGCTCCCCACCCAAAAAAATTTTTTTCAGTTAATATTAATTTCACCGGAGCTACCTATTTTGAAAAAAAAAAAAAATTTCGTATATTTTGCTCCGGCACGACCTAACCGTAGCTCCCCACCCAAAAAATTTTTTTCAGGTAATATTAATTTCACCGGAGCTACCTATTTTGAAAAAAAAAAAATGTTCGTATATTTTGGTCTGGCACGACCTAACCGTAGCTCCCCACCCAAACATTTTTTTTCAGGTAATATTAATTTCACCGGAGCTACCTATTTTGAAAAAAAAAAAAATTTTCGTATATTTTGCTCCGGCACGACCTAACCGTAGCTCTTTTTTTCAGGTAATCTTAATTTCACCGGAGCCACCTATTTAAAAAAAAAAAAATGTTCGTATATTTTGCTCCGGCACGACCTAACCGTAGCTTTTTTTTGCTTATAATATTGGGCCCTATATATACATATATTTGAAATTAAAAAAATCTTGTCATTGGGAATCGATCCAGGCACCTTCACACTTATAGTCTGATGTTCTAGCCACTATGCCATATTGTCCATATGATTTTGGGTTTCTTAAATATAATAAAAAAATAAGTATTCTTATTTTTATTTTTCTGAGAAAAATGATGACGATTCTGAGAAAAATTCTATTCGAAAATGGATTTTTACCCTCTACCAAAAATCATCAAACGCGGCTAAAGAAGTATAAACTTCAAAAATAGTATTTTCGACTTTAATTCTGAGCCAATATAGAGTAGATTATTGCGCTGATAAGCTTCATTAAGTTGTTAGCGACTGTCGGTTTTATCATCAGCTGACACATAAATTTTTTCTTTTTTTTTTCCTTTTTTTTTGACAATAATCGTTTCATTTTTGACAATAATCGTTTCATTTTTTGACAATAATCGTTCTATTTTTGACACTTACATTTTTTTTCACTCTCAATCACAATGCCTCTAAAGAAGTTTCACTTCAAAAATTATTATATTCTTATTAATATATAGGCAACACTGGTAAATTAAAGCCTTCTTAAAAAGGCTTTGTTAAAAAAAAAAAAACAACAACCAATTTATTTAATTTATTTTTTTATTATGATGTAATTTTATTTTTATTTATGTATAAATGTTTTTTTTGGTTATTGTTTTGGGATTTCCCAAGCAATTAACAAGAGTAAAGAAAATTTTACAAAAAAAAAACATTTGTATTTTGGATATATTTTTAATTTAGTTTATTTATTGTTTTTTTTATATCGTATTTATTTTATTGTACACATCCCTCTTAAGAAATCAATCTTTGTTTTCTTTTTTATTTATTTAAGTTTATTCTATCTAACTGGCATAAAGTGTATTCTACTTATTAAAGTATGGGCAGAGGACATAGTATAGAATATTATAAAAGACTACAACTTGAATGATTATGAAAAATAATGATTACACTCTTAAACTTCACTTCACTTTGAATGGTTAATTTACTGAAATTTTGGTTTTTTTCCTTCTATTCTTTTTTTTTTTGAGAATAAAGCGATTATTTTCTTTTCCTTTTTTTGTGAAGTAAATGTTTTTTAAGGATAAAAAAATGTATACTAGTATAATAGACATCAGGTGTATTTAATGATTTTTATTTTTCATAAATATTTTATGTTTTTTCTTTTTTTGATAATAAAAATATTATATAAATTTTTTTGCTTATGTTCTTTTCAGAGATTTTCTAGGTGGGTAGGTTGCTTTGTGACCATAAACATTGTACTTAATAATGTCAAATATATGACGTAAATGTTTTTTTATTTTTCTGAAAGATTTTATGTTACAAAATGGTAGGCTAAAAAGCAGATTAATCAGTAAAAGTCACATATTTTGTCGAACGTCTCTTTGTAATTTTACAAAAATACACTATCAGAATACTATTAGTTTTTGCAGATATAGTCGTTTTGTCAATATAGTGAAAAATTTACAACTAAGCTAGCGGGTTCACACCTAAAAACAAAATTGACTAAATGTCTAGATCTTATTTTATTATTCACGTATATATTTATTAGTTTTTGATATAAATTCGATGTTTAAAAAAAAAAACCTGACGAGCATTTTCCCTTGAACTTAAATTTATTGCAGCCTTAATAAGGATGCTTTTATAAAGATTTTATCTAAAGAATAGGTTAAAATAGACTGGTAAGCTGGGTGGAGTAAGCTTAGAGCACGAAATATATATGTGAGTACTAAGTGGATAAAAAGTTCTTATTATAAACTTAACAAAATATTTAAAAAATTTATATCACAAACCTAAACTACTCAAAATTTACTTAAATATCATTTACACCAAATTTAAAGTCATAATAATCAAACAGTTCTTATACTTAAGATAATTGTGTGATTATATTTTTTTTAGTTTTGAATGAAAAATAGAAGGTAATAATAATAGAGAATTAAACCAATGTCTTACATATTTAAAAAAGAAAGTTTATTTTATTTTTAGAGGTGGTACTATCTCTCTATATAGTCTTTTTATTTTCTTCTTGAGTGTACCTATTTCAAGCTTCATCTATTGTTGGCAAGTAGGCAAGATTAAAAATCCATTATATTTATGGTTTATATATAACACAAAAGTTAATTAACGACAAACATAATTATAAAATCTTATGCTTGAAATACAAAACAAAAAATATTTCATAATGTCAAGAAAGTTTTTATTACCTTTCAGAACAGACGTTTTTTTTTACTTGTATAGGTATATAATGAATGTACAGATAATTCCCATATAAATTTTCGATATCATTTTAATTACACCATTTTAAAACACTTTATAATTTAAATCGTCAAAAATTAGGTACTACAGTGTGAATGTATTTTACAAAGGTGACCTTAAAATTGAGTTTTAAATTAATTGGTGTGAGTTGTATATAGACGTGTTTTGGAAACAGACGTCATTCTCCTTCATTTACTGTGTTATGTTTTTTATATTTTACACGTTTTGCATGAAAAATTTTTTTTTTTCTATGTTACGAAAGGATAAAAAATAAAAAAAAATAATAAATCAAGTAAATTACTTTTTAATTTAGTAAAGAACAAAATTTAATTTATACAAATGTAATTTTTTGCACAAACACTAAATTTATTTAATCAAAAAAAATCGATTAGCTTATAACAACCTTAATAATGAGTAATTTGCGTGATTTTAATTTCATGTTTTTTTAAAATTTAATTGCTGTTATAAATTGTTTTCTAATAAAAAAAAAATGGCAAGAAAAATTGGAAAAACAAAGTACATACAAAACATTAAAAAAAAAATTATTTATTCCATGCAAATTAAAAATAAAAATGTTTATCAAAAAAACAACATAAAATCAATTACGTTAATTAGCCTAAGAATTCGAAGAAACTACATACATAAACTTATGTATAATTTTCATTTAAAAAAAAAAAAAAGAATAAAAAATTCTTGTTGTCAATTAATTAAAATTACATTAAATTTCTTCAATTAATGCTATTATTAACTCTATATATTTTAGCTTTTACGGCACAGAATTTAGATTATTAACTCATACAATTTAAGTTTACGACAGCGTGCAAGGTGTCAGTTAACACTAAGTTTGCCTTTAGTATTTGATTAGAGAGATTCAGAAGGATAAAGCATTGATGAAAGTATCAATGCTTTATCCTTCTGAATCTCTCTAATCCAGAATTATTATTCTCCGAAATTTGTTGTACTCCAAAGTTGAGACTTTTTTCACACGAGGATTGTATTTATAGGATTTATATATCATGAATCATGATGGCTGTAAATTGAGAGATATATAATTTACGAAGTATTTTATTACTTCAAGCAAATTATATATAAGACTCATTGAATTTGCATGATATCATTTTCTAAAAATTTTACAAATACATAGTTGTGACTTTTATATTTTTTACATTAAATTTACCTTTTATGTTTCACTGAATAGCAGCGAGCAAGTTTTTTTAGGGGCAGAATAATTAGGCTGTTCATTTAATTTTTATTTCAAAGAATATTACTAAGCTTTCTAAAAAAACAAAAAATCTAATTTTTTAAATTGAATTATTACGCAAAAAAAATACCTAAAAAAGTCATTAAAAGAAAGCAATAACATGGGTTTTTCAATTTAAAGGTTATTGTAAACAAATTTATATTTTCACAAATTGTTTTTACAAGTTCATTTTTATTTTTCCACAAAGCAACAGCAATTAAATCTTAAATATTTATGTACAATTTCCTCAATTAATCATTTTAATGGAATACAATTAAGCTCTAGAATTACATTCAAATTATCTTCACATTCAATTTAAGTTACAAGAACAAAAAAAAAAAAGAAAAAAGGATTGTAATGTGATTAATTGACAAAAGGGAACAAATTAAAAGGACAACATCTCTATGTACAAGACGAACGGATTAACATATTAAAGATTAATTAAATTCATTTCAGATTAAAAAAGAAATATACAATGTAATTCTAATTATATTATCGGGAGTGCATAATATTAACCGGGAGACTTCTACAGGAATTGGAAAGAAAAATTAATTTTCCTCTTTAAATTAATTTTCCTCTTTTAATTTGCAGAATAATATGTTAATTTCTACAGACATGAATAAAGTATTTTTAATTTTTTATTAATTAAGCCCAGCGGGATAATACTCAAATTATGCTTGAGGATGTAAATAATTGAAAAAAAATCAACCATAATATTGAGAGAAATAGGACATAAAATTTGCTAACAATAATTTGGTTTCTTTTAACAGATTACCTATGTATGATTACAATCTGTTAAGATTTGATATATTTATTTTGGATACATTTTAGTAAAATTGCATTGTTTTTCTCCTAAAAATTGTGTTAGTTGTTTTTATTATATTTTGAATATTTGATGCATCATCCTGAAATAAGAATACTTGACTAAAATAATCGTACTTTTAATACCCGTTAATATTAATTTGATTTATGTTCAAACACTACAAATAATTTTCAATAGTAGGGAACATGTTATCTATTAATATTAACTGTCTGTTAAAATTACATATAAACTGAACTTAAAATAATTGTTAAAACAGAAACATTTTTATATTAAAATGAGATGTATGGAAAAGAGTTAAGCATAATTTTATATTTAATTAACCGTATGATGACAATTAAATTTCGTATTTCATAACCCACTTAAGTACAATAAAACTAAGAATAAATATGATAATTTCAAAATTCAAAAAAAATTTATATGCTTTTCGATAAGGATTAATTCTATTATCAGATAATTTTTTTTCTTTTTGTCTAGATCTAGAATTGTAATTTGTTTGCCAGAAGAAAGGTAATCTTTTATCGAGACAACCGCATTGCAGAATCACTTTCATTCGATTAGTATATACAGAAATTAGACGATGGAATCATGTGATTTTAATTTCTAACAGTGCAAAAAAAAAAAATTAATATTTTTCCTGATCAGCAAGAAAATTAAAGCGTTATTAATCTACCTCCTCAGACAAGAAAGAAAAATGTCATAAATTAATTTTTTTTTTTTTTTGTGGCAAAATTCATTTTCCATTTGAATGAGTTTAAATTTATAATATTTTTTGTTTGTAAATTATTTCATGATAAATATTTTCATAAATAAAGTGAAAAACTTCTTCTTTCTCATTCTTGAATTTAATAAACATAATTTTTTTTAAAGTCTTAAATTTAAAATAACATTTTAAATTTATTTTTGAATAATTTTTGGAATAGAATTTAAAATTAAAGAAATGAGAAATTTTCCCATCAAAAATTTCTGAAGCTTGGATTAGGAAATCTTTAATCTTAAATAATATGTTTAAATTTTAAGTTTTGTTTTCATTGGCTATGGGTTTAAAAGAAAACTATGCTAATTTTCAAGCCGAAGTTCCCTAGTTATGCATACTTATATATGTATAGTGAGCGGATACGAAAATTTAATTCAAGTCCTGTACAAAAATTTTCAAGTATCAAAAATTACATTAAAGTTTATTCAATATATAAAAGCTGAATTCGTCTTACAAAAAACTTAAAGTTATCATGAATGTTAACTTTATTTTTTGGCAATGATATTCAGCATTTGAATTTCGTATTTACACAAACTAAAATGTACTCAACAAAAAAACGATATGTCTCTTGATATACTTCAGTTTTTTAGTAATATGATTTGAATAAAAAAGATCAGACAGAAGCAGATTTTTGTATTAGTGGTTCCATTATCTGCAGAAATACTTACTGCTTTTTTCACATTGATACATAAAATATATAATATTTATTTTAAGTCAGACATTTGAAAATTAATGTATACTTTTTTTTAGGAAAAAACGGATTCGGATACATTCCTGATTCACGAAACAAAATTTTCGAAGTGAAGAAGCATATTTTTAATCCTAAAGAAGACCGAATACTATTTCGCGAAAGAACAATTTCCTATAAATTTGACTAGAAATTGAAAACAAATTAACCTTCGTTCACGTACATAAAAAGCTGGATATTTTTTATTTATCAATTATATTTTCTTGGAAAATTTAATTAAAAAAAAAACCTGAAACCTAATTGATAATAATCTTAAAATTTAATTTAATTCAGAAAAACGCTCTTAACATTCACCCTCTTAAACTTAAAAAAAAAAAATAATAATAATTTACACTGATTCCAGAAAACAAGATATTGCGGAAAATTCATTTTTCACTTTTCATTTAAAAGAAAAAAAATTGTTTTCTTTTGGGACACGCCACTAATCAAATTATTCTATTTTCCTACAAATTATTATCTTCATAATTACTTCTTCTTCTGAGAATATACTTCAAAAAATTGTGAATAAAACATAAAAATAAAGATAACTAACTAATGCTAAAAAAAAAAAATTCCAAGATAATGTCCTTATTACAAGTGTCCTTATTATACTCATTAATTCATATATTTCTTAATAAAATAATAACCTTTATAAATTTTCCAGCAGAAGCGTCATATTATTTTTATAAAATTCAGTCAAGAACAAAGTTTTTAAACAACAAAAAAGATTTAAGAGAAAAATAATATGCGCGGTCACAAAAAAAGTTTTATATAATAAATATAAATGCCACATGCCAAAAATTAATTTTAATAATTTGTTTTTTAAGTCTACAAAATTTTTAGACCACATTTCTCTTATAATTCAAATGCGAAAAGTTGCAAAACTCTTTTGATCCATTTTGTTACGATAACTTAATTTTGGAGTTTATTAAATCTTTTTTTTTAACGAATTAATATTTGGCTCGTTTGGTACAATTCTTAATTATGTTCGAGCTTACAGTACTAGCTCCTTCCAATTAAGAATTTTTTATTAAGTTTCTATAAAATTTAGAATAGTGTTATTTTAAATATTAGTTCCAACAGTTAGGAAAATAATAATGATGAGGAATTCTGACTGAATCTTATATGACATAATTAAAAGTCTAGTGGTAGAATGACAGAAGACAATGTCCTTGACACATTGCATCCGTTATACTGTTTTCGCAAGCAAGGATTTTATCATTTAGTAAAATTCATCATAAATTATTCATTTACAAAATAACATAAGGATCTAACTTTTTAATAAAAAATAAAAAAATGCATTTTGTACTTAAAAATTCTTTAATAAAATTAAAAAAAAAATATTCATTAAATTAAAATTCATTGCCAATCTTATTATTTATTTATTTAATTTTTTTTTATGTGATTAATTTTAAAATTATGTTCATACATGTATTAATGAATAATTTTCTGGGAAACTCATTAAGAACTACCTTTTGCGGATAAATTACTTTTATAATTTATCCCACATCATATAAAGTGCATGCAAGTTTATGTATAGGTATACATACTTCTTAATTTATAAAAGTTTTCCCCTCTTTAAAAGTATTATAAATAAACATTAAATTAAAGTTATGATTCCGGAAAATGAGAAAAAAAAAAGCTTCACCCATTGAAAATTATTTTACAGTAAAAATATTTTAAACTGCATAAAATTGAGAGAAAATTTATGTAACACTGTGTTTAATAAATATAGAACAGTACCTCATAAATGAAGTATGAGTATGTCCATATACTAATTTTCTATAAATCTATTTAAACTTTTATAAAATTAAAAATTTATAAAAATTTTATATGAAGAACCCGAAATGACAAAATCTCAAACTTAAGTCGAGGTGAAAGAGATTGTGCATATTTTGGCATTTAAAGAATAAAAATCGCTTGGTTGGTTCATGTCATAACATTTTAGTGGCGAACGGGCAGGCGAACGGACGAACGTTCTGAAAACATAAAGTCCATTTTTTCATTTTTGATGAAAAACTACTAAAATATGTAGTTTGGTCGCTTCTTTGAACATATTACATTACATATTATATTTTTCAAATAAAAATCCAATTTTCTTTTGTTTCATTAATAAACACTTTGCCAATAAAATATACTGCCCACTTAAAAATCTTAAAAAATTGTTTTGCCTCATATAATCTGATCATCAAATACAATAAGATCTACGTTAGAATCTAAATCTAAAATTAAAATAAAAATTATAAATTTTTTTTTAACCAAATAAGAAAATTTCCATGAAAATGTTTGTTATCAGGAAATTGAAAAATATATAGAAATAAAAATTATTAATTTTTTCTTCAAATTTCACATAATTATAAAAAATTTCCACAAAAAAAAGAAATCTTTAAATAAAAAAAAACAAGTATGATGCCAGCCAGGCATTATAATGGAAATATTTATTTTAATCATTTTACGCGCGTACAATATATTTAACATTTTTACGATAATTAATTTTTTAACGAAAAGAAAATATTATGCAAATTTTCTTTAAGCACACACACACGTTGAAGAAACTCATTTAAATGACAGAAAATGGAAAATGTAATTTAATTTTTTTTTAAATATTTTTTATAGATTAAATTATAAAAGAATTAAGACGAAAAGATAATTAAATATAAGGTTTTATGTGTGTATATACATTTTGTTTCTTTAGAAAACATAATTATGTATATGTATATCGATTCTTACAACAAAAAAAAAGAAAATTTATTTTAAATTAAGAAAACAATTTTTTTTTTGTTTCTCTTAAATCAAAAATATTAATTCTATGAAAATATGAATTATTTAAAATATATAAGAATACAAATCTTGAACAATATGGTTTCATTTTTTATTATAAAGGCCCAGTTTATAAGGATGAAAAACAATGATAAATATTAAATGGTATTTTTTAAATGGAAAGTACCTACATAATTTATTTGGTAAAATTTTCCATTATTTTGAACATAACCGACCTTGCAAACATGCTTGAAATTTAATGGAAACTGATTGTGTGCCTACATTTTCGACAATATCTTAATTGATTTTTCTTTTTGTAAATATGAAAATTGAAATTATTTTAAGGCCTGATGAAATCTTTTATATTGGGGGATAATATATCGATAACAGATGTGTATGAATTAGAAAAAGCACAATTGCTTCACAACAGAAGACAATCTTATATAAAAGTACTAAACAATTTGTTGCTTCAAGACTGGACTTCTTGGAACTATTTACAGCTTGATAAAAATATTTTACAATTTTCCGTTATTTGGTAATCTTCAAGTATTATAAAATAGTTCTGCAGATTCTATATAGCTCTAATGATTCTATATTTGACCTCCTAGTTTTTTTATATTTTTTAATTAAAATCTTAAAAAAAAACCTATTTTAAAGTTAAGTAGAATATTTCTTAAGAAAAATACAGTTCACCATAACATAAAAAATATTACCGTAACATAAATTTCTTAAAAAGAAAAGCATAAGGTATGCTTGTCCTAAAGATAAAAAAAATTATATAAACTTAAAATTTATTTAAAAGTTTTCTAAAAAAAAATCATAACATAAGCACGGTACAAGAAAAATAGGAAAATTTTACCGCCAAATAAAAAAAAAAAAACACGAAGCAGTCATAGAACTGCCTACAGAAGTTTATACTTAAGATTTAAACTATGAAATAACAGTGGTTACAAATAATGGACTGCTTTTGGACTGATGGACTGATTTTTATTTTAATTTACATTTTGTACTGAGCAGCCCTGTTATTCATAGTTTTTTTCATAGTTTTTAAATCTTTAAGTATAAACTTCTGTAGGCAGTTCTATGACTGCTTCGTGTGTTTTTTTTTTTTACCAAAACGAAGTACAGATACTTAAATTAAGAGAAAAATTTTAACTTTAAAAATTATGACGCTTTACGGAAATTAATTAGATCAATCTGCAAAAATTAATTGACCAATTTATTATCTCTCCCTCTTTGGTATTTTGTATTTGGCGTAACTACATTATTATATTAAAAAATTAAAAAAAAAAAAAATTTCATAAAATTCTCAGTATCGGGGGATCGAACTTGGCACCTTCAGAATTGTAATCCGATATTCTATCCACTCAGCCATATTGCCCTTATGATTTCAGCTTTCTAAAATAACATAAAAGAGCACTTGTCTTCTTTAATAATTAAAATCCCCGGAATTTATTTTAAAAATTTCTCTCTAATTTCCTTCCACTAATCATATTCATGAACCCGTTTATTTCCTTCCACTAACCGTATTTATGAACCTTAAAGAACTAACCGTATTTATGAACCTTAAAGAACTTGAATTTTTATATTATTTAGAAGACTCTTTATATGATTTTAGAAAGCAAAAATTATATGGCCGTATGGCTTAGTGGATAGAACACCAGACTAATCAGTCTGAAGGTGCCAGGTTCGAACCCAATTATGGTTTGTTTTTTTTTTAATATTTGAAATTTTTTTTACATAATAAAATGATTTCTACAAGTAATAAGACAAAAATTGTTTTTTTGTTAGTGGGTACTGGTATTACCTAAAAGACGAGGGCGAGCGGGGGTCCCCTTACTCCCCCCCGTCTCTAAAAATTATTGGTACTGACAGATGGAGAAAATTAATAGTTTTTCTTGTTCCAAATAAATAAAAAAGAAAAACACACGAAGCAGTCATAGGAACTGCCGAAAGAAGTTTATACTTAAAGCTTCAAACTATGAAATAACAGTGGCTATAAATGATGGGCTGCTCAGTACAAAATGTAAATTAAAATAAAAATCAGCCCAGCAGTCCAAAAGCAGTCCATTATTTGTAGTCATTATTATTTCATAGTTTAAAGCTTTAAGTATAAACTTCTTTCGGCAGTTCCTATGACTGCTTCGTGTGTTTTTTTTTTATATTTTGAGCCAGGACGACTCTAAAAGTAGCTAGCTACCCAAAACTTCTGGGCAGGTAATCTTTATTTCACCGGCGCTACCTATTTAAAAAACTTTTTTTTTTTGCATATTTTAAGCAGGGAAGACCCTAACCATAGCTCCCTATCCAAATTTTTTGGTCAGGTAATTCCACCCTCACTTCCAATCTCACTTCCGCCCTCACTTCCGCCCTCACTTCCGCCCTCACTTCCGCCCTCACTTCCGCCCTCACTTCCGCCCTCACTTCTGCCCTAACTACCAACCTCTCTTCCGCCCTCACTTCCGCCCTGATTTCCGCCCTGATTTCCGCCCTAACTTCCGCCCTCACGTCCGCCCTCACTTCCGCTCTCACTTCCGCCCTCACTTACGCCCTCACTTCCGCCCTCACTTCCGCCCTCACTTCCGCCCTCACTACCACCCTCGCTTCCGCCCTCACTTCCACCCTCACTTCCGCCCTCACTTCCGCCCTCACTTCCGCCTTCACTTCCTCCCTCACTTCCTCCCTCACTAACGCCCTCACTTCCATCCTATTTTCCGCCCTCACTTCTGCCCTCACTTCTGCCTTTACTTCTGCCCTCACTTCTGCCCTAACTACCAACCTCTCTTCCGCCTCACTTCCGCCCTCACTTCCGCCCTCACTTCCGCCCTCACTTCCGCCCTCACTTCCGCCCTCACTTCCGCCCTCACTTCCGCCCTCACTTCCGCCCTCACTTCCGCCCTCACTTCCGCCCTCACTTCCGCCCTCACTTCCGCCCTCACTTCCGCCCTCACTTCCGCCCTCACTTCCGCCCTCACTTCCGCCCTCACTTCCGCCCTCACTTCCGCCCTCACTTCCGCCTTCACTTCCGCCCTCACTTCCTTCCTTTTTTTTGGGCAGGTAATCTTGATTTCTCACCCGAGCTACCTATTTTGAAAAAAAATTATTTTGGTATATTTTGAGGCGGGAAGACTCTAACTGTAGCTCCGTACCCAAAATTTTTGGTCAAAATTTTTTGGTCAATCAAAAAATTTTCGGCAGGTAATCTTTATTTCACCTGACCTACCTATTTTGAAAAATAAATTTTAGTTGTTAAATAATTTGTAAACGAAAGATTTTTAAAAAATAATTTGAATTTAAATTTTCCGCGCTAAATTATTTTGTTTTTATAAATAACAAATGATTATTGAACTACCTAATTTGAAAAAAATTTAAATTTTAAAAAATTTGTAAACGAAAGATTTTTAAAAATAATTTGAATTTAAATTTTTTGCGCCAAATTATTTTGTTTTTATAAATAACAAATGATTATTGAGTGGACTCATTTTTTTTGAGTATTCAAACGGTACAGCATGTCGTTTTACCAGTGGCTATAAATGATGGGCTGCTCAGTACAAAATGTAAATTAAAATAAAAATCAGCCCAGCAGTCCAAAAGCAGTCCATTATTTGTAGTCATTATTATTTCATAGTTTAAAGCTTTAAGTATAAACTTCTTTCGGCAGTTCCTATGACTGCTTCGTGTGTTTTTTTTTTATATTTTGAGCCAGGACGACTCTAAAAGTAGCTAGCTACCCAAAACTTCTGGGCAGGTAATCTTTATTTCACCGGCGCTACCTATTTAAAAAACTTTTTTTTTTTGCATATTTTAAGCAGGGAAGACCCTAACCATAGCTCCCTATCGAAATTTTTTGGTCAGGTAATTCCACCCTCACTTCCAATCTCACTTCCGCCCTCACTTCCGCCCTCACTTCCGCCCTCACTTCCGCCCTCACTTCTGCCCTAACTACCAACCTCTCTTCCGCCCTCACTTCCGCCCTGATTTCCGCCCTGATTTCCGCCCTAACTTCCGCCCTCACGTCCGCCCTCACTTCCGCTCTCACTTCCGCCCTCACTTACGCCCTCACTTCCGCCCTCACTTCCGCCCTCACTTCCGCCCTCACTACCACCCTCGCTTCCGCCCTCACTTCCACCCTCACTTCCGCCCTCACTTCCGCCCTCACTTCCGCCTTCACTTCCTCCCTCACTTCCTCCCTCACTAACGCCCTCACTTCCATCCTATTTTCCGCCCTCACTTCAACCTCTCTTCCGCCTCACTTCCGCCCTCACTTCCGCCCTCACTTCCGCCCTCACTTCCGCCCTCACTTCCGCCCTCACTTCCGCCCTCACTTCCGCCCTCACTTCCGCCCTCACTTGCGCCCTAACTTCCGCCCTCACTTCCGCCCTCACTTCCGCCCTCACTTCCAACCTCACTTCCACCTCACTTCCGCCCTCATTTCCGTCCTCACTTCCGTCCTCACTTCCGTCCTCACTTCCGTCCTCACTTCTATCCTCACTTCCGTCCTCACTTCCGTCCTCACTTCCGTCCTCACTTCCGTCCTCATTTCCGCCCTCACTTCCGCCCTCACTTCGGCCCTCACTTTTGCCCTCACTTCCGCCCTCACTTACCCCTCACTTCCGCCCTCACTTCCGCCCTCACTTCCGCCCTCACTTCCGCCCTCACTTCCGCCCTCACTTCCGCCCTCACTTCCGCCCTCACTTCCGCCCTCACTTCCGCCCTCACTTCCGCCCTCACTTCCGCCCTCACTTCCGCCCTCACTTCCGCCCTCACTTCCGCCTTCACTTCCGCCCTCACTTCCTTCCTTTTTTTTGGGCAGGTAATCTTGATTTCTCACCCGAGCTACCTATTTTGAAAAAAAATTATTTTGGTATATTTTGAGGCGGGAAGACTCTAACTGTAGCTCCGTACCCAAAATTTTTGGTCAAAATTTTTTGGTCAATCAAAAAATTTTCGGCAGGTAATCTTTATTTCACCTGACCTACCTATTTTGAAAAATAAATTTTAGTTGTTAAATAATTTGTAAACGAAAGATTTTTAAAAAATAATTTGAATTTAAATTTTCCGCGCTAAATTATTTTGTTTTTATAAATAACAAATGATTATTGAACTACCTAATTTGAAAAAAATTTAAATTTTAAAAAATTTGTAAACGAAAGATTTTTAAAAATAATTTGAATTTAAATTTTTTGCGCCAAATTATTTTGTTTTTATAAATAACAAATGATTATTGAGTGGACTCATTTTTTTTGAGTATTCAAACGGTACAGCATGTCGTTTTTTTTTTAACTCGAAATTCGAATGAGTAAAATAATTTTTACCCCCTACAGAATTACTCATTTATATCATACACCGCGCCTAAAGAAGTATAAACTTCAAAAAAAAAATTTGTAAAATAAAACTAAAAATCTTTGATTAAGAATTATATGTATATAGTTCTCCAAATTCGGGTCAAAATTTTTTTTTAATCAAAATTCAGTTTGTAGATACTAAAAATTAGTTTCAAATCCTATGAGTTTATGACAATAAAAATTTTAATATTTCAAAAGTCTTCATTTTTAATCAAAAAAATAATGTAAAAATTAATTTTGTGCTACCAAAATTCTTTCAAACTTCTAAGTGTCACCTCCTCATTGCAAATGTAGTTCAACTAAATCAAATAATTTGAAGCTTTAAAAAAATTGGAGTGGTTAATTTTTATATTAAATTGATTATGCTTACTGAATATCATATGTAAAGTTGACTCATTTATCATATGTAAAGTTGTTATTATCATATGTAAAGTTGATTTATTTCGTTAAAATAAAACTCACATAAATTCTATTTTAGTTTCATTTTTTATTTTTATTTTTTGCGGTTCACCAAAAATTTTTAAGAATGAAATTGTAACAGATTAACATTCTGGAGATAAAAATATTAAAAAAAAAAAATTACCTACATAAAGCAAAAAACAAAACTTTATATAAAAAAAATACCAGGAGAAAACTTTGCAAAAACTGAAAATTCTAAAAAAAAAATATAGATATAGTGTTGGCTTCTCTATTAAAAAAAAGAACTTATTCTTTTTATAGAAGTTTGTTTTATTTAAAATAAAAATAAAAAATAATTCTCCAGGCAATTTATTGCCTGGTTATTGCACTTTGAGCTTAAAATTAATAAATTCATATAGTTGATTTTGTGCTATTTTGAATATACTTTTTATGTGCAAGAAATATGGTACAAAAAAAGAACATCATAATAACATGAACATTTTGGCGCTCTTCATACATAAAAAAATTCTTTTACTTTATTTTTTTCTAACTAGAGTTAATATTTCAATTGCATGCAATATTGAGAATTATTGGAAAATTAGAAAAAAAAATTAATAAACATTTTAACATGATTTTGTTAAAACTTTTTATCAAGAACAAAATATCTGTATTATGTATATTGCTTATTTTTTTTAAGGTTTTAGAACAAGCTTTTAATACATAGTTTAATTTTTCTTTTGGATACTATTATCGGGATATAAATATACATTTTGTATTGTGCAATAAAGTGAATAATTGATCAAATTGTTGAAAAAAAATGAATTGTCTTGCTTTTTAAATTTACTTACTAATAAAAAACCCAGTTACAAAAAAATCTATGTAATTAGTATATATATATGGAAATTATTTACATATAAAATGAGATTAGAAACTTTTTTTTGGGAAAGATATAGAAAATAAGTATTATTGGTCGTAGTGGAATTGGAAACATGATTTAACTAATTCTGTGAAAAATTTTCAGACGTTATTTAAAATACAAAAAAAAATATTTAGAGTCCAAGAAAACGTTATTAAAAAAACTTCATATTTTTACTGAAACAATATAATAAAATTATTTATAAATAAAAAATCATTTAGAGATGAAATAATGGATATAGTTTTTTTTTTTTACTTTAACTCCCGATAAAGTTTTTCCATAGAGAAATAAGTAGTTATTAAAAGTTTTCAGAAAGTTTTGACAAAGCTGTCTCATTTCTGTTCCTCATAATACTGTCCTTATAACAAAAACAATAACACCTGTTTATACATATTCCTGAAATTCAAACATATTTTTTTTAATTTCTTCGAATAGAACTCCATATAACAGGGGTGGCCAGACTTTATCCCGACAGGAGCCGATATTACAAAAACAGAATTGTCGAGAGCCGCAATTAGAAATTGTTTTAAATATCGTCGGTCTCATGCAAAAATCAGGAAACTGAAAAAAAATACTTTTAAGAAAATTTTTTTCGAATTTTCTTTAGTACGTTTTGGTACTTTCGGGAAAATAGAAATAGCCTTGCGGATAATTTATGAGCTTTCGAGTTCTAACTTTGAACATATTAAAATTTTAGTTTTTTATAATTTTGCTACAATATTAGGACAAACGAGACCGACGATATGTTAACTGTCTTTATTGTCATTTTCATTTATCTTTATTTTCATTCATAATTTATTTAAAAAAATTCGCATGCATGTTTATTTATAAAGAAAAATTATATGACAACCAATACATTACATAAGAAAACGTTTTTTTTAAATCGTATTTTTTTAAATCAATTTTTAACAATATTTTTTCGAATGTGGCTAGAGCCGCAGTGAAGAAGAACGAGAGCCGCATGCGGCTCGCGAGCCGCAGTTTGGCCAAGTATGCCATATAATATTCTTTATAATATAAGAAAGTTTTTAATCATGCCTTGAAAAAATTAAGAATGCTAATTATGAAGTCTCATTTTTAAGTTACTTATATAATGAAGGATAACACTTAAAACTGAATTTAAAACAATAAAGATAATTGAAAAATAATATTTTTCTTATTTATACATAATAGGATTGAACATACAAACATATATTTAAATCTGTGTTGTCTCAAAATATTTTACTGCTTGAACTTATTTTATTTAACCTACTCTTTCGAACCGGAAACTGAATTTTCCTAATATTGCATAGCAATCATAAAAATAAATCAATAATAAAATAAATATTTTTAGTATGTATAAATAAATAATGAAAAAGGAAATGAAAAATTTCAATAAATGAAAAACTTTATTTTTTTTATATACATACTATATACATAAATGTATATTTTTAATATATTGTTAAGGATACAAGATTTTCCTGTAAATACACTTTAAAAGTTTGAAAATTGAAAAATTATAAGAAGTTATTTTTTTTTTTTTTTTTTGGAAGGAAAAATTTTAGGACACAAATTTCTATTAAATAAGAAAAAAAAAGAAACTAAAGTTTTTTTGTACAAATAATTTAAAAACAAAATTAAAAGTTTGAATTATTTGGATTTTATTTATATTTTATGTTTTTACTTAGCAGTATTGAATGATTTAATGAATTAATAATAAACGATCGTATATAAAAACTAGAATTTAAAAAATAAAATAGTTTAAATTGCGAATTATTTTTAACTATAACACATCGTCAGCACGTTTGCTAGGAATTAGGGATAACTTTTCGCATAACACCTAAGTATTACTTATACATAAATTAGATAAAACTATATTTAAAATTTTTCTGGCTCAAAGGATGTACTTTATATCTTTTTTTAATAAATTAGATTTCTTTCGTGATAAATTTGGGTAAACCACAACGTTCTCTTAAACAAAAATCATAAAAGCTTTTTATCCTTTCGGTATCTCAATCATTCCTTTTCCGAAAATTTATTTAGAAAATGTAGAGGAAAAGAATATATATATGTACTTTTTAAAGGTTCATAAAAATTCTAATTGTTTCTGAGCCACAAGAAGAAAACAATTCTCTATTGCACTTTACGAAAAGTCTAATAGATGTATAATAGCAAAAAAAAAATTAAGATTAATTTTTTATTTTTGAAAACAAAACTATTTGATCGGCATACTCATTAATCTATAAAAATAAAATTCCCATAAATTTCATCCAAAACTAATTAAAATTGCAAAAAACCCAACTAAATAAAGATAAATAAATAAATAAAACTTTATTCCCTTATTGTTTGGTATAAAACTTTTCTTTGATAAAATAATTTTTTTTTTTGTTTTTTGCCCTCAAAACTAATAATTTAATAAAAATATCAATAAGTTTTTCTTTTTACCAAGAGAAAAATAGTTCAATTTTATTTCATTTCTTTGAAAAATTATTTTCACTTTTTTTTTATGTTAACAATCAGGTAATGTTTATTTTCCGACGACGACGATATTATTATTTTTGTCTGGAAATTTTATTTTAGGTTATAAATGGAAAATTATAAATATGTGTATTGTGTAATGTGTATAGGTATAACACATTTTATGTTGTATATATTTTTTTTATTATAATTCTTGTCTTTATTGCCAAATACAATTAGCACCCGAAAATTCTTTTTGTTGCGAATGAAATAAAATAAATTGGAAAAGATAAGAAAAAGAAAATTTTTTATAACTGAAAAATATATTATTAATGTATGTAATTTTTTATGTAATCATGAATAAATGTGAAAGAACCTAAAGAACCGGTTATTTATTCCAATTATATATTGTTCTAGAATTAGTTTCAAAAGATAAGATAGCAAGTTTCAGTTCTAACCAGCATTTACATACAACTAACTTGAAAATTAAAGCGGACGGAGGGTTCTTCGATTCTTTGACATTGGTTTGCCTGTTCTTGAAAAATGGTCCATTTGCAATGGGTGTGTAATTATATGTATTTTATATCACTTCTGAATTACTCCCTGAAGCATATGTTTTTGCCAACTGTGGTATTTTAATCTATGCCTCGAAATCAGTGTTAAAATTAACTAAAGTTTATTACCACTTTATACGATCGGTATTATTGTCTTATTATGGCATGAATTTCTGGATAAATAAAGCGTGATTTTTTTAATTTTAATTTATACATAATATGGTAAAATTTGTAAAAATAGGTTAAAGAAAATTTTATTATATTTCTTTTGTTAATATTTTTGTTTTGATATTATTTTGTAAAATACAAAGTTTAAAATAAACTATGAAAAAAGAAAAACCTTGAAGTGAATATAAAAATTACATTTAACTGATTTATTTCGTTTGTGGGGTAATGGCAATTACATAGATTTGTTTAAAAATAAAAAAAAATATAAATTAAAAAAAATTTTTTTTGTTTCATGCAAGTTACCACCATTAAATTATTAATGATGATAATAAATCTTTTTTTTTGTTTTGGCTTAAATTTTAAAATCGCAGACATTCAATAAAATTAGTTAGTCTTAAAAGTCACTCTTACATTAGCCACATTATCGTTCAATCAGTTAAAATAGTATTGGTCTATCGTTTCTGCATAACCTTTGAAACTCTCTGAACCTCTTTTTTTGGTATATATATTCGTATCATACTAGTTTAAAAGAAAGAAATTTCTTGTTATTTTTCTTCTCCCTGAACGCATAGTTCAAACTCCTTAATGACGTATTGAAACTCTAATGTTTTGTTGCTCCGCTTGACAAACTAGCTATGTTACTATTTGTATTACTAGTAGTATTACTAGTTAATTAGTTGTTACCGCAACCTTGTTGCCTTGTTGAAGTACCAAAAATTATACTTTTATTTTTTTCAATTTATTCCTATTCTTCTTCTAAAAAAATTTCTTTCTGTTTTTTCGGCTCATTGAATTATGTTGCAATATACTTATATTCAATATGTTACAGTTGTATTTAAATTAAAATATTATGTTATTCAACATCTGATAGACATTAACAAACTACAGGTAGATTATTGTAAATTATTAGTTTAATGAATGAATTCAATTTTGAAATTGTGTTTAAAACTTTTTTTTTTATGAATTCATTTTATGTTAACAAAAGGATATAATTTCAATAAAATTTATATAGTATAAAATCAATAAGTCTGATTTAAAATTCGAATTTAAAAAAATATTTTTATGGAACTTTAACAAGGATTGTAAGAATAAAAATACAATTAATTTTTAGTTACTAAATAAATGTTTCAATTTATCATCTTTTGGTCTATTCCTTTTTTGATTTAAAAAAATAATAAATGATAAATTATTATTTTTTTTAATAATAAAACAAACAAATAAATATTCGAATTTAATAATTTCATTCAATTTTTTTTTATTTTTGCTTCAAAATAAAATAACTTTTAAATATAAAAAAAAAACTCAAGGATAATAAAAGAAATTAATAGCTTTTTCATGCAGAATCCTTAAAAAAATTTGTTTTTTTTTTAACATAACGTAAACCGTAATCTTTTTTGAAAATCCTAAAAAAAAAAATAATAAACACCTATCCCCAATTGTAACCCGTTTCAACAATAAAATTTGAAATACTCAAGAAAAAATTCTTTACACCTATACTAAAAATATAAGAAAAAATAATGTAAATAGTATTCAAATAATTTTATAAAGAGTTCAATAACTTTGATTACTTTTTACAATTGGAAAATTAATATCAAAATAATATGGGTATTTTTTTTTGACATTCTCAATATTATTATTTTAGGACGATTTTTAATTCCTTTTTTGCTTTTTATGTAAGGTAAACTTTTCAGTAAAAATTTATTTAAAAAATTTGAAATATTGAAAAAAAAAAAAATTTTGGGAATATTAAGATAAAATTGACAACCTGTCAAATATAATATTTTGAAACGAAAAACATTTCATAAAATAGGAAACAGCCCTAACAGAGGGACGAGTCCCATTCAGTGGCCCATGCTTTTGAAAAATTAAAAAAAAGTTTTATTATTGACCCGGAGAACATGAACACAGAAGAATCGTCTATTTTTTTTAGCATATTAAGTGTAAACAAAAAGGAACATAACTATAATACGAAAAACAATATAATAACCTGCAATTCCGCGCCAGGGGCCACCAAAATCATTTTTAGTACCGCATCTGAAATTATCATTTTTCAATTTTTTTTTAACTAAGTAATATTATTAAGTGTAGCATTTATTCTTTTTAATTATGATTAACTAAATTGGTATTAAGGTTTTGTAGAATTTATTAATTAATATTTTTAAAAAAGTTTATTTTTTTAAATAATTTTAAATACCCTAACAAATATGTGTACATTAATATTATAAAAATGTTTAAAATCAATTTTTGGATATATTTTGCTTTAAATTGAAGCTTTCTCAAGGCTACACTATACAACAGATTATACAACAAATTTAATAAACAAATATTTTAAATCAATTAATATTATTTCACTAGAGAATAAATTTAAAAAAATTAAACACAGATTCTTATCCCAAAATCAATTATCGACATAATATTTAAAAACGTAAATTACATAATTTATTGAATTAATCAAATTCAAAAATAGAATTTTCTAATAATTCCATTGGATTCTGAAAACATAATAAAACTTATTTTAATTAAAAGGAACAAATCGATCTCTTCCTGTTCGCAAAAATTTAAAACTTAGAACTATCAGCAGCTTAATTAGATAACAGTTAAATGTCAATATTTCAATATCACATTATTAATTTTAATATTATTTTACATGGTCATTAGTTCTACCAAAACGTGCACTAATTATGGAAACTTTGGTATCTTAAAAAAAAAATTAGATACAAATAATAGAAGAACTGTTGAATGCCTACAACCGAAAAAAGTTAAACTAACTAGTTATTAATATTATTATTATCGTCTTCATTCACTCTTTGACTATTTAAAAGTTATAAACTTCAAAACAAAGGAGTATATAAACGTAATCACGGTGTAACCTTCTGTAGGAACATACATGTCCACAATCCATTTCAAAAACAATAGGACTTTTGAATTTAAAAAAGTTAAAACAAAATTAATTCCTAAAGAGAAACGGAACAAAAAAAATTCTTATATCTTTATTAAAAAAATATATATGTATCAAAATAGTTTCATAAATGCCGTATGTTGTGTTAATCAAAGGTTTGTATAGAAGAAAGAACCTTGCAAATTTATATATGCATAAGCATTCATGTAGAATTGTAAATTATATTCAAATTCGTAGAATTTTAGAAGCAATAATCAATCACAAATATAATTTCTGAAATATCTTTAAATGATTGAATTTTGTGAAAAAAAATATAAAAATATACGACATTACATATATATATATACATATATAATAATAATAATAATAATAATAATAATAATAAACAGATTTTTATTTTTAAAACATTTTTATATATTATGTATTTTTATTTTATTTTTAGAAATCCATAAATTTTTATTGTCAAGAAATAAAATATAATCGCAAAAAGAACCCATCCGTCTATTCATTCATGTGTATCAGCAGTTTGATTAATATCCAGACAATATTTGATATATGAATATAAAATTTTTTATTAGTGATATGGCTGCAAGTGATGGTGGACGAAAATTTTAAACTTTATTTCACATGAAAATTAAAACATGATAAATTTCTTTTTTATAATATTTTCGTCTTATTTTTTTTATTATTTTTACAAATATTGTAAAGTAACACCTTATAAACATGTAATATATACATATATACACATATCGATCTCAATTTCTGTTTAATTTTTTTAATTTTTATTGTTTAGAAAATTTTATTATAATAAAAAAAATTTCGGCATAATATTTTTGAAAGTTAAGGTTATTGTATATAATATTACATCACCAAATTTAATATAAAATTTCTTATACTATACTATGTATCTACGAATTTCATAAATTTGATAAAATATTAATAAACTTATAAATTAATATTAATTATATTTATAAATTTCACTATAACATGTACAAATATTTATTAATTTTGTATTAATAAAGTTTATTGTGCAAAATTGTGGACATAAATTGTTTGAAAGCAATATTTGTTTAATTTTTGGGAAAATAATAAATTAAAATTTTAAGATACATGTACATAATACATATATTCATAAAATGTATATTAATGAAAATAGTACAGCATGTATGGCCTTTTAGGTGATTATTACAATTTATTTTTTGATATATTGACAGTATGAAAACAATATTGTTAAAAATATTGTTAAAAATAATAATTATTAAATAATACTAAGTTTTAAATCTTTAATGACATTTATTAGGGTTTTAAAATTTATTTATAAATATTTTAAAGAAAATTATATTTTCTGTTGTAATAAAATTAAAAATTTTTTTAAGAAAAAAATCTTCAGGAAATGATTAAATGGGAAAAACAGCGTTTAAATAATGTAGTCAGAAATAATTTGTTTACATTTTTATTTTGACCTCAATAGGCTTGACAGAAAAGATTTAAAGAAAGACAAGTTTTCCTTTTTTTTTAAGTGATGATGTTCTTTTTCATTTTGATTTTTTTTTTTTTTGGGAAAATTTTCCCAAAAATATTAAATTGGGGTTATATAAAAAGGTTAAATAAAGATTATAAATGTTAAGTTTCCATTGCTTCAACCATTAATAATCTGCTGTATAAGTTTATAATGTATGTATGTATATTGTATCTGTCAAATTCTACATATAAAAATGTCAGTAATGCTTAACTCTAAAAAAATCTCTTTTCAAAGTCAAAAATGTTGAAATGTTTCATAAATTTTTTTTTTGAAGTACAGTCTTTTTGTATAATGTGACACAATATAATATGCCCGTAGACTACACAAAAAACACTGTCAAAATTTAAAAATAATTTTTTGAATAACACTATGGATTATACATTGTATAGCTTCTGTTCTGTCTGATTACGAAAATGAATCATTCATAATCAACTATCTCAATTTTGAAAAGGTATATAATTATGTATTCTTTATTTTTTTGTTGTAATTGACAATTTTGGAAAAAAAAACTTTAAAATTTCTTATTTATAATGAAATTTTCTAATTAGATTTTATTAACTTTATTATATATTAATCATTCTGGAAAAAGTGTTAATGAAGAAAATTATCAACAATTTACACTCAAAATTTTGAATAAAAATAAAACATAATAATACACTTTTGTAAAATATTTTTAAATTAATCAGTAAATTAATAAATTTTTTTAAAGACATTAAAAAAATTTGTTAACAACTCAATATTTAGATAAAATTTTTTGATAAAACTTTTTCATCAAGTTAATCAAATTAGTTTTTATATAAATTAATGTTATATCCGCCGAAATGATTTTTTTTTATTAATAAAAATGTGAAAAAATGTATTAGAACATTTTTCTAGATTACTCCATTTATTACAAATAAAAGTAAAATTTTATACACAAGCTCAGAGTCAAATAGTATAAATTATTATATAATAAATAAGTACACGCGAATACAATGTCACAGTATGTAATTATGAAATTTAATTTCTTTTTTCTTCCAATTTCGAAGTTTCACTTTAATTCAAGTATCTATTTTGATGGACAAAAATATAATATTACTCAAAAACAATTATTTATTCACATTTTTTGTACAAAACGTTATATTTGAAAAACAGAATGTTTTTAAAACCAATTAGCAAAAAATTATTTCAAATTTGTCTATTATGTTTATAAAAAATTTATGTTTATACATCTTTCTTTATAGGCCTATCAAGAAACAAAATTTTCTTTGAATTCATTAATATTTTCGTGACTTGAGTGTTCAAAAAAAAAAAGAGGGTATATTGAACTTTTTTGCTGGAACTAATTTCAATTATTAAAAACGAAAAACAAGCGTGAAAATTGCTTTATGTTTTTGTTTGTCTCTAACCCGAAAAATCCCATCTCATTAATTCATTATACATTTAAAAATTAATATATCAAAATATTAAAAGAAAATTTTGGGTTCGTATGGAAATATAAAAAAGAAAAAACCAAAACCCTATGACGTCTGAGCACCCAATTAAAACAAAAAAAAAAGGAAAAGTAAATAAAAGTATACAACACTTTTTTGACATGCGACAAAATGAAATTTCGAATTGAACAAAAGTAAAATTGAGTTATTTATTTTTGGCACTATTTGTTAGTAAGTAACCGCTAAAACAATTTTTTTAAAACTCGTTTAAAAGAGTCAAGTTTATGAAACAGAAAAATTCAAACCTCATAGTGTTTTAACAAGTTACCATATTATTAATTTTTTTGTAAATAGTTACAAAGTAAATTTAATCAAGTTAATATTAAATAAATTTTAAAAAAAATTTTACATATATTTTCTAATCCGAATAGAATTTACGTTGTTATTTCCAACTTTTCTCAGGCTTTTTGTTGGCCCGTTTCCCATCAAAAATATAAAAAACGGACTATATATTTTCAATAAATGTCCGTTTGCCCTTTACTTATTAAATCCATATAACTATTGCAAAAATTTAGGCTATATCGTTCACTTTCACCTCGATTAATGAATGAGATTCTATGATTTTGGGTTTGGAAATAAGAGGCTGTCTCTCAACCAGCCCAGGGTTTAAATAATTTTCGAATATTAGTGTGTTGTTAGATATAATATTGATTAGAGGAACTTAATAATTTGTTAGACCCCGATTGTTTTCAAGAATTCGAAATTGTTTTTTAATTTCGATGAAAAGTGTTATATTTGTATATAGTGCAAAGACCTGTCATGTGGTATTGAAGAAATATTAAAAATATCTTTAGTTCCTGGTTGTAACCAAGATATCTTAAAAGTAAAAATATCCTAAATTCAAATTTTGAAAATGAGCTTCTTACTTCATTTATATTTGTTGATAAATAATTTTTCACCATCTTACATATATAATTTTTCACGCCTATAATGAATAGCTTTTACCATAACAAAATTTTACTTTAAAGAAAAAAAAATGGAAAACAAAAAATTCTACCCGCGTAAAAGTGATGAAAAATCAATTCTTATTTTTGTTTTTCTTTTAATATTCAATTCCATTAAGCATCATTATATCACCTTTTAAAAAAATAGGATAAAAAATAAAAACTTCAAAATATTTATACCTTAATTAAGTTGTAAAAAAATGTTGTATCTTAATACCTTAGAAAAAGAAAATAACATAATTAAATTGAAACCAAGATTTTCTTAGAAGAACAACCTTGATTTTTTTTGACGTCCTTTCCAAGGAAAAATAAAAGAGAAATTTTCCTTAATTTTTTTCCTTCAATTTTTTTTATCTAAGATTACAAAAACACATAATTATACCCAACAGGACAATTTATGGTTTGAAGTTTTTTTTTTAAATTTGGTGAAAATATTTTGGAAATTAAATTTTATATACTTAGATGATATTCTAGAAATTCTAAAACTTTGAAAAATTTGTTTTAATTAAAAAAAACAGTAGGTAGAAAAAAAAAAATTTCATTTTCCTAAAAATTTACTAAGAAAATCTTATTAAATAATTTTATTACATACTTAGAGAAGTTCGTTAAGACTTAAGTATCAAATTCAAGTTTACTTCAATTATTTTTAATGTTCAATATTTTGAAAGAAAACGGAAAAAAATTGGTATAAATATAAGCTTGTGATCTTGTAAATAGGATAGATTTAGTAATTATATTGTAATAAACATTTTTAGTGTAATTAATGCTCTTAATAGCCTGTTTTCTGAATTTCAATTAAAATATTTATGAAAGGAAATAATTTGAAACTTTTATTATTTTATTATATTGAGTATTTAATAAGCAAATGAAGATTTCAAAATGAAATTGGGATATTTTGTCGTTAGAATGGTTAAAATATTGTCCGAACTATATCGAACTTTTTTCAACAAAGATTTTCAAACATGTTAACCAATTCGTATTATCATCGAAATAGCTAAAAAGTAAATAAAAAAATTTTATAATTTTTTAAACAAAACATTTTGAATCAAAGTTTTGTATATTTTTTTTTCGAAATTTTTATCGTTTTTGTTAATAAAATAATTAATTGAAATTCCTTAGCTAAAATTTGTACAATTACTTTGTCATTAAATTTGATTAAAAATACATTTACATAAAAAGAAGGCCTTAAAAATTGGTCAAAGCTCTTCTACATCGACCGACGGACGGTTGGAGGGAAAATATTAGCACTGAGAATCTCAAAAGAAAAAAATCATATAAATAAAAGATATCTTATTGTATCAATTTCATATTTTTTTTCTTATAAATCTTGAATCTACGATTTTATATTAAAGATAAAAAATTTCCTTCGTTAAAAACATTTTATTAAATTTCATTCCTCAAGCAATAAAACAAAAAAAGTAAAAGAACTTTTCTTTACTACGTAATTAGGTTTTAGCAACAAGTTGTATATTTTTCTGCCATCAAATTACAAAAAAATATATATACCTATTTAATTTACGAAAATCAAAACTTATTAATTAGAAGGAAATTTTTCATCAATTTTATGTTGTCTTTTTTTTCTTTAACTAGTTTTATGTTTTTTTAGCTTAAATTGTTTTACATAATTTATTATTCTCTAATAACTAAACTACCACTAAGATTTTCGTAAAATAGAAGATCTCAAAAAAAGAATTCTTATTTTTTTTTTTTTTTTGAAAAAGAAAATTTCTCGATATTTCGACATCAGTTGACTCTTAGAAATTTTCCCGCCTTTCTATCAATATAATTTTAAATAACGCATATTTAAAAGTAATTCTGAAAAAAAAAATATGTTATTGCTAAAAATTCAAAAACGATTTAAATTTTTAAAATTATTTCTGATTTGTGAACACAAGCATTCTCTAAGTAAAATATGCGTTTAAATCAACATTTTCAAGAAAATTTATGGAAACCATAATATTGAAACCCATAATTATCTGCTTAATTTATTGTTATAAAAGCAAAAATAGATTGTTAAAGAAAAATACTTAATTAAAAGGAATAAAAACAATAATCAAACATAAAACAAAATTTGTCATTTACATTCGCCCTTACATAAAAAAATAATAAAGTTGTAAATTACTTTAGGTCATGTAAACATAAAATAAAAAACAAAAAACTTGTAGTCAATAATATCACTAAGTAGACCTTTCTCATGCTAAGGTAAAAAAAAAAAAGTAATAAACTTATTGAAAAATAATCATAACATCAAAAATATGACATTGAAAATTATAATGATAAGAAAAAATTTGCAAATTCTTTTTAAGTTTTTCTCTTTTTTAAAAACTAATTTATCTTAATTTATTTTTATTATTTTAATCATTTTTCATTTCAAGTTCATGAAAAAAAGAAAAAAAATTGGGACATAAATTTTAATAACTTTATAAATTATTTTTTTTTTGTGGAAATTATTTTTTTTATAGTTGTACATACATAAACAGAGTAAAGTATCAGGATTCTATATTGTCACATTGTGTTTTACCTTTAATTTTTTGTTCGAGAAATGTTCTAAAGTTATTTATTTTTGTTTATGAATGAAGTACTTATGGAAAATGTTTCCACTTAGTATAATTGGCTAAATATTACAGTCGTTTTCAATACAATAACTTTTCTCTTCACCCATAATGTTCCATTGAGATCTCTAGGAACTACTTTTAATATTCTACATCGGCAGCAGGGACATCAATAAAAAAAAGAAAAGTTAAAGAAAAATTATTAATAATTAATGAAATTAATGAAACCATTATTTTTTTAAGATTTTCTTTTGTATCAAATCTCATATATATCTTGTAACAAATTTTTGGTACTCATTCGTCATTTTCCTGTTCTACCAACATTGAATATTGTTATTTATAATGTTATATTGACTATTGGGGTTATCAATCATAGTTAAGTTGCTTTTAAATTTATTTAAATTAAAAAACAAGCCAAGCTCGAAATATACATTTTAATGTCGAGACATTTTGTATGTACCCCTAATAAATTTAAAAATAAGATCCTAAAATTATTTTTTTTTTTTTCAAAAACTCTTGCATCATATCGATATACGATTTCTTATTAAAATTAAAAAGAAATTAGTTAAAAAAACTATTCTTTTTTAATTTTCTTTTAATAATAATTGTAACTTAATTCTTTTTTACAGCCCCCGAGAAACTTGATTATAAGCCCAGAAAGTTGAAAAATTTTCCATATACATTCCAAGAATATTTTAATTAAACTCAATAAAGTTAGGAAAAGGAAAATATAATATCAAATAGAAATAATTTAAAAATGTTTTTAAAGAATATCCTTTTTTTTTAAATATCTTACTTTGATATTTTTTAAATTTTATTTGAATTTTTTCATCAACATTGTAGGTATACATATAACTTGAGGCTCGAGAAAATATCTAAAAAAAAAATTTTTAATTTGGAAATTTAATTTTAATAATACATACAATAATAATAAATAAAAAACAAAATGATGAAATGCCCTTAAAGAAAATAAATTTAAATCTTATTAAATTTAATACCAAAAATAAATCAAAAGAGAGAGGGATGCAATAAACAATTTCATAATTTTTTTGTTTTTTAATTTTTCATCCCTTAAAGCCTGAAGGAGGGTCACATAAACTGGATCTTAAAATTAATTTCTTTCGTTTATATTTTTATGATATAAATTTCACTAAATCCAAAGGAAATCGACGCAGAGACAAAAATTTTTAAGCTTTGTAGTTCATATATAAAAAGTTTTTCAAAAAATTTTTCTTTGATCCTATGCTAAAAAAATTTTCTTCCTGCATTTCTTTCAGGTTTCTTTTCTGGCCTAAATTTGATGAAATTTGTTTTCGTAATGCCATAAAATGTCATATGGGACTGTTCACATATTACGTAACGCTTTTTTTGCCGTTTTTTAACCCCCCCCCCCCATAGTAACAGATCGTAACAAATTCCGAAGACCCCCCCCCTCCCCCCAGAAGAATAACGTAACAAAAGTTAAACACTTTTTAAATTACTTTTTGAACAATTTTTTTATTCGAATAAACAAAACAAAATTCATTATAACTTAAGTTTTTTTTAGCGTGCATTAATATTATATTTAGTGTAATTTTTTTTATAAAAAGGAGGAAATTTGGTTACATAACATTTTTATAAACACCCCTCCCCCCCCCGTAACAATCCGTAACAAATTTTCAAACCCCCCCTCCCCCCTAGGCCGTTACGTAATTTGTGAACAGCCCCTATCCATAATGAAAAACTTGAAAAATTTTCAAAAATTTAATAGAAAATCATGTTGACACAGATAAAACTATCAAATTGACTGTTTTCAAAGAAAAAAATCTTAATTAAAGAAACCATTAAATAAACAAAAACATTTTCAATTGTGTTGTAAACTCCCGAAGAGTATATTAAGCTTCTAAGGCATTGAAAAATAAACAAGTCCTTTCTGGCATAATTATTTATTGAATTTTATTTTTGTTCTCTCAGTAAAAGTAAGAAATAAAAAATTAACATTTTAAGTGAAATTCAAATTTATTAGGCTTAAGTCATTAGGGCTAATTCCATAACAGAAAACGAAAAAAGCTAAAAATTTTTAATCACTATTTTGATTCATTTAATAGTAATTATGAATCTTAAGTAATCAAAGTTGATTAATCTTAAATTTTTTTTTTAACAATTTCGATTTTCAAATTTTAAGCTTTTTAAATTTGATGTACTGGCAACCTCTAACTGGTACTAAAAATATGACGTAACTTCTAAGCAACACAAAACGAAAACATACGGTATAATATTAACCGTTATCTATTTTGACATTTTTTAATTAATAAAGTGGTGAATTAATACTTTTTTTTCAACAACATTATCTTTTACTCTAATATCGAAAATTTTATTTCTTTAATCCTTTCAAAGAGTTTAATTTAACAATAGCTTCATGCTGATATTTTGTTTAATTAGTTCTGATAATTAGAAGTTCTGTGTTTTCAGTTGAACGCTGAAAAATTTACAATTAAAAGTAATACTCGAAAGTTGATATGCTGTAATACACGAAACTTTATCCGTTGTTTTGATCATTTGTTAATTGAAAAATTGTCCCATCAAAAACATATTTATGGCATATTGTAGGAGAACTGTCTTTTGTTATATAATCAAAAACTCATTTATAAAAAGTTTTAAGACAGAAGAGAAATTTTGTTTTGAAAAAAATATTAGAAATTCGAAGGCTTTTTTTATGCTGTAATACACGAATCATTTGATTGTGTGTTATTTGAAATTTTTTATCAAAGCTAACTTTTTTAACTTCAGTAGTTCATTCCACAAAACCTTACTTATTATAATCCATTAAAGGAAATTAAAAAACGATTTGTTTGAACTTTTAATACCAGTTCAAAGCCGTGTATTACCATGTAAATATGCTGTAATACACGATGGAATTAGCCTTAGTAAAATTAGTTTGCAAAGGATTACGTGGTAAGATATACAAAATAAATAAATTTTTCTCTAAAAAATTATAAAAAAAAGTATGTTTGTGTTTATTATATACTGACATACTGTGTATCTATACTATACTGTGCATAGTATATGAAAACTTAATTTATGACTTTCTTCATCTTTCGTACGTGTACGGTGTACCCATGTACCCTTCAATATAGTACAATAAATAATTTCACTGATTTTAATATAAAAAAAAAACATTTTTTTTGGCGTAAAATAAAAGAAAAAAATACTGGGGATTTAAGAAAAAAAAAAACCGTATTTAGAATAATGAATTTAAAATATAAAATTATTAATTGTTTTATTTCTTGGTTTCTGACAACAATGTCGAACAGAATCATTGATGAATTTGGTTACTTACAATAAATTAGATTTAAGTACCATAAGTGGTCTCACATTCAAAGCTAAAAAATACTCCAGAAAGGTTATGTAATTAAAACTACTTTATTTTTTGGCAGTAAGTGATAAAAATCTTATAATATACTCGTCCAAAAATGTATAACAATAGTTTTAACACCAAAATTGTTTTCTTCTAACAAACAATAAATTATACAAAAAACTTTTTTTTATAAAAAATGAGTTCCTTAATTTTGTATGTCGAATATTGCTCAAATCATAAGAACTGGTATATTAAAAAGTAAATAGTTAATTTTGCTTGTTATGACAAATAACTAATATTATATCAAAGTCATTGTTTGCTTAGCAAAGGGTATAACGAAAAGTTATAAGTGTTGCAGCTATCTTTCAGTGTATTGGATGTGTCAATTGTGGGAGATAATGTCACCCCTAGACACTTAGTGTGGCTTCTAATGTTTATACATATTTTCTAATTATTCTAATTACGTTTTTTTGAATCTTGTTCCACTTTAATTTGAGAATAATTCAAAAACACAAATTATATTGACAAATCCTTTCTTAAATAAACATCTCTTACCACCTAGTGCAACAAATAAAATAGAAATTTAAATAAAAAAGCAAAAAAAATTTAAAAGACGTAAAAATCTAAGGTAAATGACCTAGGACCTTTTTTTTATGGAAAATTTGTGAAGGTTGAAATTTTTTATTTTATCCTTATTTTGCTGATTTAAAAAGAGAAAATGATGAAAATTATTAAATGATGAACGACATTTTTATCTTCTTTTTTATATATTACTTCAGACACTCCTTAAAGAACATATAGTTTTTGTTTCTTTATTTTTTTCTTGTTCGTTTGTGCTCATTCTTTTATTATAAAATTACTGTATGTCCTGCATATGACCTACAAGAAAAAGGACAAAAATAAAAATAAGAATTTCTACAATTATCTCAATTCACTTTCCCAGATTAATTTAAAATTAATATTAATGTGTGGGCGCAATAAGTTTTTTTGCAAGAGCAAAAGAAAGGAATATGTAACTTTTAAGACTTTTGAACATTTTTAACAAATACTCACTCATATATGATTTTTTTCTTCGCTCTTTGCGAATTTTCATATATAATCTATTACTATCGTCCCGTAAAAGTCGTAAAACTTAAAAGAGAGGAGAAAATATTATAATAAAACCATAACAACATTTTATCAAATCGACGGTATAAAAGATATTTTTAAACCAGGGTTTCTAACCAAACACAATGCTAAATACGCACAGAAATATGTAGGGTTCCTACAATTCGCCAAGTGGTCTAAGTAAAAGTGGATCGAAAATCCTTCTATTCGCTTTAAGCTTGCCATCATGGTTAGAAAATAAACTTTTTCAAATTTATTTATTCAAAATTAAATGAAGTTTAGACGGCACATTCGATCGTCATCAGCCCCCACCTCACCCAAAAAGTGCCGAACTGCGCAACACCAGAAATGAGTTAAAAAGAAGTTAAATTAGATCCGTTTTAAATCGACTTTAAGAAAATTTTCATTTTTGCACAAATATGAACCCCAACCCACACAATACCATAGCATAATAATAATAATAATAATATCTAGAAAAATTTGTACATAATATTAATTAAATTATTTAAGAAAATCTCAACAAAAATTAATTTAATTTTATTAAGTAAATATTATGTATAGATACTACTATACGAGTTGTTAAAAATAATAATTTTCATTTGAAATTAAAAAAAAAAGTTAAAATTAACATTTTTCAAACAATGTTTTATTTTGTAAATGAAATAGCTTGGAAAATTAATATGTATTTTTATGTTAACTTTTCTAGATTAGATTAAAAAAAAAAAGGAAAAAGTTTTATGAAATTAATGTAATAATCATATATAAATATTTTTGTAAGAAAACATTTTGGCTTTTCCATTATGTATATCATTTAATTGAAATAATGAAAATTGTTTTTTGATGAGTCTATAAACCCCTTACCAGTATCATCAAAATAATGAAAATAATTTTTCGAATTTACAGAAACTAACAATGTTTGGGCCTACGAGAAATGAAAATATTATGTGCCAATATTTGACTTACTTAACATAGACTCTTCTAACTTCAAAGTGGTTACGCGAAAATTGTTCCATGGCATCTGAAATTCATTCATTGATAAATAACATAAATAATTTTGTCACATTTAGGGAAAACAAATTTTTTTAACATTTAATTTCCTATGTTTTTATATTGTGGAATTTTTTTTTTTTTTAAATATATTATTTACCCTCAATTACAATTTGTAGAATTATGTGTATTAGGTTTTTGCTCCTTTTTTTATTTTTCAAAAATTTTCCAAAGACAAATTTATTTCTATAAAATTATTATTTTCTTAAATTTTTAAACTAACTTTTTTTTATCAAAGAAAATAGTATTTTAATATCCTTTTTAAAGGATTTAAAAGAGTTATGTTGTTCAAATATTTACAATAAAAAAAAAATATTTATATTTTTTTTGCAAACAAAGCAAGAAAATCATATTGGGGAAAATCTATATCAAATTCTGTATATATAAAAAAACTACTTAAATAGAGTTTAGGAGGACACGTTGTTCAATTTCCAATAGTTTTAATTTCTGTCTGGCAAAATAAGCACGTTATATTGTAAAGAAAAAGAAAAATGTTGATACTTTTTTCATTTCCTTCACTGAAAAGTACAGAGGAAATTATTTTGTGCAAAATTATTGGAAGTTTAAATTCTTTTTGAGGGAAAACTTAATTTATTTTTGTAATGATAAATTATAAAACTTTTCAGGTTGCGCCTTTGTAGTGTGTTTTCTTTTAGTATCGATTAAAGGAAAATAATAAACTTAAAGTATTTTATGAAATTTATCAAAATATTTTAATGTAATTTGCTTACAAAGGTCTCAAGACTTTGAACATGTTCTTTTTTATTTTTTTAATTTTACAGAAGTTTCAAATATTTCAAATAATTTTGAGAGAACACTGACAATCAGAACTTTTAAGTTTTAATAAAATATGAACAATTTTACCACTGAATTTTCTATCGAATTTATATATTCTAAACGTGATTAACGTTTTATTTTCATTCTTTTTGTAAAATTGGACAAAAATTAAAATAAATATTTAGCTGACAAAACTAAATAATTTAAAATTTCAAAAGTCTTAAATGTCAAATATGTAGTTAGAATCTGTAATTTATATTACTAATATTTCTAAATAATAGCGTGAAAATTATACATAGTAAATACAATCAAAAATTGAGCTTAATACTGCGAAAATGATATTTTAATCAAAATTTAAGAAAATTTTCAAATTCTAGAAACATTTTAACTAAAACTATTACATTTTACATATTTTGATAAAATATGTCGAGTCAGTTATTTGTCTAGTTCATCGGAAATAAAAAACATCATTTGTTAACTAACTTAGTATACTAATGATATGAACACGTTAGCCACAAGGATATATAAAAAGTACGACATGGATCGTATATAGGTGACAAATAACTGACATTGCCCATACATCAAGTGCCTTCGAGCTAGTTATTTGTAACCGTAAATTACGACTGAACGTTAGGTATACGACAAGCATTAAGGTAAAGAATAAAGCTGACGTAGCCGTTAGTTATGAAACTAACATATAAGTCAGAATTAAAACTGTCTCCAGGATCAGTTATCAGGCTGACTACTAAGCTAGTTGTAAATCTTACTTAAATGTCACTTATATGACGGACATCGAAGGACAATTCTATGACTGCCGTCGATGTTAATTGTAAAACATACTTTAATGTAAGCTGACCATTTTTGTCCTCCTAAGGAGGACCTATTCAGAATATTTTTAGTTTTTCGCAAATATTTCGAAAACGGTGCGTTTTTTACCCATTCATATTTTCGAGATATTTGCGAAAAACTAAAAATATTCTGAATAGGCCCTCCTTTTAGGAGGACAAAAATGGTGAGCTTACATTAAAGTATATTTTACAATTAACATTAACATCAATTAACAAAATGTCAGCTCATTTAATGGTAACTTTGCTAAAGTAAAAAAAAACTGTTGTAACCAAAATGGCAAAAATAAGAATCAGATACAGTTAATGTTGAAATACTATTTATTATTTAATATAAAAATAATAAAAACAAACAAATTAACATAAATTCTCTTATAAAAATTAAAACATAAATTTTCAAAAACGAAAGATTTTAGTAATTAATATTAAAATTATCGAATGAATCATTTCTAGGGTTAACAATACAAAATTAAACTTTCTGTAATGTTTTTTGAAATTATTAATCAGTAAAATATACCAACCAAGATTTCAGTTTCTTTTATATTTCTTTTTCCAAACCAAGTTATTGTCAATATTAAAATTCTTTTAAAAAAAAGAAATTCAATTAAAAAAATGTTATTGAAGTTCTACAATTTTCTTTCGATGATATTAAGCCAGAATCATAAAGTACATAATTTTTACAGTTTTTCATTGAATTAAAATTAGAAATCAACTCGACTATCTTTTAGATTTGATTTCTTTTAAATAAAATCAAAATCATATATGAATTTTAAATTTAAATAAATTAACATATTATTAACATAAATTAGGACTACATTAACACTGTCGTAATAAACCAGCTTATTTTTTTTTTTATCAATTTTAACTTAAAAACTATGAGTAAAATACATATAAGTACAAAAAAAAATAATTGAGAAATTTCTATGTTTTAAAATTTAAATAAGATTTACAAGAAAGTAGAGGAAAAAGTTATACTAATTAAAAAATATTTCTAACAGACTCTTATACATTTAACAAAATAACGATCTTTCGAGATTGACAAACATCTTCTTAACATAATCATAAAATTTTTGAAAATGTTAAATATAATAACAAAAAAAAATGTGTTACCGAAGAAAACTAAACATTCTCAAATTTTATAGTAGAAAATTCGTATTAATTTGATTAAAGTTAAAAATGTACAATCGGATGGCCTTAAGTTTAAATTAATATAAGTACAGTTTAGAGTAGTCCAGATTTGATAATATTTAATTTAATTTTTTTAATTTTGGAACTACTTAAGAATACATATAACTCGTTGTTTTAGTAGAGGACGAAACTCTTGCATATTTTTACATAAGTTTGCAACAAAAAAAAATTACAAAAATCCTAAACTGAACTTTGGTAAATAATAAATATGTATAAACAATAAAATTAAGTTTTTTAACTTAATATTTACAATTCTGATGCCCTTCATCTCCTCCATTGTTTTCAGATATTTTCCACGATAACAAATCATTCAATAATTCCTCCATTATAGGATTCTGACCATGACGGGCAACCTTAAAGCACAATATTTATAATATTAACTATTATCAAATAAAAAAAAAAAAAGAGTTTTTACCTCCTCTCTGGCCTGTTGATCCAATTTTTCCAAAATATCACGAGTATATTTAAAACTTCCCAGCTTCTCTAATAAGTTGATGCAGTACTTTTTTACTTCAATGTCAACAGTACGTTGTCTCAAAATATCTATAAAAAATGTATGATACAATAATTATGTTATTATAATTAGAAGTTAAGGCTATTTAATTGCTTATAAAAAAAATAATCTAACTACAAGAATGACAATACTCTCTACGTTCAAAAAAAATAAAAAAAATTCAGTCAGCGAAGAAAGATAACACATGTAATGTTACAAATTCACTTTATATGTATTTAAGAATTATGGGGTTTTTTCCAACATCCTCCAAATATACAAATAAATATGAGATATGCCGTAAATGCAATCACTCTTCAATGTCACTAATTACTAATAACTATATCAATAAAAATAAAACTTACGTAATACTTGTTTATCATTTTTTTGGTTTTGTACAGCATGTATAATTGGAAAACTGAATTTTCCTTCAGTTAAATCTTCACAGAAGCTTTTATTTTCGGAATACTAAAAATATTATTTTTAACATTATGATATGTTTGATGTAAATTTCAGTTACCTCTTTTAAACTTAAGTTACAATAATCATCACGTATTTGAAAATATAGGCCCAAAATAGCCGTCAATTTAGTAAAATCATCTTTATTTTTACTAAACAACTGCATTAATCGAATAGCTAACATAAATAAACCACCTGTTTTACGGATTGTCATCAATTTATATTCGGATTCCGTTGGACATTGAAAATTATCACGCCAATAAATTTCCATTCCTTGGCCTCTATGTAATTCCAGCAATTGTTCAGTATAAACTTTAGTAGCCTAAATTTAAAAAAAAAATAATTAATTTCAACCATGATTATAAAAATAATTAAGCCTTATTGTAATGTAACTTGAGTTGTTGTAATTACAAACCTCTGGATGTTCTAACTCCTGAACCTTTTGCAATGCCAAAAATAAAACATAATTTGCAACATTGATAGTAGTGGCCACACCATAAATTGAATGGGCCACTGGAATTCCTCTGCGTAGTATGGAGTTATCTTCGATATCATCTATCCTAAAAAAAAAAGAAACGAGAACATTCAAATAAATTTTTATCATTTGAATCTAAATTAAAGAAAAGCTGAAAAATCCATATAATTATTAATAAGTATAATTGTTTTGATTTCATGGTAAAATCTTGAAACATATTAAACATTAATTTTTTATAGGTACCTAAGTATTTATAAGCACGTATAAATTTATTTTGAAAACGCCCAAAAAGACTATGCCAAGAAATTGTGTTTGATATGTTTTTCCATATTGAAATTTAAACAATAAATTTGGGCAATTTCAATTAATGGGAGGTTTATTTCCGAAGTATCTAAAATCTAAAATTAATGAAAAAATATGGACAAACAAACGAAGAAAAGGCTAAAAAGTATTTCGAAACCTACAAAATAAATAATCCAATAAATATATTTTATCAAATTATGTTATATTGTATCAAATTAAAAAATATAATAACCATATAGTTTTTAAAAATTTTGAAATGAAATAAGGATTAAGAAAATAATACGTTTTTAAATAACTTTTGAAATTGAATAAAAATATAACTCTAATAAGTTTAGAGATATATATTTTGTGAATGAGTTAATTTTAAAAGAAAATTTTAATTATAATTGTTCTACATTAGTTTGGAGAAGTCTTAAAAAATACTTAAAAAAAAAAGATAGAAAAATTTTACGTAAACATTTTGGATAAATTTATTGTTTTTTTTTTTAAATCAATAATAATCATAATATAATATATAAAAATAATGGTACAGTGTTTAGAGAATTGGATCATTTCAATTTTAAGGTCAATAATAAAAATTTCAATTCTGAATTTATTTATATTTAGATAAAAGATGTTTATAATCAATTTATTGAAAAACTATGAAAATTATACTTATTATACTTATGGAAAATTATTTTTTAATAATTTTTAAATAGGGTAATTTATAATATTAGCCAACTGTTCATATTTTTTTTCGAAGATCGAACTAAGTACATTTCTATACTATTTTATTTCATGGAATAGATTCGGCACGCCGAAATAATGGTTTGAGGAAAATCATTTTTTTTGGCACGATACCTAAAATCTAATTGCGACCACTGATATATATGATATTTATTAGATGTAGAGTAGAAATTAGATCTTAATTCTCGAACTTTTAAAACAATATTTTTGAAAATTAAATTTAGAAACCTTTTTTGCTTGTTTTATACTTACAATAAACTAGAGTTGTGTAACATTTGTACAATTTCCCCAATTAGAATTAATTTTTCTTGTGGTATATCCAACCAATGATTGAATGCCAATGCTAATTTTGAACGAATCTGTTTTCCGGGAATTTGTTGTATATAGACAAATGGCTGTAAAAGTATCTAAAAATAATTTTAATTATTCTCAATTAAATTTTAATAAAAAAAAAAAATTAATTGCGGTTAGCAAAAATAAAAAAAAAAAAATTGTTTGATATCATATTAGTCTAGCTGTATTAGAGACATTTATGGTGCTGAGCAGTATGTAGCAATAATCAATAATAAATAGCTTACTTTCTCTTTACTTAAAGCAACATTCATCATTATCCTTTTTTGTATTTGACGACATGAAGTTAATATTGAATTCATCGTTATATTGCATAAAACATGCATGAAATTACATAAAAACAAAATTAGCTAAATGAATGTTAAGAATGAAGTTTTTTGATTTGTTTCAAAGCCCCATGTTTGACCATTTCATTGTCCAAAAAAAAACACACAAAAATATATGAAGCAGGTAATTAAAAAAAAAAGAAAGAATAATTCATTCTTCCTTCAAGTTCATTGGGTTACCTCAAAGTTTGATCATTTTAATTTATGTGTAAATTGTAGGTAGATACATGCTACCATGTAAGTCAAGTCCAACATTATTATGACTAAGTAGGTAGTAGGTAGGTAGGTATCTAAAATTATCATTTTAGATAATGATATTTTTGCGGATCTTTTGCTCAGATAAATAATATAAATAATATTTTCCTTTTTACCATTTGTAATGAAATTGAATAATGAATAATAATAAGTATATTATTTACCTTGTATTAATAGTGATTTAGGGAGTATTTATATTTCTACTATAATTATAATATGCAAATGAGATACAACTGAACATAAATGCTATTCTGCATAAATAATGTCTGGAAATAAAAACGCAATTCATTTAATGAGTGTCAAAATTTTGTATAAAATTTCTTTCTAATTTTACTCCAAATACATGAAAACATATTTATTGATTGCTTCCTTAATTTAAATTTTCATAAATAATTTATAGCATTTTTATTAAGATTTTCTTCACAATTTTTATTGAAAAAGTTTAATATGGTGTTGAATTTTTAATGAAATTCGATTTCAAATAATAAATATACATCGATAATCCTATTAATCAAAGTATTATTAATATAATATAAAATTATAAAACGGTTTTATTTTTTATCTCAAAATATCATAATTTGTATTTGCACTTAACTGAGACTTTTGATAAACTTAAGACTGAATTTAAATTTTGAACAGAAAACTGACGGAAGCATTTCGAAATAAAGCAATAATATTTTTCGTAACAAAGTTGTGAACGCCAAATAACATTTATTGAATTGTGACAAAACATAACAATACACTTATTTTTATTTGAATACACATATAATTTTTTTTGTATTTGTAACATAATACGAAATTATTAAAAACATAATTTTTGTCACTTACTTGATCATAAAACATTTTATATGATTTTTGTTTAACCAACTTATATGCTATTTTATAACATTGGAGGTACAAAAATACAATAATGTATCCTAAGGTCCTAATAACTTTAATATGAGTCCTTTTTGTTTTTTATTTTGTAGATTCCAAGTTTACTTTACATTAGCTTGCGTCTTTGTCGTAGGTATTAAACACTTTTTACCGTTTTCTTGGTTGAAATGACTAATTATAGTGTTTACGTGCACATATTGTGTTTAAATTTATATTATTGTGATATTTTTTTAAAATTTGATTTATTGTGTTTTACATGTATCGAATAAATTAGAGATTAATATCCAAGGTAAAATAATATGTTTTTATAATAAATTGTAGTGCTTTGTTTTATTACATATGTAGTAATGTAGAACAGTGAAAACGTTTTTAATAAGTTTTTAAGAAATATATTATATATATGAGAAGTCTACAATATATCTATAACAAGGAACCAGTTGCAGTCGATAGAAAAAATACTTATAAAATAATTCAAAAATCTTGATCGATTAAAAAAAGGTTAAATAATATTTAAAAATAATTAAAATTGATTATTTCGTCGCTGTTAAATAAATTTTAATTACCACTTCTAACCATTTTTTTTTTTCATTTTGAAAAATTTTATTTTTTTGAAAATATTTTTGGGTCCAGCATAAAGTATGTTTTTGTCTTTCAAGTTTTACTAAAATAATAACATCACAAATCATAAAAATATTTATATGAATAATTTGATTTGAAGAAAAATGTCTAGCTTTTAACTAAAAATGTAAATTCCAATAACTACATTAGAAAATAAGTATATATGTATGCAAATTCTGATTTTAAAATATATTTAAATCAAAAACAAATATTAGGTGCAGTCAAATAAGATCGAAGCAAATTTCAGGTATTATAGTAATTCCTTTTTAACATTAGTGTTGGCTTTATTTCGGTTTCCCATTGTGATATAAAAAATCTTAAAAATATACCCGATAGAGTGCCATTTTAATTTTTTTAATTTTATTAACCTATTTGTGAAACAAAACCCCGAATCAATTGAATTGAAAAAAATTAAAAATAAATATAAAATGATTCCTACTTTAATTATAAAAATATTGTGTAGAAAAAAAATTATAAAACTTTTCCTAACTTAATACTTTCTTGTATACATAATTAATTTTTCATGGAAACTTGAAATAACGAGTCTAAATCTAAAATGATAATGATTTCAGAAAATTTTCTGAATTATATTTACCTTCTGCTCCGTAAATTCTAAAATATTTTCAGCAATACCTTCTGATGTCCAAAAATAACCATTAAATCCCTTTGGAATTTTGATGTTGTCTGTGGCAAATGTTAAGAAAAATGTCAGATGTTGATACTAAAAGTTTAACAAAAGAAAATTAAAATTGGTATAGGCAGGTTTGGTACCTAACACCAACTGTCTCGGATTTAACATTTTAGGGACCACCTCTATTACCTACCCAAAAATAGGGCAAATCAGGCTCAAAAAAAATTTTCATACTAAAATGTATGAAAACTTTGGAGGCCCCTATCTCCGAAACGGGGCCTTTGTCTCAAGAACTGATTTCAGTTTTGGGAGTTTGGCACCACCTCTGCCCCCCGTCCAAATTTCAGCCGATTCTGAGAGGTTCAAGGAAACTGTAGTTATGCCGACCACCACAACAAGGAATTCCCGGAAATTCTTCAAAAGACGGCTCTACTGTTTATCTAAAAAAAAAATTAAATAAAAAGTGTAAGTTTAAATTTAATTTTTATATCCGAAAATTTACCATGGGGTTTGCTTATGTATATTTTTTTATTATTATTATTATAAATTATAATAATATTTAAAACCAAAAAAAAAATTATTATAATTTGAAAAAGTTTGTTTTCATTCAAATTTTTATCCTTGAAAAACGAAAAATTTGTCCATTTTCTTTTAATATCCTATGTAGAATTCTTTTCTTTATTATTATGTTTTTTTGTTTTTTTAACTCTTTTTGCTTTAATAATTTAAAAAAAAATAAAATAAAAAATATAAATAAAATAAAATAAACTTACCTTTTTTTTATTTTTTATTTATTTTATTTTATTGTTGTTTAAATTTTTTCCATCACGTGTTTGTTTTTCAAAATATAATGAAATTATAAATGTCAACTTATCAACAAAGTCAACAAAGCAACAAATAATTGACGCTGTTGTCAGCTTTACGTAAACTGGCGCTTATGTACGCCTTGCAATTTCCTTTGATTTAGCAACATATAATAAGCAATTTATAATAGTTATTTGTACAAAAATAACTCACGTTGCTGTCAGCTTTACGTAAACTGACATTTATGTACAACCAGTAACTGTTTGAAGAGAAAGATTACCGTAATAAGTCGCTTACACTCAAAAATAAGATAGACTGCAAGGTCAAATATTTGTTTCGACTTAGAACATAGTTCAATATCCGACACAAAAGTCGGTAATTTAAATTGGTCTTTTCAGCTGACCTTAAAACTGGCGGCCGGGACAAACTCCTGTTTATTGGTGTTCAGGTTAGTTTCAAAACTAACAAACAAGTCGGAGGCATATTTTAAGCCGGTGTGCCAAAAATATGTTAACTATGAGTGAACTTGTAGGCCGGTTCAGTAATCGACGCCCATGCCAGTACAAATACTTGACATTTCTTTGCGAACTGGCGCGATGGTATATTGGGAAAAGCTTTCTTTTAGTTATTATTTTTCATTTTAGTTTTGAGAAAGTAGATTTTCAAAGTTTTTATTTATAGTTAAAAGAATAATTTATAAATATGTTACATAAATTTGGTAACGTCTCCAGGTTTTACACTTAACTTAAAGCATTCGTTATGATTAAGTAAATTATAATTATTAATTATTCATGTTTTGGAAACAAAACTTCAAATTAGACTAAAAAAGGTATCTCGTCATAGGTCTCAGTTGACATAATAAAATAATATATACCCTAGAACGGGTAGAAGTTTTTCTTCATTAATTAAGGTTTGTGATTTTTTTTTTGTATTGGCGATATAGAGTATGTCCATTCGGTAAAGTAATAAAAAACGTAGACGTAGAGTTAACATCATCATCTTAAAAAAAGTATCAAATAATTATCTCAACATTATTATAAGAGTCGTTAGATAACAATGATAAAGTATTAACAGAGTGTCCAACGGGGTTTACAAAACTATTAAAGTGAAGTATTAGAAGAATATAATACTTTATAATGCCACACAAAACTAAAAAAATGTTTTCAATTTAACTATCTAAAAGATTACATTTAAAACTTTATATATATATTTACAACAGATAATAATGAATACTAATCAAACAAGAATTCAACCTACTCATTATTTAACTAAACAAGAAAAACAAAAGAAAATTACTTTTAAAAATTTTTAATAAATTAATTCCTAGAAATACTACTCAAGGGATATATTTATACATGTATAATGATATTCAATTTTAATTATATTATATTTCATTAAATTTACTTACCATATTATACAATAAATATTTTATTAAAGAAAATAATTAATTTTGTTTTTTTTTTTTTAATTTTCAAATACTTATTTAACTATTTTGAATATGTAATATTTAATTATTCAATTTAAATCCAACATCTTTAAGTTTAAAATTTATGAAACTTGAATTCTATTTCAAATGGTATAAGGTTATAGTTTTTGTAGAAATTTTTTCGTCGTGGTTTATATTTAATAAAAATAAATATTCTAACTCGACTCGACATCAACATTGCCAGCTAATTTTCCTGTGGTTATAAAGCTGTTGCATTTAATTATTATGAAAAAATTAACCAAAAAATTATCCCGAAAACATTGACGTTAGTAAGTCTTTCGGCTTAACCTTATTATTAAAATTTAAAACTTAAAATTATTATAATCGTCATGTTCAATAAAAAAAAATATTTATTTTCGAAAATATTTTTAAAAAAATTTTGATAATAATAATTATAAATAAAATATGGATTTTCTTATTCTGTTTAGGTTCTAAGAATTTTATTTATCTCATGAATTTTCAAATATATTTTTTTATTTTTCATTTTATTTCCAAGAAGTCCTTCTTAAGTCCCTATTCCAACATCGAGCAAAAAGAAAATTATGTTAATGTGCCAAATAATTTTTTCTTCTGTGGGTGTTAGATTATAGATTTTTTTTTTGTTTTTGGCAAACTTACAGGAGGTACTTTACATATTGAGGTTATAGAAAATTATTTCTTTTAAGGTAATGAAAATTCTGAAGTTGCAAAAAAATGTTAATCATTAAAGGGAATTTTACTTTTTCGGAAAATTTTATTTCCATTTGGCATTAGAAACACTTTAATATAAGTATGTACATTAATTTTTATTAATGAACATATTATAATAATTAACAAGTGTTGCAATTTCATCGTTTTATGATCTGTGCAATTGCATAGTATTGTGATCTCTAAATGCATTAACTATAGCAATTTTGTGAAATAAATATACTTTTAAGACAGTGTAAGAAATTCTAAATAAAATTTTCCTTTATTATGTTTTTTAAGTAATAAGGAGTTTCAATAAAATTCTGTTTCTTTTCTCATAATAAAATAAAACTGTTTGTACTAAAAAACGATAATACTATATGTAGAAACTATAGCACCTAAAAATTAAAACTATTATAGAAATAAAATACCTTGTTAATATATACAAACATAAAAATAATATTGCAAATAAAAATAAAAAAAACATTTATTAGGTTTTTAAATTTTTCCTAAAAATATTTCATATTATAAATAAGAAAAATATTTATATGACATAAAAGCTGAATTCTTAGTTGTAAAGGCTAGGTTAAGTCTAAAACTCTATAGTATCAAATCTCAAAACTGTAAAATAATGAAATATTAAATAAATACTTTATGAAATATTACAAATAATAAATAATAAATATATTTTTTTTTTTATTTTCTAGGACTGTCAAATTCTTTCCATTTCTCAATCACGAAAGCTACTTGTAGAAGGTACTTGTAGAAGGTACTTCTAGAAGGTACCTGTAGAAGTTTTCCGGAAAAATTTTTGGTTGCGAATTACATAAAATTGCATTCGTATAAAACATTTAGACAAAAAAAATACACTAAAATTTGAATAAATCCCACTTGAAAATATTTCAAGGAAAAAAAAATTAAAATTGTTTTCTCCAAATCCTTTCTTAAAAAAATTAATTTAATATTTTTTTTTTTTTTAACGTTTTTATTAGTTCACTTTGTTGTCCGGGGCAAATTTTGTAATCAATTTTTCAGGCACTTCTAGATGAGATAGAGGCTTGAAAATTGGAGCATAAGTCAGAAATGGATGACAATACAACATAATGTAAAAATTTTTGTGGTTCCACGGTTCCATCCATGGTTCCACTTATTCCGAAATCACGTCACTGTACCGATTTGGCTGAAATTTTGAACTTAAGTAGCATTGGGATCCGAGATGGTTATAGAATATTAGAAATTTTGATCCGAGGCCCCGATGGGACGGCTACCTTAGAAGCCGGTTTTGGAATTTACGTATATTCCGATAAAATGTTATAGTGTTGGATCGAAATACCTGGATTGAAGACTGGATATCGTAGGGCCCCCATCTGAGGTCCCAGGACTCCGGGGAGGGGGCTAAAAAGCAAATTTAGAAGTTTAGGATTTCATAGCTTTAGCAGACGTAAAATAGATATAAAAATTTTATGGTTTTATTCATGGCTTAATTCGATTCAAATAAGATTAAAAAAGAAAAAATAAATAAATAAATAAAAAAAATAATTTTAAAAACAACGTTTTTATAACGGAATAAAATAACTAAAAAATAAAATATATATAATCAGATAATAATTGATAACCTCATACCGATTTCCCTGAAAATTAATTCTCACGAAAACGTGTGGCGCGTGTGATAAACGATATTGTTCAATTTTACGCGCCCCACGTTTTTCCTGAGAATTAATTTTCAGGGAAATCGGTATGAGGTTATTAATTATTATCTGATTATATATTTTATTTTTTAGTTATTTTATTCTGTTATAAAAACGTTGTTTTTAAAATTATTTTTTTTATTTATTTATTTTTTAATACTTAACTCCTGAAAAGGCTTTGGTGGAAATTTTTTTTTCAAGTGCATAACATAAAAACTAAAAATAAGAAAATGCACAGCCAACAGCACACCAAAAAATCAAGTTGAGAATTCATGCATGTGTTTTTAATTGTGCAATATACTTTTTTCTAAAAATACGAATTTGAAAATATTTTTTAGTGGAAAATTGCAACAAGGAAAAAATATTTCACTATGCTGTAACTATGCTCTGTTAATTTAAAATTCACCTAACAGGATGAAAAAAATAAAGAAAAGCAAAAATGCTTTTAGTGAAATTTTTTTTTTCGTTGTTTTGCACATAAAAATCAAGAAAATTTTTGAAAAAATACATTTTAGTTTTTTTAGAGAGTTGGATTTCTAAAATGTCAAAAAAAAATCATAAAAGTGTTATTAATTCAATTACCTAATCCAATTTGTTAAAATAATATTAATTCGACTAATGCATCGAGCTATGATTGTTGTGCATTTAAAAATTTTATTAGAACCCATCTTGTATTCATTGTCTTGTGAAAATTTTTAAAATTTTTAAAAGATTTAAAAATTTTTGTATATTTTTGTTTAAAAAAAACATTAAGAGCCTAATAACCCCCAGATTATATTAGACCAGCGGTCGGCAAACTATGAACCGTGGGTCACGGGGTGACCCAAAACATCATTTCATGTTACCCGCTTCGAAATTGTAAAGTAATTCTCAAATTAACAAATGTATTTTTTTTACAACAATTGCGTATTAAAAATTTTTTTTTACAACTATTGCATATAAAATTGAAAGTTTTTCCAGCAATTGTTTTTGTAAGCCCTAGTTTGCTGGATAATAAATGAATTACCTTTCGATTAAACTTTTTTTTTTAAATTACTTTCATATAAAATTGCCACTGACCCACAATAAATTAAAATAGAATCTCATTTTATGCGAATTTTACCCACGACCAATAAAGTTTGCCGACCGCTGTATTAGACAGTAAACTGTCCGGACAGTGGATCGTTGTATTAGTTTTTTGTATGGGTTTGTAAGGAAAAAAACCGGACAGTGAGTTGGGTGTCTTTTTTATTGTCCAGATTTTTTTTATCAGAAAATTTATTATTTTTCATAATTGTCACTTTTTTTTATTATGTACAGTAAAGAAAATAAAATTACGGCATTTATTTAAATTTTTTCTTTGGCATTCACACATTTTTTTTGTTTTTAATTTTTTCCTGACTGTACTGTCTTTTTAACTGTCTTTTCTGTTGTCCAGATTTAAATCCGGACAGCAGAGAGGACAGTGAATTTAAAATAAATAAAGTAATAAAAATTCACCAACACACATAAACACTGTCTTCGTCAAGACAGTTTTACTGTCTAGTATAATCCCCAGGTAAAAGAAGTCAAGGTTCTTTCTACATAGGCAGTAAAAATTGAAAACTTTTCAAAATATTTTAAATTAAAATGTTGTAATAAGAATCATTTATTCTAAAAATACATTAATAAATAGACTTATTTAGATTAAGTTATTTAGTTTAGGATTCTTAAAGTAGTTAGGTAATAAGTTTTATTTAATAAAAAAAAATTAGGTCAAAAAGGTTTTTTTTTCACTAATTTTTGCCTATATAAAATATATTATAAAAAGTATATATAAAAGTTGGATTAATTAGATGTAAAGGATAACAATATAAAAAAAAAAAAAAAGCCTAAATCTCTTTGAAATAAAAATGAACTTAGAATTGTAATAATAAAATGTATATACTTAATTGAAGTGAATAAATAAATAAATAAAAAAAAAAAAAAAAAAAAAGAATCATAATTTGTTTAAAAATGAAAATCATTTAATGATCTTTTTCAAAATTTTCCTTTTTGTCAAAACCTTAAATTAACATGCATTTCAAAAGAATTCAATCAAAAAATTTAATGTAGACTTTCCTTTTTCGTTTTTTTATTTTTTATTAATTTTATTAAAATGAAACAAAAAATACATGTTATTTTATCCTTTACTAAAAACATCTTAGAAGACCACAAAGTAAGTATGTATACTTATATCCGTATAGAACCAAACAAATTTCTATTCTCTTGAAACTTCTCCAAACCAGATAATTTTAAAGAATATAACAAAAAAATAATATGTATAAATTTATACCCTTTTCACGGATGGAAAATATCAAAAAAAAAAAAAATTTTCTTTAAAAATTCTTCTATTCTATACGACATATGTACCTGAAACATATTTACCCTTGTAAACAATCTAGAAATATTAGTTAGATGAAAACCAAATTGATGCTTTTGGAAATATAATTTTATTTAACCTGAGTTTTTAATTCCGATGAAATATCACATCTTTGAGGTTTGTGCAAAACTTGTAGCAAGCAAATTATGGAATGAGCCCTACCTTTGAAAATAAGTTTATAGTTTTGTTTTGATTGTAGGGCTAATAAAATACGGACTGAAGTGAATTTTTGAAGTATTAGAGAATAAAGTCCAGGCTCCAGTGTGAGTAAGCCTGATTTTTAAGTTTTGAATTTTTTGATTGACTTTGAAAAACTTGTTAATATTTTTAATATTCGGTTCACATTGTGTAGCTTCAATCGTTGCCCCACGAAAGTTAGATCATCAGAATAAGTTATTTATAATAAGAATTAAGAAAGTTACATGTGAGTTATAAGCTTTTAGATAATAAAATATTTTTTGGTAATAAATATTTCAAATATACATTATTTTTTTATTTATAAACTTTGATATGAATCAGTGTGTTACAAAATTCTTTGTAAAAATATTGAAATAAATTTGTTTTTGTCTATTGCAGACTCATAGGCGCTTAAAACAATGTTTATAATAATAAATTGTTTGTCTTTTGTTTTATTTTTATTGAAAGATTGTCTATAAAAATTAAATAATTTATATTTTAAGAATAATTTTCTTAAAATAACTAATTTTGCTAAAAATACAACATGTAAGAAAAGGAAACATATATAATTTTCAGTATTGTTATTGAAATGGAAAACTCTGCAATATAATGACCGGATTGTATTCAATATTTTTTTGTACATTTTGATGGTAAATAGATAATAAGGATAATTTATTTCAAAACATAATTTCTATTTTGATTTTCTTAAACTTTTCATTTTTCTATTTTACTGAAAGTAAATCAAATGTACATAAATATATTTTATTAAAAATTTTAAAAGAAAATCTCTCTACGATATTAAGTAGAAAAATCCTCAATTTTTTTCAGTACAAAATAATCTTATTATTTTATTGAGTATATATATATATATAAGGATGCCATATTTTGATCTCTTTAAAAGAGACCAAAAAGAGAAACACATATGGCTATGTGTTTTTGTGTATACACAACTCGTTGTAATAATCAAATTTTCTTAACATGTGTTGTAATCTACTATAAAAACTGTAAGAAAATTTTAACAATAAAATATGCAAAATACAAAGTATAACTATTTTCTAAGTTGACGCAAATTTTATCTACTTGTTTCGACGACCAAAATAAAAATAAAAACTCGAATCAACAGAAATACCAGAAGAAAGAAGCTGTTGTAGACTGTATAATTACAGGTTGAAATGTGAACGATAATAATAAATTTTGATTTTTATTACTCTGTCTGTAATTTTCATCTCCAAGGCTTTTTTAAACACAAAAAAAAAAAAACCAACTTTATCCTCATTATTATTAAATTCTTTTCTATATCTACTTATTAATAAAATTTCCTTATTTTTTTGTGTTATTTTTTTTTTATTATTATTATTTATATTATTATTATTATTCCTTTTAATGCTTCTAGCCATAATCATTTTTATTATACCAATTTTTTATTATTTTTTGTATTTTATTTTATTTTACTAGACAAAGTTAACAAGCTAAGTATTTTATGGGCAAATTTTTAGTACATAGTTTAGTTGAGCCTTTTTTTTTTGTTTTTGATATTGTAAAAAAAAACAACGAACATGAGGATAAAACCATAACATTGTGTATACAAATGATATGTCAACAAAACATAGGAAAAAAATTTGTTTTTTTTTATGTTTCCTATTCAAAAGGACATTAGAAAAATATTCATGTTTTTTTATGCATTTAAAGATACAAGTATCTTTTTGTGAGATTTTTTTTTGTATATATTAATGTATGTAGTTTTTTTCGTATTTTTTATTCTTTTTTGGTTGGATAATGAAATTTAGTCCAACTTCCGTAAAAGGTAACTTTTTGATTCATAATAACTACAATGTGTATAATAGACGTTATAAGATTTCCAACTAGATTTTCTTATCTTAAAATTAATTTAACCCGGAAATAACGATATTTCGTGGTGGAAGAAAATATGAACATCATTGTGACATACGTAAGTACTTTAGGTATACAAATGAGTAAACTTTTTTATTGTATTTTTTTTTTTCATTTTTGCTATAAAGTTGGAAATTTATGTCTCATTTAAAAAAAATATTCAAAAAGATATTGATTTATGACCATCTAATATTCAATATTTTATTTTAAAAAAAAAAAAGTTATTTCTAATGATCGGATAAGGTTTTTGGTTACTTTATTTTAACGCTAGAGAGCATATTTACATTTAAATTTAATGAACTAATATTAAATAATTTGAAAGTTCAAATTTAGTTTATATGTAAAGACATCGTCTATAAATTCTATAAAAAACAATAAAAAATTAATAAAAATTCAAAAATGTCATAGTGAAAGTGGTCAACGTTCACAATATGTATACTAAGACAACTAACAAGTTTTTCTTATTACTCACTACGGATCTCTTAATATAAAATCCTTAATATAATCATTGGAAATGTGATAAATAATATAAAACATAAATACATAATTATATTAATACTATCATTAATTTTGTCTTCATTTGTGTTGTTCGAGGTTGCAATAATTTACCTAATTATCATACGGAATTATATTGTTTTAGCATACGGTCCTAATGATATCCAAGAATATTTTTTATGGTAGAGTTCAGAAATTGTTAAAACAAATGAACTTCATCTGAAAATAACGGTTTATCGATAATGTCAAAATTTTTTACTATATTAAAACCGTAAATTTTCTTTTTGTACTAAATACCTAATCTTAGATACTATACGAATTGTTATGATGATTTCTTTTTTTTAGAATTAAATTATTATACTCTTTAGAATTAAATTTAGAATTAAAATTAAAATACTCTAAGAAAATAAATTAAGATAAAAAAAAAATGTTTGGCAAAATATTCTTTTAAAATTTTCTTTAAAATTTATGCTATCATTAAACTTTTCCTATAATAGAAATTCCTTATTTATATATTACCCGAAACCAAACATAAACAAATTGTAAAAAAAAATAACAAAAAAATAAAAATAAATAAATAAAAAAAAAATTTAATGAAAAACGATGATAAAAAAAGAATTTTTTTTATCAAAATATTTTGAAAATGTTGCTGAAAATATAATAATTGTTTATTATATGGAAAATAAAATATAAATACGACAAGTACATAACCAGACAGGGTGCATTATAATTATAACGTTAAGCTAAGATCTCTAATAAATATTTAATTGGAATTTAAAAATTTTCTATATTTTCCATTAACAAAAAAAAAAAGTCTCAAAATGTTTATGATACTTATTCCAGTTGTAGTTGTGTGAAAAAGTCGAAATTTCTCTTGTCGAACTATACAAATTAATGTTTAAGGATATTTGTTTGTGACAAAAACAGTTCGAACAATAGTGCCCGAGCGAACTATAAATGGTTAAGACCAATCGGCAATTCGAATATATGATTGAGGCAAGCGAGCGATTACGGCATTTAGAAGTATTTTGGGGGAAACTGCTCCAAAGTTTATAAAGGATCCCATAACAATACAAAATATTTACATATGTAATACAAATATTTTACTTTTTATTACAATAAATAATAATAAAATGAAAAAATAAATAATAATGTTTAAAAATTGGAACAAGTAAGAACATTACCGGTTAAAATCAAAAAATGCGACACAATTTTATTATGAAAATTATATACGAGTATATATGTATTTAAATTAAGTTACTATTTGCTTTTGTGACATATTTTATACACTTAATGTGTGCAATAAAAATAATATAATCAATAATGAATTATTCATTTAACATAGTCGTGCATGGTATTTCCAATTTCAAAATGACAACTAAAAGGATTATTTTTAAAGAGTAAATAAAATCATCAGCAAACAAAATAACAACGTTACACTTACGGATTGAATTAATTTCTTTTTTCCAACTTGAAATGGTTAATTAAATTTTCAATGTCACATCGACGCCTTAACATGCAATGAAAAATTACAGGAATTATTACAGTTTGGCGAGTAGAGTGGCCGCTTTCAATATAAATATATGTAATGGATATATTGGATCGATTACCGTCTGATTGTTGTATGGTTGCGGAAACAATTTTTTTGGAATAAAAATGTAACCACTAGTTTTCTCGACAGTTTCACAATTTCATGGATTAAAATACTTCTCTGGTTCAAAAAATTAAGCAAAGTCAGCACTTATAAAAGTACAAAAAACTTCCATATAAAACTTGTGGAGTTTACAAATCAACGAAACAATAATAGAGGAGACATATTTGTCTTATTTTAGACACATTAAAGCTAATATCCATTTCTAAATTTCATTACTTAATGAGAAAATTGCGTATATATATATTTTATGCTCACCTTTAAGTCCTTAATATAGTATTTTACAATTTATATAATATCCTTGTCAGATTTATAAATTTACTGAATAAAAAATTGTTAAAATTTTAATCTTTGTTTTTATATTTCTTTAATTTTTCACTAAACTTTACTCTCTATTCACAAAGTATTTTAGAGAATTCAAATAGAACTTTTTATATTAAGGTCTACATCACTATATAAATTTTTTTTGTAATAAATTAATTATTGATTTATTATATTTTTAATTTAAAGCGATTTTGATTCTATTTCAAAAATATTTTATTAAAACTTTTAATTACTTACTTTATTTTGAAAAAAAAAAAACATTATGCCCATAATTTACTACTAATAGTTGCGATAAATAATACGTTTATTAATTTTGAATTTTTAGTGTAAATGTAATTTATTATAACTTTTTTTTTTATTTAACTTCATACATCTAAAATTTTACAAAACAAAATGTTTGTGTACATATGTACTATTAGGTTGATTCATTTTACACAAATTTGCATTAACTAATATTTTTACATATTTTTAGGCTGTTCAGCTACTAAGTTTATCCAGAGCCGTTTTGTTTAGAGAATATATACATAGATTTTATTTATACACAATTCTATTTTCTAAATTTTTTATACTTTTATAATTTTAAAATGTAAAAATAAATAACTAACAAAACTAAAACTATATTATTTAATATATTATTTACAAAATATTATATTTTAATCTTAAAACCACATCTCAACAATCAGGTTTTCATTAAGTTGTATAATTTAAAAAGTGTCAATTTTATTTAAATGTACATAATATTATAGTTATTTTTTGTTTGCATTTATTTATTTATGTATTTTCTTGAAAATTTTTAAAATAAAAATAAAATATTATTTATTTCTTGTTTTCCATTATTATTTGAATGGTTCAGTTTGTTTCAGTTTTAAACTATTCTTTATCTATATACAAATTGGAATATAAGCTGGAAAGCATTTTTGTGCGATAATAAGTTTTCGATTGGTACAATTTTATAAATGCATTTTTGTAGCTCTCAAGAAAAATAGGAATTAATTTTATGAAGCTTCTATTTCGATTTAATACTTTAATTTTACATTATTTTGTCACCGTCATTGTATATTGAATGTTTTGAGTAAGAGTAAGTTGTACGTTTCTCTAAGTTCAATTCCACCCCAATAGTCGACTTGTTATCATATTCACAAAATAAGTCTTTATATCAATAATTATGGAGAAAAACTATGTTTTCATATGAATAAGTTTTCTATTTAATCATCAAGGTATTAGCTTTTAGTATTTTTCTCTTAACCATTTAATATTATCAATACACTAATAATAATCAGTGTAATAGAAGCAAAGAAATAAAAGTTAATACTGTTGTATATATATTGATTTATTTATGTTGTTATTCATAATATACAATATGTACAGCAATATTTCTATAATCCCTAGTATGATATGTACATCGAACAAAAAAATATATGTATATAAAAAATAAAACTAATAATAATTATTAATGAAATTAATACTTTTACTATAAAATTAATTTCATTTCAATTTTTCTATAAAAAAAATAACTTAATGATAACTTCTTTCTTTATGATTATTTATAAATTAATGTTCTAGACAAAATAATTATAAGAATAGAATTTATGCTCTACCAATTATATGGTAAGATATATTAAAGAAGATAAATATAATTTTATTTATTTTATTTTTATTTTCTTATATAAAATTATAATACAGCGCAATCATTTTCCATTTATATTTTATTTCATTTTCTCATATATTATATAAGTTTTTAATTAAAATTTAATATAAATTATTTTTTTAAGGAGAAGAAAAATTTAAATAATATGCATATCCTGGAAAAGACTTAAATCACAAACTGGGTCTCAAAACGTTCCTTTTAAAGATTCTTTATTTCATCAGGGGGTTATTTTCAAATTCTATTGAATGGGGATAATTGAAATTTCTCTCCAAAATGTATAAAGTACTGTATAAAGTACTGAAATTTATTTAACATATTATTTGTCAACAGCAAAAGTAACAAACATATATATAGAGACAGGCAGATGTCGTAGCACTTTAAAGAAAGTTTATTTTTCTTCCATTTTCCACAAAGGAAAACGACGTCATAGATATGTCAAAAAAACCGTAAATGTATTTATTTGTCGAATTTAACAAACCATCATTGACACTGTAAGACATTAATTTCGTTTAACTTTAATGTTTTACGTATTGACAAAGATTTAAAAAAGTACATATCACTTTTTTCGGGTAAAATTTTCACCAAAGAAAATATTTTTATAAAAAAGTTTTAATATATCGATTATACCTTAATATTCTTTGCTTTTTCTTTATTTTTTGTATTTTATTTTTATATATATTTTTTTTTTGAGGTAGGACTTTTTATTAAAAGAAAAATTCTTATAAAATATAGAAGAAAGAAACACAAAAAAAAACTATGTATTGTATAGAGATTTTGTTTAAAAAACGTATGTGTTGTATAATAATTACATAAACATAGTTCGAACATGCAAGGTTTTTCCAAAGTTCGAAAACAATAAAGAAAAGGTCAAAATTTTCATTTAGGACAAAAAAAATTAAATGAAAGACACGCGAAAAATTAATATAATATTAAGGAAATAAAATTAATAATAATAAATTTATTATAATATTTTCATATACTATTATTTTTATAATGAAGAATAATGAAATTTTGAAAGAAAATAAGAAATAAAAAAAAAAATTCTGAAAATAAATGAGTTAATGAATAATTTTAACATAAAATGTTAGTGTTGTAAACCTATAATGTAAACACTATTTATATGTATTTATATACAAATTTAATGCTTGTTTACATATTTTGTTACTGTTTTTTTCAAAATAAATAATTTAAGGCTCATTTATGTACGTTTATGTATACAGTTTTTGTGATTTTATAAATTGACAAAACCTTCAAATAAAGATTATTAACTAATTAAATCGATAACCATTAGATTTTGTTTTTTTTTTATCGAAAAATTAGATAATTATATTTACAATAATTCAATTAGCAGGAAAATAATTATTAAAATTAAACACCAACTTCAGATTCTAAAATTCACTCGCAAAGATATGAACACTAATTAAGCTTTTTACTACATTGTCAGTGAATTTATCACGGTTCATTTATTGAGATATAACATTATTATAGGAATTCACAGTCTTAATTTTCAGAAATTATACTTTTGAAGGGGACTCAAGTTTTTTTTAAAATGTGCTATTAAGCATCGAAAATTTCCAATATACGCTTTTCAAATTCTCTGAATAAAAATTTTTACTAAAAAATGTTGTAGGATTGCAGAGAATTGGTTTTGAAAAAACAATGAACCTTTTTTTGCAGAATATTTTTGAATATGTAATTGAAACCACATTTAAAAGTTATTCCGAAAACTGAAAACAATATGATAATTTATCTTATTCTTTTGCCACAAAATCTAGAAAATAAAAAATTATATATTTTGATTAGAATTATATAGAGTTTCCTAAACGTTTAACATTCTATACGTACGTACAACGCTACAACGTACATACACGTATTTTACGTACATACAACTATTATGTATAATACATTATTACAATGATGTAAATCAAAGAGGATTACATGAAATTTACTTTCAGATTTCGCATTAAAAAATAAAGAAATAAAAAAACAAATTTATATTTATTTTAAAATACTTGAATGACAATAGCATCTTTAACGATATATGTACATATATCCTGCAGATTTAAAAAACTTAAGTTATCAACATTATAAGCAAAAAGAATATGTATGTATCTATCTACCAAAAAACAAAATTTATTTCGATAAACTAATTTGTCAATGTTGGATAAAATGCATATTACATAAAAAATATATTTATAGAAAAAAAAATGTATTTTTCTTTATTTGGAGCGAACTATTTGTCGAACTTATGAAAATGTTTGTGAATAACCAATTCCTCATCTAATCCTTCAACGGAACTTCTTCTCCACAATACTTCCAGTTCGTACTTGAAACTAAATTTATAATAATTTGCTTTCTATTTCTTTTTAATTAATGAAAAACTAATATTATCGATTTCACTAAAGAGCGATTAAATAATAAAAAAATTTATTTTGTTGTCCTACCAAAAAAAAAAAATAATAATAATTAAATATTATGATTAATTAATTAGAATTAATTTTTCGGAAAATTTATTCTCTGTATCATATTCCAGTTTCAAATGTGTACAGCAATCCATCAACTTTTATTACCAAAATAAATATATCCCTTAATTAAAGCTGGCAAAAGGTGTCAAAAATTAAAAAAAAAAAAAGAATTCGCTTTACGCTGAATAGTTTACTCAAACTAAAAGTTTTTACAACGGACCTAAAATTTAATCAAAGTTCTCGTCTGACAATCTTGCTCTACTTAATTTGTTGAACAAATTTTTAAATCAGTATATTTTTTTTTTTGGTTTTCGAGTAATCATTTTCCGCATTTTCTTGAAATTAAAAACTTAATAAAACTGTCCCGGTGAAGACAAAAAAGCAAGAGAATACAGAAATTTTCATTAGCAACCATTCAAACACAATATTTTCTTTCAAGTTTGTCCTTCAAGAAAATTTGCTATAAGTATTTTACTATATCAAAGAAAATACCTTGAAATCATTATGTAATAATGAAAAAAAAAAAATAGTAACCAATCCTTTAATAATATAAATAAGAAAATTTTTAATTTTTTTTTTCTTCCACAAAATCATAAATTATAACATTTCTAATTTTTACTTGTAAATGACATTTACAAAACATTTAATGAAACATCAAAAAAAATAATCAGAACGCGTAAAAAAAAAAGAAAAGTTTATGTGGACAGCAATTATTATTATTTTTGTTTTTGTTCCCTAAAATTTTTAAAAATTACATATACTGCATATACTGTAGAAAATCTATTTAAATAAAGACAAACAACTAATTTAGAGATCCCGATTATTAGGGCTAGAAAAAAAAGTAATTAAGTTAATTAATTCACATATTTCAAAGTTTTTTTTATTTGAATAAATAATGTAAATCAATTTAATAAAATAAAAAACTATAAAAAAAAAATTTTTTTTTGTAGGTATAAAGGAAAATAAATGATTGCTTCGGTTTTGGTTTTCTTTTTTCACAAAAATTACTTTATAAATTTCCCACTTAAATCATACTCGTAGCACAGCACATTATATGTTTTTTTCACTTTAGGATGAAGTAATATAAATTTCATTTTAATTTTTGAATCACTCTCGTCTCGCACAACCATGATCTTCAATTGTAAAACATATTTTTCATTACAAACGAAACTATTATATTATACAATTTTTTCATTATTGTAGTAATATTAAAGTTTAAATTATGTAATTACACATTCATTGTGGCTAATGTGTAACCGATGTTTTCAATTTCGCCATCGACAATGCAACAAAATTTAATTAATTTTTAAGAAATATTATTTTGGGTTCTACCAATAACTCCAAAAGATAACAATTTTTAATGGAATTATTAAAATACATTAAATTTCAAAAATTTAACAATAATAATTTGAAATTGTAAAAATTTTCATATTTGTTCTACTTAACGTGATTTGAAACTATCTATAAGATCCATTTTATATTATTGTACCAAATCGACTGATGACCTGACTGAATAAGAATACATTGCACCAAAATGTAATCAACATTAATTACATATGTGAAGTTTGCTTTTTAGCTCTAATAATCTTTTTGGAATGTCAGTCGGGGCTTTTAAATTTAAGTTGGCAAAACTTTCGGATTATGTAAACTGAATCTAGCTAATAAAAGTATAGATTCAATTTTGCCTTAATTGCACCGAAAAAAAGTAACATCATTAACATATTGAAATTTATGTGATGTGAACTGATCCTCCTAATTCCTTGATCTTCAGAATCTATCGTACTTAACCAACTATAAATACATGTAAATGAAGAAGTGGAGACGGAAGCGCTTTTTTTAAACAGAAGGTGATATCAGACTTCTAAGTTTCATATTATTGATACCATTTCCTTATCTGTTTTCCCTAGGATCAATTTGAATTGCAAAATTGTATATTATTGATCTTTATATGATATACATGTATATACGTATATACACATTGCAAAGTACTTAAGTTGTATTAAATGATAAATATATAATGTAATTTTTATTCAAATAAAACCTATTAAAATATTTGTTTTTCTCGAATTTTACATGATTTTATTATTATTTTTTGAATAAGTACCTTAATCTTTTCTGGAGAAAATTTAATGTATTCTACAATGTATAGTGAGTATGGGTAATGTGTGGAAAAAAATCAATTTGATGTTATATAATAAGATACTTATAATAGCATTTCATATAAATAATTGGAAGAAAAAGTGATTCAGTTTCAAAAATTTGTTATAAACTCATTCAAAAATTCAAATTTATTTCGTAAAACAAAAAATTATTTTCTTTAATAATTAGTAATTTGTAGTTTTTCCTTATCTCATCAAGAATATAGTCTAGGAAGTTGTCTTTTCCCTGTTTTCAATATAGTATATAACAGTTTCAAACATAATTTTGATATCGAAGATTTTAAAATGTAAATCATTTTTCCATTGAACGGTTCTTCTTTTTTTTAAATATTTTTTTAAAGATTCTGGAAATTAATAAACAGTTTTAAACACGGAATATTTTTTATTGAATATCATATTAGCGTATCTTATGAATTGAAATTCATCAATAAAGTAATAAAAATATATAATAATTATTGAAATTAGATAGACACATGAAACATTAAGTATTTATATTAAATTTATAAAAATAATAAACATAAGTACAGCAAATAAAAGAAGAAAATATTAGTCTTTCTCTTGCAGCCTTGTGGTATTAGGGCATCTGAAATTTACAAGGTCCTTCTAATAATTTCATATGTACAATGTACTTACGATTTGTAATGGTTATTAAAAATAATAATAATTGCTTAATATTAAAATTCATAAAACTTAAGAATTTCACTTGATTTCCTACATAAAAATTTGTTCAAATATGATAAAAATTTTAATTGAAAATAATTCGTCATCTTTCTCAGTGAAATTTTACAAACTCCATTTTTGTCCGTTTTGAGTTACAAGCCCTTACCAAAAAAAAAATCCTGTAAAATTTAATCTGAAAAATCTTCCAAAATTCTCAAATATCTCAATCCATTCAAATTAGTTATATTTAGTAAGAAAATTATATAAAATAATCTAAGTATTTTAACATCTCAGTATACCTTTTTTTAGTTAACGAGCCAACACAGAACGAACGTTTTCCACTTTGGAGGTTGATTTATATTTAAATTGACCAAAATTTTCTAAAAATTATAAATATTTGGAATTAGATATGATAATTCAAAGTTCTGCTTATTTTTTCTTCATATTTTTTATGCTAAATGTGAAAATCTTTTACAAAAAACTAATACGAAAACTTAAAAAGAAAAGAAAAGTATGTACAGCAAAATAAAAATGTTATTAATGAAGAAAAAAAAAATTGTTTTAATAAATTTATTGGCCTTTGTATAATCAAAAAAATTGTTTAAAAATATGCAAAAGAAAAAAATACACACATTTAAATTGGACTTTAAATTATATTCACAACAGCTTTTTAACCCTGAATGGACTTCTATGACTATTATTTAAAAAAATTGTTGAAAAAATGGGCACAATTTTATAATTTCTAAATTATTTTTTGCTAAAAGCTTTTATGATTTTTATTAAATTGTATTATTAAAATTTAATGAGAATAAAAATCATAATTTTTTTTCATAATAAAAGGTTCTCAAATACTATTATTTATATATGGATAGAGTATCTAAATTGCTTATATTTTAATATAATTTAATTTTTAAACTCTTCACTTAAAAAGAAAATAATGTTTCTGGCGTCAAAAAAAAATCCGACCTACATTATATTAGTTGGTAATAAAAATAATAAAATTTTTATAATTCATTTAAATACGAGTACAACAGGGCTGGATTGGTTGGTTCAAAATTTGGAAATATGACAGCAATTTATGTAAATTTTGCATGAATTTTAGAAATTGCATGTATTCCAAATTTTTTGTTATAAAGTATACTTTAACAAAAATTTCTAAAACATGTGTACATTGACTCGAATTATTTAAATTTCTACGGCATAAAGTTTATTTCACTGCTTTTAAATATATAAAATTATGAAATTAGAATAAAAACTTAAAATTATATCTATATATGGCATGTGAATCTGGATTTAATTAAAATTAAAAAAAAAAGAATAATATGGGGGTTTCCAGTTTTTCACACAGAAATAACCAACATTGTCAGTATTTAGATTTTTTTAAACTTTTTTTTTATTTTCATATCTTTGCGTCGAATGGCAAGCAGAACTTTTTAATTTCAAGGACGAAAATGGTTTTGATAGACAATTTTCAATGTGAACATTTTGGAAAATGTTTTCTAAGTAACGAACTTTCAATGTTCACAAAATGTGACATAAGTTCTCAAATCGTCAAAAAAAAACAGATTCGATTTTCGAGCTGAAAAATCCAAAAATTACTTATGTAAACGAGTCTGTGGATGATTTTTGAAATTTTCAGTATTGGTGAGAGTTTTAAACCGGTTTAGCACTTTTTTGGTACCCGTTTTTAAAGATTTAATTATCATCTTTCACGACCCATCGAAAGGATGAAAATGGAAAACTCATTAATTTTTAAAATGATAGACGTGGAATGCACAAAAAAAAATTAAAATGCAATAAATTGATATTGAAAGTTTATTTTTCCCATTTCCAATGCAAAATGACTGCAGCCAAAAAACATGAAATTTATATATTTCATTTTTTATTTTTTTATTTATTCTTTTTATAGGTCAAGACTGAATAAATTAAAGTTTTCGCTGCAATTCTTTATTTCAATTTAATTTTGTTTTATAAAAAACTGCAATCATTTTCATTGGAAGGATCAAATTTCAACCTTTTTTGTTCTCAGTCAAAGTTATTTTGAAATAAAACGGAATATGGTTAATTTATTAGCCAAAAAGGACCAAAATAAATATTTAGAATAAATCTAGGATAATCGAATAATTGCAACGAAAAAATACCTTTACAGAAAAAAAATGAAGGTAAAAACGAATTCGAAGTGACAAAATTTTATACTTTTTATCCAATTTTGTTTAAAATGGACACAAAACTTTATGTTTATTTAAGTCTACAAACTTTGTTAAACCCTTTATTTTCATATTAAAGAATTTTTTGGAATATTATGTATTCTTTTGACACTTTGCTGAATATATTCATCTACTTGTCATTATTGTCATTAAAATATTTAAAATTTGAGTGTGTCAACATCAACAACATACTGTATGTAGATTTTTGTATAAATATATGCATTTTCCAACCAATTTTCTTATACATATTATGAAAACAAAATAACAAAAAATTTAAATATTTGGTAGACAAAAGTTACCATTAGAATAAAAAAATTATAGACATTTTCCTCTACTCATCCATCCATCCATTCCAAATTTATTTTCTTACTGTACAAATTTTTATAATCCAAGGATATTTTTTTTTCTATTTCTGCTTCACTAAAAAATTATTAAATTTTCGTGTATACAAATTTTCATTGTAAAATATTATTTTGAATAAAAATAAAAAATTCAAGGAAAATTATTCTATTCATAACTTTTTGTCACATTTTTATAATAAAAAAATTGTTCTGAAAAAATAAAAAGGATAAACAAATCCTTCTTTATTTAATTCTGTGTTTTTTATTCATTTTATTATTTATTTGCCAAAAAATTTAGGTGAATATTTAAAGCCTAACGTCAATTTGATTTTCTTATGTAGTTTGAATTTATTTTGTTTCTTCATCTTCTTTTTTGTCCATAAAAAGTTTATAGGATCTTATATACTGATTTGTTCATCGAGAATTCATTTTACTTTACTCTATCGTCTCGTCAGGTGTTTCTTTTCCTACGTAGGGAAAATTTATGAAAATTTTATGTTTTTAAAAATAAAAACTGATACTGTGACGGCTCTGAAAATAATAATAAAAATAAATATTTTTTTCAGAAATTAAAGTTGTCATAAAAAAATTAAATTAAAAAAATTTACGGCGCCAAAATGAACTTATTAAGAAAAAAAATTTTCTTTTTTCATTTTATTTTGGAGGTAAAGTTAAGTTAATTTTCATATTTTTTTTTATATTTTATATTTTATTAATAATGATGTCCTTACAATAGTTTTAATCTACACATTTTTTTAAAGATAGATTTCGAATTAAAAAAAAAAATTATAAAAGTTGGCTTAGTTTATATTTTTAATTTATTTTTAATCTTGACTTTTTCGAATTGATAATGCGTTTTGAGTATTCTTTGAGAAAATAAAAGAAGGTAGAAAAAAGTATTACTTATAGTTAAATAATTCTTATTACACAGAAGTGATGTAATAAAAAGTTTAAAAATTCATTTTTGAACTATATTTTTTGCCTTAAATGTTTCAAATTTCATTACATTTATATAAATTATTATATACCTTTTTAGTCAGGCAGTTCAATTGTTTTTCTTTGAAGGAATACATGAATTTACTTTCTAAAACGAAAATTATAAATTATGTATAGAAATCTGTGATAAATAACTAGTTAATACGAGAAGGACCCTCGCTTGGACCTAAAATTAATATTGTATACATGACTACTGGTCACCTTCTAATTATTTTTATAATTTTTTCTAACATTCACATTTTATAAACTCGAATTGTGTTAAAAAAAAAAAAGAAAATTAGTTTCAAATATGACCACATAAAGTTTGATGAATTAATTGGTAATGTTAATCTTAATGAACAAATTTTTTGTTCAAACATTTTTTACCGTAATGTTATTATCAATAATGGCGTGGAATGTTCAAAATAAATTCGATCCCCAATTTTAGCTGGAATTTTTATTCAATACAAATTTATAACTTTCACAATCATGAAAAAAATTATATAAATAAAAATGTAAAGTTAATGTCATGTTGATAAGATAAATAAAAAAAGATTCATTAGAAAGTTAAAATGAAAAATGTTGAAATTGTTATTAATTAAGAGAAAGAAACATGATATTATTTGTAGCGGTGACAAAAATAAGTTTCTTGAGTTAGTTATCCTTTTTTTCTAAACTATTTCACAGAAAATTACAAAAAAAAAAATTAATAACCACAATTCCGGCTTTGGTAGCCAGACTAAAATTTCCATTTTGACGTTTAAAACAGAAGGAGACTTCATATTAGTGAAAATTTACCATTTTCCTTTTCATAACAATGTTTTGTTTTGTCTAAATTTTTTTACATAATTCTTCTTTGTCGGAAAATGCTTCTGCTTTCCTTCCTTTTTTTCCTTTTTTTTTTTTGTATATTATTTAATAAAAAATCAAAGCAAATTTTTTTTTTTTTTAATTTTGCATTACAGAGAAAATAATTAGGTATGCTTTTTATTTTATCTTAAAACGGAAACGGTTATTCACTTTATTTTTATTAGGCGCAAAGGAAATGAGAAATATTTTGTTTTTAGTTAACCATTTAACTTTCATTATTAGATTCCTTTTGGAAAATAAACTTTTTTTATTTTTTAATGTGAATGTCTCTTTTTCAATTTTTATATGTAATTTTTATTTTAATTTTTATATTTAATTTTTATTTTAATTTTTATTTTAATTTTTATTTTAATTTTGTTTTTGTTTTCATAAATGTCCCTTTTGCCAAAAAAAAAAAAAAATTAATAGTTTTCTTCGTAATCCGTTTCACGCATTCATTCAGTTAGACAATTCGATTCGAACTAAATTTTTTTTTTTAAATTCTTATGAAGAAAATAAGGATTCGTGACAGGGATAATATATTATTTAATTTGTATAAAAATAAAAGCTATCCAATACAATTATCATAGTTTGTTAGGAACAAATGTCGGTATGATTTTGTTTAATAATCGTAGAACAGATGTTCATAGTAGGTTTTTTTTGTAGTTTTCTTGTATAAAATTCTTGTATAAAGATTTTTTTTTACTAAAATTACGATTATCATTATTTTAGGGATGAAATCGGATAATTTTCTTTCTTACCAGGGTTTCAATTTATTTTTCAGTAGAATTTTGTATCAGTACAATTTTTTTACCACTCAAAGGCTCAGTATTAAAGGAAAAAAAATAATTAATTTTACTTTAAATTTCTATAAATTAAAAACCCAGTCGTGAAAATTATTCCATTTCAATCAGATATTATTCAAAATTTGGCATATTTGGCATTTACAACTATTAGAGGTTGAACCAATTATGTTATTAAACATTTTAAACTTTTGAAGTTTTTCTTTTATTCCATAATAACTTTTACTCTCATAAAGCTTACAAAAGAAATAAACAGATTTTCGAAAAAGCTCGCTTTTCTTTTATTTCATTCATAAAAGCTTTCCTCAGTTGTTTTTTATACTAAATACAAAAATAATAATAATAAACAAAATCAAAACAATAACACGAGGTTTTTTTGTATGATTTTTGTTTTGGTCACATAACACCGAAAGAAAAAAATTATGTTTAGACTAAGTATTTTAATGTGCATGTGATCGGTAAGTTGTATTTACAATCGCAAATTTAGCTCGGTAAATGGTATATTACATGCGTCAATACAGATGTAATTATTTAATTAATTAAATTTTATTTACATTCACCGTATTAAGTAAATTTTATAAAAAACATGTTAATAAAATTTGTTATACAGCTCGTTGTGTATATACACAAAAACACATAGACACTTGTCAATATTATATCACTCGACCTAACGGTCTCGTGATATAAGTATTGACTCGTGTCTATGTGTTTTTGTGTATACACAACTCGTTGTAATAATAAATTTTCTTAACATGTGTTGTAATCTACTAATACATGTGTCATATAATATATAAACTTTCTAAAATATTTCAACATAGGTTTTTGGGTTATTTTCCTGATTATGATTTTAAAGAAAAAATTCCAAAAACAAAAGCTTTTTTCTTTCTTTGAAATAATTTTTGGTTAACATTCCCTTTCCACATAAAATACAGTATTTCAAATTATTGTACATAATTTATTTATTTTTTCATAGTCATCAATTTAAATCCTTTTTGGAATTATTTATATGTTGGCCTACATAATAAAAAAAAACTATTTTACATTTATTTTAAGTTAATTTTAGTTTTTGACAACCTTTGAGATCTAGGTACCATAACAAATAAAAAGATACATATCATCTATATTATGTATATATAATCTGCAATTCATAAAATATTATTTTAGTTTTAGTACCATAGACTTTCTTAATTTTCCTTTTCATGATGTCAGTTGCTGTTTTTAAAGCATGTGTATATTATTTACATTCCTTCAAAATATAAGAAACATTTCAAATTTAAATGGCTGCCACTTATTAAAAAAACCATGCATGCATAATACAGTATACGTACTACGTAACATGTAGATAATATCATAATAATATAATTAAGTATGAGCTACGCATGAGATAATAAATTGTTTTTAATCCATAAACATTACTAATTTTCTATACTATACTGTTGTTGAATGATTCATATTTTACTTTCGTATATCTGCTGCTGTACACAAAATAAAGGTGGACGTATTTAGTATTCAATGTAGAATCTTATACTTTATTCTTCTCTCATAACATGAACATGAACCGACAATAATAATCAGAACCAAACTTTAATATAAAGCAACCAGTTTTTCTTCAATAAATTATTTATTAAAGATAAACTTCTATTTTAATTTTAATTAATGACCAAAAACTTTTATGACCTCAAACATTTTTCTTGGAATTAAAAATGTCTCGTCTTGTGTACACTTTCAGAAATGAGCATCAATTTTTTAAATACTGAAATTATTTTATGAACTAATTTTAGAAGAAATTATTCTATGAACTAATTTTAGAAGAAATTATTTGATTTTAAATAGACTTTGCTGATTCAAATGACTATCAAAATGATTCCCAAATTTTATGCAATTTAGTTTGGCTAAAAAACGATATTTATTATTTTCAAATTTTTCAAACTAAATTGTGAACGCACTTTAAATTTAAATCTCAAAATCCCCTCGAAATAATTTAATTAACCTAAAGCCTTGTAAAACATTCTGTAAACATTTTGTGGTCTTACCACAAATTTAACTAAAAAAGGTTTTAGACATTTAAATATTATTTCAAATGAGAGTGTCCGCAATATAAAATTTCAAAATAATATCTAGAAAATAAAAAAATAAGTTAAAAGAACATTTTTGTCATTGTACTGAGTCTGACTGTGTCATTAATTCCATTGTGGAAAAATTTAATTATCAATTGCTAAAAGAATACTATAGTCATTAAAATTTCTGAACTCGATAGAAAGTTACTAACTGCCCGGAATTGCCTAAACTAGTATGAAGACATTTTTCGATGTTCTAAAATTTAAATGCAAGTGTCAGTCACCACAATATATCAGTTTTTTGGTGTAAGTCTCTGTTCTAATGAGCAACAACGATAGTTGACTTAATTTTTGGTTAATTTTTTTTTAACAATTTCAAAAAGTTATAAAAATTAATTAGTATAATATGTTTAGTGTAGTTATTATAACAATTCTAAAAATATCTACATATATATAATGTCCACGATTTTATCCATAATATATTAATTTATCGTCTTCATTTAAAATTTAAATAATAGACAACAACATATATTTAAGAATGTTTGGGGTTTTTTAGGGAAATATTTTATTTAATGAAAAAAATTGTTAAGTCTATAAGTCTGAATCCCAGATGTTGTTCTTTAACCCTTTAAATTTGAATTTTAAAAAATACATTTTTTTCCAATTAAGAAAAATTGTTATTGAAAAATTCTAGAGCTTTTTGGTAAGATTTTTTTTTTAAATATTTAGTCGTAATATTTTTATATTCTTTTTCCAATAAAAAGACTAACTTTATGGCAAGAAAAAGTAACTAACGATTGTGGGTTCTAACTTTGCTTCATGTTTCTTTAAAATTCTCTTTTAATTTTCAAAGAATCTGGTACCGAAAAAAAATTCATTAAAATTTTCCATATTTTCACATTTTAACTAAAGAAAAAAAACGAAAATTTTTATAAAAACCGCCTCGTACCACTAAGATGAAAAAATAATCGAAACGATTAACTTATGATGTTAAATTAAAATGTTCTTGTTTTGGTTCTTTTTTTTTTTTGGAAAATATAAAACATAATTTTTCTTTAACACGAAATTTATATGTAAAATAAAATGTATATATGATAAAAATCATAAAAAAACAACATAACTACCCGGTTGTGGTGGAAAATTAAGATAACTCATTAGAAAAAGAAAAAAAAGAGACTTTAATAAAAACTAAGTAAAAAAAACTTTTATGATTTTTAACTTATTTTTAGTTAGATGCCTTATATATTCATGTCTTCATAATAGAGGTTTTTTTGTATGATTTTAATAATGGTATTTAATATTTTATTTTTGAAATATTGAATTTAAATACAAGAATTGCCAAAAGTATCAGATATATCAGTTTGTGTAATAAACAATTAAATTTACCTTAGACTTTGTTAATCGCTTACCTCTGTCAAGAAAAGTAAGTTCCTACCAAAACATATGGAAAAAACTTTAGGATTCTAGTAAAAAATAAGGCAAAACACAATTTGTTGTGGGATTGGATTAGTTTTTTGACTTCTTCGGCTCAAAGTAGATTATTCAAGGCCTTCCACTGTTACTCAACTGCCAATATAATTTTAGTATATAAATGTAGTATTTTTTTTTTTTTATTTTATAACTTTATAACTTTTTTTTTATTCAGAATTTTAGGATTTTTGAATTTTTTTTTGCTCTGCAATAAAGAAGTGTAAAGCTTGTATTATAATTTTAGTATAATAAAAACATAATTTTATTAATTGAGCTCATTCACAATCTTTACAATTAATCGAAGCATTAAAAATCAATTTGTGAAGTGAAAGAAATCTATTTTTTTAGTTTTAAATTTTAGTAAAAAATTTGTAAATTTGTATATTTTCAATTTGAATAGTATAGAAATGTATATATCTAGGCACAGATTCCCAATTTTAATAGCTCTAATAATTCTAATGACGGAAGCAGTAAGTAAAGCTCATAAAATTTACATAAAATTTATAAACTTTTTCAAAACACCAAACATAAAAAATGCATTAGGTTAACATAAGTATAACCATAGATTAAGAATACAGAAAGATTGGAAGCTTCATACAACATTTTTTTCAGTCTTTTTTGGTATTTTTATGTGAAGGTGTTAGTAAAACTAGATAAAATTCTTTTCATATATTGATAATTATCACGCATTTTATTTTGTTTTACTAACACATTCACATAAAAATACCAAAAATAATTTCGTATGAATCTTTCTGTATTCTTAATCTATGGTATAACATATTTATACATAATTTACTAACAAAACAATTATTTTTATATTCAAAATCGTATTTCATTTTAGAATAATTATTCAAATGCCCAAAGCCCCGACAATACCCAGTTAAAAGTAACAACTAGTGTTGGAAACTGTAATGGTTATAATGTATGTTACAATTATCATGTATGTACATAGAGTAGAGGTTTTTTGTTTTTAACCTATTCCAATTAAATATATCTCTCTTCACTGCATAAGAATTCAGTGTTTTTTCATTTCACTCCATACCGGTTGACTGTAAATCATTTTACTGCATTGCATTTCATATCACGATATTACATTAATGGTTGTTAAGTTCGGCCACTGTTGCCTTACCCAAATTTACTGTCAAATGTAATACAATGAAACTTACTCTTTTACAGTTTTATTTAATTTTGATTACAATTTAATTTGTGTTAACTCCTGTGCTCTGTTATATAATAATAAAAATGCTACCAATTAAACAGACTGATTTATAATTTAATTTAGTACTTGATTAGAGTAAAAGCGGGTGATATGAAATCGCAGGTGATTTGGAAGGTTCATAATTTTTCCGACATCAGACGGTTGCATTATTTTACTTTTTTTCTCTGTATTAGAGAGTAATATTTATTGCAAGATCACTTTTTTAAGATTTAATTTTTTCGTAATATTGTCAAGAGATAAAGTGGAATGGAAATACAATGAGATTAAATAAAGTCGCAAATACAGCAAAATGATACGAAAATTAAGAGTATCTCTAACTTTTTCAACTACATTGTTTCTTTTTAAATACTCATAATTTAGCTCGTTATGTTTATTTTACTAAATATTTTTTTTAGTGTAAGTCCCCTGAAGAGTGTTGTAGTTTATTTTGTGTACGATTATTCGCAGTACACAATAAAAAATGCTCGAGAAACAATCAGGAATGATTTTCAACACCCACCAATAGAATGTTTAAGGAAACTAGCATAAATTAAGACCTTCTAAAAATATATATTAAAGCTTAAATTTTATATATTGATAAAAATAATTAAGATCTTATAATGGATTTTTTTAAAACATATTTGAAATAAATAGGATAATAGGAAATAGTCAAAGAAGCCAAGATATTGTGTCATACGTACAAGACTTGAATAAAGATCTTTTGCAACTTGTACCGACAATTTAGGATAAAATAAAAATAACTAAATGGGCCTATTTCGAACTGAAGTTATCTGATAAATTTCACAAATAATAACTAGGTATTTTAATTTTTGACAAAAATAAGTTTGCAAATATAAACCTAGCGCTATGCAATGAAAATTTTTTAAGACGTGAATCGTGACTTAATTGGAAGAATCGGATTATTTGAAATTCTAGTGATCGAATCACGAACACGATCCACTTTAAGAACCGAACAAAAAGTTAATTAAAAAACTTGTTGAACGCAAAATATTTTCCCCCACTATTTTTTAACTGTAGTACAAGAGCAAAACCGTTTTCCCAATATTATACATAATTTAAAAATAAATATTTTTCAATCAACAGCATTTTTATTTTATAACATGTTTATTAATAAAGCAAAGACAAAACTATAATGAAAGTTTAAAAAACCGTGTATACATATTTTAAAATTTATGTCCAAAAATAAATATGTGTATACTAAGTTTTGTAATGTAATGGCTTCTGTTTCATACGAATTTTTCTAACGGCCGGTCCGTATAAAAAACATGGTATTATTGGAATTATTTGAATTTGATAATAATGTACACATACATATTTTTAATTTGATTCTAAAAAAATTTAATTGTATTCGGATACAGGCAGAAAACTTTTTTTAAGATTTTGATTGATTTTAAATTAATTTGAAAAACTCGAAAATTTTAATTTAAAGCAAAAATAAATGTTTTTCCAAAAAATATAAATTTATTGAAATTTATTTTGGTATTTATAACCCAAGGGGTCAGAGGAACTTTCATAAGTATTTAATATATTTTAGTACCAATGAAAGCAATTTGTATAATACTTATTTGCGGATTACTTACTTAGTTGAAGAAGTGATTTTTATTTTACTTTGTTTAAATAGAGGTTAGATTAAAACATCTAACTCATCAGCCGCACGCTGATCGAAATTTTGTACACCGAACCGATCGCTTAATGGGGGTTAGCTAGTTCTCAATTAATTTCTGCAATATTGTGATCATGATGTAGAAGACTGATTGACTTTTAATTAAACTATTAAAATATTTTATAAAATAAGTTTAGAATTAGAAGTTGAACTAAAATCCTCTGGTAAATTATATCTTAAACTTTTCTTATTATCTTCATGCACGAGCATTTATTTAATTTTATTCAAATAATTGATCGATATTATTTAATTCCATTATTTTAGTTACACACGGCAACAGTATAATAATAAAAAAAACTCTTTTAAGCTGTCTACGTTATTTTAATTTAGCGTAAAACATTAACAAATTTATTTTATCAAAAATAAATCCTTATATACAAAGATATAATATATGTAATATATTTATGTTTTTTATAAATACTATTATTTTTTGTTATATATATTATAATAATGTAAAAATCAAATTTAATACAACTTAATATACTATTGCTTCAAGTAACATGAACATTTTCTTTTTTTCTTTATGTGTAGGTGTGTTATATTTTCGTCTAATACTAGAATACTACATACTCCTTTTATATTTTATTATAATTAAGTTGTTAATTAACTTACATTATTACATAAATGTTATATTTATGTATAACGAATATACATTGTACACCTATTTTATAAAGTAAAGTATCTGCCATAGAAAATATATTTCGTCCCGCCAAAAAATCTATATTTTTTTTTACTCAAAATCTATCATTGTGTTGAATAAAACAAGACTTTTAATTTTATAAACTCGTCACAGACAACATTTTATTTCTATTTTTTCTAATTTTTACATTTTTATTAAAAAACTTTAAAATGAAATATATGCGCACACGTATGAAAAAATGAATTAAAAAAATTTTATTGAAATTTTCACAACATTTGAAATTACATTCAACGTTTGTAAGAAGGGAAGCTAATTTACTTACTTAAGAAAGCTTTCCCATTTTTCACTTTTTAATTTTTTTTCACGTTTTTTTTCACAAAAAATTGGTTGAAGTTAATATAAATTATTATTTTAATTTCTCACATTTAAATCACTAGCGGTCGAAATTCAAATTAGCTATAAGCTTTAAAAAAAATTCTCACATCCTTAAAATCGAAAAATGAAAGCAAAACAAAAATCATATGATTTTTATTTATTAGTATTGAGTATTTAAGGGAAACTATGACGCACTTAAGGCCAAATAAATGTAAACAATGCATTTATTTTATAAAAGAACCAGATGACTATGATAATTGGCAAAAAGATAAAAAAAATTGTAAAATATAAGTAATTTTACGGTTTTCGAAATTTTTAAAAATAAGAGAACAGTTTTAAGTCTAAATTAAACGAAATGAACTCACTTAGTTCTAAAACAAAGTGCTTAATTTTGTATTTTAAAAAAACCTGCGAAAAAAACGTAACTAAAAGGAATCAGAAAGACACCTTGTAAGAGAGAGGTGAATTTTTTTTTTTTTGCATAAAAATTTTCGTTGTTCCTTGTTACTCTACTATAGAAATATGTTTACTCTGGAATATATGTCGCACATATACAATGTTTTGTATAAAATATTATATGAAAAAGCAAAAAAAAAAAACTAAAAGTTAATTGAATTAAATTTATCTTAATTTAGATAAAGATAGATTTTTTTTGATAAAATTATATATAGATTAGATTTGTCTATACTATATTTTTATAATGATATGTATATTATGCATCATAATGTTTTTTAAAATAACTCTAATTCCTTCTTTTGCATTTTAAGTAAGCATCTCTATAACTTTATAAAGAATTATAAATATATATTGGTAAATAAAAAGATAGTGTGATTTAAGTAAATAGTTATTACACGAAATATATAATCTATAAGTATAGATATGCATTATGTTGTATATACTACACAGCTACACACCCATTTAGTTGATTGCAATATTTATTAACCCAACATATATCTTTTTTTTTCTTGAAAGTATAATTTCTTACAATTAATCTTTCAGAAATTTTTAAATGTATATCTGAAAAAATTCTTTCGATTTCACTCTAATTTGGTTCATAAAAAGAGGGAATGATTAAAAACACAAAATGGAATTGGTTTTTGAAACCAGTTTAAGGGAAGTATATCATTCGATTTCATACAATTTATGTCAATACAAGTAGAAATGATAAATTTAAGTTTATTTTTCTATTTCATATATTATTTTACAGTATAGGATATATTATAAAAAATTGGGTCTATGTTGTTTGCAATTCCTTATATTTAGCATAAATAAAATGAAAGAAAATATTTTCAACAATCGTATTAATCTTTTTCCAATGTTCCATATTAAAATATATATCAAAGTGAGTGAACTCTTCTTGTTATAAATTTATTATTTTAAAAAATCACTAAATGTAATTTATTAGTGCAAAAAAAATGAATTGGTTTTTTTCCCTTCATTTAAACAAAGTAAATCTAGTTATTCTGTTCATGAAATCATTGAATATTGAATACCATATTATTCACTATTTAAAATTTATATCTTAAAATTTATACATTATATTAAATGCTCTATGTCTTTGTTATAATATTTTTCAATCATCATTTTCATCAAACTTTGATCAATATAACTTGGAAAATAAAATGAGACGTCAATGTTTTGAATATTCGAAATTTATAAATATAAATCCTTAAAGACAAATATAATTTAAGGTTATATTGTTTATGTTCGCTAAAATATTACTTTCTTAAAATATAATTTGTTTTTAAATATTATTTAACTCAATCGAAAAACAAATAACTTATAAGTAGGTATAAAATTTAACATTATAATAATACCAAGTTTCGTTCATTGTAACAGTTTATTAAAAGCCCCATTTTTAAACAAAAAAAAAGCTTCACAAGTTAACAGATTACAGATTTTTATCTTGAAAAGTTTGACTAAAACATCTCTTAAAATAGTTTTTTTGCCTATAAAAGTTGAAATTCTTAAGAGTTTTTCCCAAATAAACTTACACGGAAAATAGAATACAAGAATTTTTTTCATAGCAAAGTTGAATTTTCTTAATTCAAAAACCTTAAATTTAATCTATGTGCATAATGTACCGAATTATATTTAACTTAAATACTTTATTTGATTTATTTTAAAAATAAAATTATCCTTTCTGAATCCTACTTGAAAAGATGATATTTTTCTTATAAAATAAAATAATATTAAATTAAAAGTCAAAGACATTTGACTGATATAGAAAGTGATGTCATTGGAATTTATTTTATTTTAACATTATTCAAAAGAAAATTATATATAGGAAAATATGGGAAAATTAACGGAAAATTTTGTGCAGAAAAATTTTCTATTAATATACAATGCACATGAATTGAAAAGATTGAATTTAAATTTATCTACATTTAATATGCTGAATCTGTCAGGAGAAACTTCCATAATAGTACTTATTCTTCATTTATAAAAATAATAGGATTACCTAAGAGCTTATTGGAAAATAAATCTAGACCTCTTTTGGCAGCATGTGAAGATATCATTCAAATAGCGACACTCTTTAGGTTTAGAAAATCGAAGCATTTGTAGATTTCATGGCAATATTTTAAGAATTTCTCAAGTGAACACTTTCAAAATACATTTTAGGAAAGATTTTGAAGTTTTAAATCAACAAAGGAAATAATGAAATAAATATCTTTTTTATTATTTTTATCTACATTGTAAAAATGAAAATTTGTTATTACAACGAGTTGTGTATACACAAAAACACATAGACACGAGTCAATACTTATATCACGAGACCGTTAGGTCGAGTGATATAATATTTCCAACTGTCTATGTGTTTTTGTGTATATACACAACGAGCTGTATAACAAATTTTATTAACATGTTTTGTATACTGTTTTAATGTGCAAGTGAGAGGTAGTTGCAATCAATACATTTGCAATGCAAAAAATAAACAAAAGTTCAAAATGAAGAAAGTAAATAAAATTTACTTAATACGGAGAATGTAAATAAAATTTACTTAATTAAATAATTACATGTGTATTGACGCATGTAATATACCATTTACCGAGCTAAATTTGCGATTGTAAATACAACTTACCGATCACATGCCCTTTAATAGTAGATTACAATACATGTTATGAAAATTTGTTATTCTTGCACAAACACATAGACACGAGTCATATTTATATCACGAGACCGAAGGTCGAGTGATATAATATTGACGAGTGTCTATGTGTTTGTGTGTATACACAACGAGCTGTATAACAAATTTGATTAACATGTATTGTATACTGCTTTAATGTGCATGTGAGAGGGAGTTGAAAACAATACATTTACAATGAAAAAAATAAACAAAAAAGTTCAAAATGAAGCAAGGAAATAAAATTTAATTAATACGGAAGTAAATTTATTTCTCGAAATGATTTCAAACCGGATGATTTAAGTTCAGCTAATTCCTAAAATATTAAAAAAAAAATTAGTAATTTTCCCAAAAAAAAATTATTCATTTTCTTTTTTGCAGAAAAAAAAAATCGAATAATTTTTTTTTTGGAAAAATTACTATTTTTTTTTTATTATTTTAGAAATTAGCTGATCTTCTTAAATTTTATTTTTAATTATTAAAAAAAATAATAATAATTTTATAATTTTTTTTTTTTATAATTAAAAATAAAATTAAAATTAAAATTATTATAATTATAATTTATATTTACAATAAATAATCTCCTTGTTGCTGCCATTTTCCTCGTTTGTTTATAAAAGAAAAAAAAATTCTTACTTGACATTTGACAATTGACAGCAAACTTTATAATGCAATTCTTTCAGGGTTACCATTGTTCTATTTTAATTCATTTTGTTTTTTTGAATAAAATAAGTGCAATTTTTGAAGTGTGATTTAAATTTTGGTACTAAAATCCAACCACACTCTTAAAAATTTAGTAGTAGAAGTTCGAAGATCCTTTAAAAATAGTAGATTGAAACACATGTTAAGAAAATTCATCGACTGATCGACTGGCCGCTTTTTAGAAAAAAAAAATAGCCGCGTATTTTTTTATTGGTGCTTTTTTGTTTTTTTTTTTGTTTGCTCAGAGGGAAAATATAGATTAGCTCAGAGGGGAAATATAGATTTTTAGCATTATAAACTAAACTTTATTTGACATTGATATGATGCATGTGAGAGGTGTACATTTGCAATTTTTTTTGTTTTTGCTATTTGTCTGTATTGAAATATTGTGAGTGTGAGTGATATTATTTTACGCAGTTCAAAATGAAGTACGTAAATACAATATAGGGAAATGTAAATACAATTTACATGACAGGGAAATGTAAATACAATTTACATTTCCCTATAATTGCATCTGTATTGATGCATGCAATGGACCATTTACCGAGCTAAATTTGCGAATGTAAATACCGAAGACATGCACATTAAAATATTTTAATCTACTATTCCGTAATACAAAGTTTTTTTCCTTTCTCTTACTTGTATAGAAAACACAAATTAATCTTAAACTTTGTTTACACCTTAGCCTGATCGGGAAAACCTGTCAAAAAAAATAAGTTACTCTGAAACCAAATTAGAATGTTTAACGCCGTCTACTGTTACTAAGCTTCCAGTTGTATTGTTATAAATATAGAATATAGAAAGGCTGTTTTTTTTTCTTTTAAAATTTTAGGATGGTGTTTTATCATTCACACACAACTAGGGTTTTTGGACCGAGCCGGCTCGATCCAAAAAGCTCGAGCTAGCTCGTCTGTTTTTGCTTGAATGAAGATCGAGTTTTTATCTGCTAGTGGCTCGAGCTCAGCATTTTTAATGTTTTACATTTTACTTTTGTTTTTTTTTTATTTTATTGAAAAGAAAAGTTTATATAAGGAAATATTTCACTTCAATCTTATAAGTCACATTCAATTTTAACAGAAAATGATACACTGAAATGGATTTCTTATGTTTTCATATTTTATGATGTTTTGCTTTTTTATATTTTATAACGTTTCGTTTAATAATTTTGCAATATTTATTGTTATTTTTATAATTTTGTAATGAGTAAATTATGTTTCAATTAGAAGAGTAAAGTTAAAATTTTATGCCCTGAAATTGGTTTCTGTATGCCATTGTTTTTTCCTATGTATTTTATTTTTAAGAAGGCTCGGGTGGCTCGGGCTACCCGATCCTCCTTATAGAAAAAGCTTGAGGGCTCGAGCTTACGAAAATGGTCGAGTTTCAAAAATCCTACACACAACAAATCTAAGCATTTAAAATCAATTTTTGAAGTGAATGAAATCAATTTTTTTTTTAATTTTGTAATACAATAGAAATGTTTAAATTTGGACAAACATTGGCAATTTTAATAGCACTAATAATTCTAATGACACAGGCAGTAAGTAATGTTATAAAAAATTTCATAAAATTTAGATTTCTATTTTTTTCAAAACAGCAAACACAAAGGATTCTTTTAGCTTAACATAATAAAACATTATTTTATTTCATTTTAGAATTCCCAAATCGCTAACAATAACCAGTCGCAAGTAACAACTATTGTAAAACGCAGTGCTGAATATTGTAAAGGGAAAGGACAACATGTATGTTTTTTACTGTATTTGTATACGTTTAACTGTATTCCACTATATTATTCCACTTAATTGTACGTCACTTCACTGAATTTCATATGTATTTCTTTTTATTACAAATTTTGTTCATAAAATTTTATTCATTTTTTGAAGTTTTATTTTTCCATAAAACTGTCAAGAGAAATAAAGTAAAATGGGGTACAATAAAATAATAATACAGAAAGAGTGAAATGCTAATACACTGGTCGTACCATTAAGTGTACCTCTTACTTTTTCAACTATATTGTTTCTTTTAAATATTAAATATTCATAATTAAAGCCTGTTACTGAATGTTTATTTTTTAGTGCAAGTCCTCTGAAGAGTGTTGTAGCAGCTTGTTTTGCTTACGATTATTCGCAATACCATATGGCAAGTGTTTTGAACTCAATCGGCAGTGATTTTCAACAGGCACCTAAAAAATCTATTAGGGAAACTGAATATAATAAATTAGGATCATATTAAAATATAAATTAAAATTTTACTTTCTTATTAATAAAAATAATTAAAATTTTATCATGGATTTCATTATAATATTTTGGAAAAGAATAGGATAGTAGGAAGTAGTCAAAGAACCCAAGGATAAGAGATGAAACATAAATTAAAGATTTTTAAAAATATTATAATTAAAATTAACATTGTTGGCCTTAAAGTTCACAAGAACATATATATTGTAACCGAAAATTTTATTCCTAATAGAGAAATCTTTTCTTGGCATTTCTGACCGTGTATACAAGAGAAATTATATACCTAATGTTTTTTATCTCTGAAAAGTGGGCTTTCTCCCGAAAAATGTCTTGGATTTCACATCTTGGTGATCGCCTCTACCTACTCTCCAAAAATAGGGCAATCGGAGTTCAAAATTCTACTACCCGCGTACATGAAAGCAGAGGAAAGATTTATTAAAAAAGTTAATTTGTTAAAAAGATGACAATCAAAAAGCGACTTCAATCATAGTTGAAGAAGACGGCGACTTTCATGATACCAATTTAGCGCTTTTGGCGACAAGCGACGGCAACAGCACCTTCCATGGTAAGGGCTAATGTAATGGAATGATTATAGGAATATCTCGACGATTAAGTGACTTTCTCTTGAATATATTCCAAATAAATATAAACAAACTCAAAAATTGAACCCACGCCAATGTACGTGACTTCGGTGTTATTACGTTAGTATACATTTTTAACGGCCGGCCTATTGAAAAGTTACTATAGTTTACTATTACTACTGTAATTTTATAATTTAATAATTTAATCCTATTAAATAAAAATTATAACTCGAGCTTATTTTGTTTTCCTCTTCACAAAATTCATTCAAAATACCAAAAAAACAATTACAAGTGTTTACTAATTCTGCACAATTTAACATCAAAATAAGATAGTTCATTGTTATATAAAATTAATAATAATTTGTGTTAATAAGAGAATAAATAACAATTTCAGATGTTAGACTTGATAACAAGACACAATTAAATTAATTGCCGGTTTTTGAACTTGGACATAAAATAAAATTAAATTAGAAGTACTTTTAGTACAGAATATAGTTTTTAAAAATTGGAAAATGAATAAAAAAAATATTATTATATAACCACTAATTGAAAATATAAAACACTACTCCATAAATGAATTGTGAAAACATTACTTTTAAGCAGGGCCGGTCCTGCTATATGTGCATGATGTGCACTTGCACAGGGCGCCTAACAAATAGGGCGCCAATCGATTTGTAGTCAAGTTCATGCAAATCCATTCGAAATTGACTACTGTGCTACTGTTCACAAAAAAACTCTACCCAGAAAAAAATCAACACAGTATACAATTTTTTTTGTATACCGTGATCAAATTGCACATTGTATAATGTGCAAATAAGAATTCAGCATAGAATAAAATCAACATAGTATTTATGTAAATATTTTTTTGGTATACACTAGGTAGAAAAAGTTTGCGTACGGGCTCGTTTCTTATTTTTTGTTCAACATGTTCCCAGTTTTTGATGTCATTTAAAAGTACTCTATGAAAAAAGTTTTTTTGTGAAAACATTTTTTTTTTTTTTCAAAATTTAAATTTTGAGAAATAATATAAATTTTTTGAACTGTCTGAGTACAGCCTGTTTCAATGCCGCGTCTCAGAAATTAACTAGTAATCTCATTTGAAAGGTAATTGAATGTAGATAATTTTGCGCCATATAATTTTATCTGTACGATAAGGGAAAGTGTCAAAAATTGTCTTTGAAAGTCATAGGAATAGCTTAGAACTGCTGGAAAATAGGTTAGAACCGCTTCTTTTTATGATTTTCAAAGGCGATTTTTGACACTTTCACTTATCGTAGGGATAAAATTATATGGCGCAAAATTATCTACATTCAATTGCCTTTCAAATGGCATTATTAGTTAATTTTTGAGACGCGGCATTAAAACCGGCTGTACGCAGATTTTTCCAATAATTGATATTTCTCAAAATTTAAATTTTGATAAAAAAAATTTTTTTACAGAGTCCTTTTAAATGACATCAAAAACTGGGAACATGTGGAACAAAAAATAAGAAAACGAGCCCGTACGCAGACTTTTTCTACCTAGTGTATCTATATTTATTTGAGGACTAGCACTAGACCTACTGGGAATACCTCGTTAAAAAAAGCGCTTTAGTATAGTCTACTTCAGACTTCAAACTGCGGCTCTTGAGCCGAATGCGCCTCATAACATAAATTTATGCGGCTCCGGAAATCATTTTTTTTTTACACTGCATTCGGCTCGAAGAACAATTCAGACAAATTTTTTTTTTCACCCGGCCTAAACTTTTTTCATTCTAAACTACAAATAAAGAATTTTCTTGCACCCTAAACTACAAATCAAGAATTTTTTTCCACTGTAAACTACAAATAAAGAATTTTTATTATTTTGTACAAATAAACATCGAGTTTCAATGACGGACGAGAATTGAACAAATCAATTAAGGGTGTCATCATTAAAATTACAATTAATTTTGAAGAATTATATATTTTGAACAATCTATAAAATTCATAATTATAAATCAAAATTATTGTTTTATTTAATTTCTAATATTTTAAAAGGGTATATAAATCAAAAATTAAATATATTGATTTTCTTATATACATTTATAATTATTAAAAAAAATTGCGGCTCTTTAATTTTTGATATTTCTTAAAATTGGCTCTGTTTTGGGTTGCCCATGCCTGGTCTACCTCAATGGTGACGTGAAAATGACTTATACTATGCTTATGGGCGCAATTTTCAAAATCGGCACAGGGCGCCGAATCAGCTAGGACCGGGCCTGCTTTTAAGATTACTTTTAAGATTACATTTCTTATGACCAGGAACTAAACAAATTTTTTAGGTTCCTTAAATACCAGATACCAATACCCTTTAGTCATATATCATAAAAAACATAACAATTTTCATCGAAATACTTTGGAAATAATCAGGTCTAACAATTTTTAAGTTCCTCTAATCAACATTATATCTACCAAACATACTAATTTTCTTCGGAATTTATTGAAGCTATTAATAAAATAAACAAAAAAAAACAAAAAACCTAAATTTCAACGAAATTCAAAAAATAAAAATTTTTTAAAATTATTGATAGGCATTAATTTCCAATCAAGAAATTGTAGAATCGTAGTTGAGGTGAAAATCAATGAGATTGCGCAATTTTGGCGTTCAATGTTCAAAGGATCGAAATCAATTAAGAACCTCATTAGTTATAAACATTTTAATGGGTGGATATGGGCATTTAATAAAACAGTATTTTTTTTATTTTTTGAAATTAAATATTTCTTTATTTATTAACTTTATTAATTTTGGCAGCTTGTTAAATTTTTGAAGCATTATTCACTTCTTGCCGTTGATGATTGAAAGTCTCTGGTATATTTCTTAAATGGATAATTCTCAATCTAATTCATGAAATTCATGAAAGTTTGACATTATTTCTATTAAAAGCCAAAAAAAATTTTTGACATCTGATATTCAAATTATAGTTTTTAAAACACTGCAATAAGGAATTATCAATATTTTGCATAACTCTTTTAATTCATTTTAATGTTAAAATCATATTGTAAAATAAAAATTGCGGGAAAAAAAAGCTTTTATTATTTTATGTACATATATCATATAAAACAAGAATCGCTTATTTCGTTCGCCAACCCATCTGAGCTTATCAGTGATTATGATGATTAATATTTATGGGAAATGTGTATAGCCATAAATTAATCATTAAATACTTTATTAATCTATATTTACTACGAGGACCAAAAAATTATTTATGATAAATAATTATTTAAGAATCCACTTTTTAAATGATTGCAAATTTTTCAACAACTTTAGAATACAAATATTTAATAATACAAAACCAACAGACCTCCTAGAAGATTGCAAAAAAGAAAATAATGTTAAAATTAATCAATACTTAAAAGTAACCAAACAATTAGATAAAATATAACTAGCTTAAAAATTTAGAAATGGAAATTAAAATATATTAGTTAAAAAAAAGGTAAACAAAAAGATAAGCTTTCCAATTTAATAGAGTACGATTCAAATCACTTGACCAATCCGTTATGCAAAGCTTTCCCTTTCCATTACAAAATTCCATACAAAATTTGCATGAGCTTTTTTCTTAAATAATTTCCCCTAAATTTTGTATGGAATTTTGTAATGGAAAGGGAAAGCTTTGCATAACGGATTGGCCAAGTGATTTGAATCGTACTATAACAGGTTGAGGGAAATTTCATGTTTTATTTTTCTCCCCTACTCCTAAGTTTAGGGCCATAGTATTAAGATTTTATTTATAATTAAATTATAATAAAATCCATTAATAATAATAGTAATAATAATAATAATAATAATAATAATAATAATAATAATAATATTTAAGAATATATTGATAAATAAAATTTATTCTATTTTCTACATTTTTATTCAAAAATTTATAATACAACCCATTTTTTTTATAGATATAATTTAGATGGGTAGATTAAGTTATATATAGTCCAAAAAAAAAATATATTTTGGCAAAGCAGGTGTTACGTTCAATATTTTATTGCTTTTTTTTTTTTGTGGTCATTTCGGAAAAACTATTTTTTTTTTTTTAATGGCATAATATTTTCTCGATTTTGATTTATATTAAATTTTCATATTCGATTAATAAAAAATATGTGCATATATGGAGGAAGCTTAATTTATATGGATTAGTATTATTAATTAAATACAAATCTATTAAAAAATGTTTATAAAACTCAGCTCTATTTTACATAAAAAATTATTGGTTTACTAGTGGAATTTTTATAGACTTTAATTAATATTGCCTAACAATAATGTTAAGTGGAATGAAAGTTTGAAGCATCTACAACTGCATACAAAATAGATTTTATGTTGAAGTTAATAAATTATCTCTCACGATATTATTCATTCGGTAAAAGTGGGCGAAAAAGACAGTATTCGGTCGTTAAAATTATTTTTCCGCAGTTTTTGGTTCAGATTCCGGGTTTTTGAATTTTTAAAGATTGCCAAAGAAAAACTGCAATACTTACATTCAAGATAAATAAGAGATAAATATTTAATAGCTGCCTTATTAGACGGCTAAATCAAAATGGTCGGATACTACTACTGTCCGGACTAAAGTATAGTATACAACTGTGCTACTTTTAATAAATACGGATTGATGTAAATTGGTAAATGAAAGTCTAAGCTGAATTGGAAAAAAAAAATCGCAATTTTATTTCAAACAAAAAAAATTTGGTTTAAAAATTTTGTATCTTAAATCCTTCAACAATTTAATCCAATACTATAATTGGTATATGTAGTGAGCATAAAAATGTTTAAATGAAAAATTTCATAATTTTTATAGTTGAAGAATTAAAAAAAAAAAGTTTTAAATTGGAATTATTTTGCACTCTTCTTTAATCAATAGAGAGAAAGAACGGAAATATTTTTTTTATTTGTACATTTTTATGTAGAAAAATCAATTATTCATATATGGAATTTGTAGTTATTTCTTTCAATAAAATAAAAAAATATTTTCAAATCTATTTTTGCTGTCATGGTGAAAATAATCCCTGTGGATAGTGGCACTTGATTTATGTTTTTTTCTTATTATTATAAACTCTTCAAACATTTCTATTTTTTATTGAGTAATATTTTTTCCACATTTCATTATAGCTAATTTTTTCAAAATTAAATTAAAATTTTAAACTAAAAATACCCCTATGATTAGAGAGTTTCCTTACGAAATGAAATCATGAATCACCGATCATAAAGCTTCTTCGTATAAAAAAATGCGATGGTTTGAATACTTAATTTAAGATATAGATGTATAGGTATATAAAGACGTACTAAATAAGCTTAACATAATATTATGAAAAAAAAATTTCCACAAGTTAAAAAAAACTCAAAATTTCATTTAATATTAGGCTCAAGCCCAGTTTTCTCCATTATTTTCGTTTCAACTTGAGGATAAGCAAAATTAAAAAAAACATAAAATATTTGATTGATTATTCGATTTATGTAATTGTATTCAATTTAAGCTTGAAGAACAAAAACTTTAGTTGTAATTCGCAGTTTTGATATTTTTTAACTTAATGAATAACATAAAATATAAATAAGGTTGCCGATTAGAAACCACCTTACTATTCCATAAACTGTTATTTAATGAAAATAAAAAAATTATACAAATAAATTAAAATTCACCTCAGCAGATAAAATTATTAGTCAGAGGCCATGTATAGAAAATTCCACATATGAGCTATACTTACTTCAAAATATGACTAATTTTATAAGCTTGTAGAAAAACAAGTTTGTGTACTTTTTTTATGAGAATTTTGCCATTTATGTTGATTAAAAAACTTTCATTTTCACATAAAACAAATTATCTAACTTTACAGCTTTTTTTATAAACTTAATCATTTCTGCGTCCATTTCACGGATTTCCTTTATGTATTTGCTCTGTGAACAATTGTTCATATATTCTTTTTCTAAATATTATGAAACAGGGTAACGAACCCTGGAATTTGTAGTTTCAATAATATCAAATAACCGGTTCTAGCCTTATTTAAATCTTTTACTATTGAACTTGTGCAATATCTAGATTTGTTCTAATTTGTTGGAAAGTCACTTTGAAACTAAATACCTATACTTTAATCCTGCGTCTGTTAATTTTTCGCTGCAAAGGTAAAGTATTCAGTCTTTAATAATTTTCAAGTAATTATTGTGTTCGATAATGTGAAGATGATCGTTTGTTTCCACTAGCTCAAAAAAAAAAACATGATTTATATACATTATATACATTAAAGACTAATTATCAACCTTACTACACTTTCAAACTTAGTCTTCTAATTAAAATCTTAATGAAAATGATTTGTTATATATACGTATGAAGTACATATTTGAGACAGAACGTTCACATCAAAAGAAATGTGTTGACGACTTGACATGTACATTGTTTGTACATATAGTGATATAGTTATAATACCATTTATAGCTTCTGAAAAATAAATATCACTTTAAAGCATTTTAAGCATAAATTTTTAATTAAATCCATTCATAAAGTTTTCATGCATAAATTTCCGAGAAAAATCAATCTCGATATTAAAAATATATAATATTTTGATGTATACAATAGTATGTACAAAAAGAAATATATACTTACTATTACTACTAAATATCAGAATATAAATTTTAAATATCATAAATTTTTATTTTCTACGCAAAATTCAAGTTCAATTTAAAAAGAATTCTTAATATCTTTTTTCATTTTAATCAGATGCGAAAATTATAAAGATAGAAGAATGTTATTAAGAGAAATCAATTGTTTTGAACTGTTAAGTGCGTATGTCATATTTTTTTTTCTAAATATTAAAGTTTTACTTTATTTATGTATGATTTGGGGTTATTTGGCACGAAGAAAAAATGATCGAATATAATTTTTTTTATTTCTATACAATTACTTTGTTTTCACTTTTTTATTAGCTTTCACCATAATAATTACACTCAGCTTCTTGACAGATCAAAGAACCTAAAAAAAATGTTTTAACTTCAAGGAAACTAAAAAATAAAATAACCTAAAGCTTTCCTTTTAATAAGTACTATTACCGATTCTAAAAATTATTCATTCAATTTGTGATTACTCATTAATGTTTAACTCTCACAAAACGTGTTCTGCTTTTAAATTTGTATTTAACATGGAGGGAAAAATGAGTATGTACTCATTTTTTATATTAATAATATAAAAGTGATATTTTTTTTTTGTTAAGTCTACAGGTGAATAAAATTTGCGCCGGCGCGCAAGAATAATAATAAATATAATATTAAAAGAAAAAAAATGTAAGGTATACATTTAGGGTATTATTGCACATGTTCACGAAACTCATATTTTTAATTATTATTTTAAAATTATTATCTTTAACATAACGATATAAACATATTTAGTAATACTGAAATAGATGATAACAAAGTTATTATTATTAAATATTACACTGGTTTACAAATTAAAACAAAATAAAGGTTGAATGCACAATAAGCTTTTAGACTTCATTTTACTCGCTTGGATTGACGTTGTACAGTTTTTAAACTAAGCCATATTCCGAAATGAATATTTTCCTCTTTTCAGCTGGAAGTTTCTTAACATATTTATTTTAATAAAGTTTTTTTTAATTATTTTTCATAAATCAGTCTATATATAGAAGAAATTATATTAATGATATCTCGAGGAAAAAAATCAGAAGCATAAAATTCTCAATCCCAATGCACCGCAGACCAGTGTTATTATTGTTATTTTATTATTATTATTATTACTAATGTTTCATACATATACCAAACTAATAAACACGATGTAACCTCGTTATAGGTTTCTTAATTAGATCTTCTTTAAATATAAAACAAATTTAGTATAAACCTATAAAGTTTATACTCAGACCACATCGAAGTCTTTATCTAGCTCATTTTTTCACATCTATATCGAGATAAATAATTTCTCCAATTTTTATTTAATAAAATTTTTTATAAAACAAACTCTTAACTCTTAATTATTTCTGAACGATTACTGTACAATTGCCAGGTCAAAATGGCTAGACATTCATTCAAATTTTGTACTAATTATATTGTGTGAAACATATTTTTATGATAAATTCTGTCTATTCTACTAACTATACTATAATTCTAACAAATCCTAAAAAGCATTTTAAAAAATGCTGCTATAATTAATTAGCACAAAAAAAAACGAAGTCCAAATAAATCTATACATACTTTGTTTCAAATCCTACTAAATGTTAATCTAATTCTGATAAATATGACAATACTAAATGTTAATCTAATACTAATAAATATGACAAATACTGCTGCATTTTTCTATCAAATATTCTGAGCCAATTGTTATTTACTTTTAGTAAAATCTGCTATAAGTTTATATGTTATAAAACTCTGTAGCAAGACTTAGATTTCCACAATCGATGTGTATCAAATATTATTTTGAATAAACTGAAACATTTTGCCAACAAATATTTTATTAAATTTCCCATTAATTACACATCGAAGTTAAACTTTTAATTAGAGCCCGCCAATTTTAGTTATTCTATATTTTTGGTGTTTTTATTTATCTTATCTTTTTTGTAAAAGAAAAAAAAATGTTTTAAGATAAGATTTATAAGTTAATTTATGTGTCAGGTATTTTATTTCAACAAAGTTCAGTTAATTTTTGATAATCAAACGAATTACATTTTTTTTTAATTAACGTATTATTGATCAACATTATAATTTATATTATATGGTTTTTAACCAAACATATAAATTTATATCAACTTTTTATTTTTCCAAATCTTTAAGAAACAATAAACTGTGCAAATATGGTCGACGTTGAAACAATTGCTTCAATTTTTATTAAAATATTCAAATTGGTATGTAAAAGCAGTTTTTTTTTACTTCTGTATTGTCGTTAAATGATTGTATGTATTTAAAATTAACGTAAAATTCCTTTTTTTTTATTGACGGTTTAAAAAGCTTGACTCCAGGATTCATTTACCCGTTTCATTGAAATTTCTTTAATCAATTCACGAAAATTCTCTAAATTTCATAAAAATGAGTCATAAGTTAAAATAAAAATAGTAGTAATAAGTTTTACAGAATACTTATTATTTATGTTTTAATATCTTTACCAAATCGTCAATGAGTATAATTTTAGTCAATTCTAATATTCCACACATAAAAAAAAAACAATTTTATCAATTTTTTTGAGCTTTTGTACACCTGATAAAAAATTCCGATAACATTTTATTTGAGTTTTCACAACAACAACGAAAAAAAAATATTATTATGAATAAAAATTTATATTAGTCATATAAATTAAAACAAAAAAATAAAAGTAATAGTTTTATGTTTATGGGGAGTGGTCTTTACAAAGTTCAGAAATTTTGTTTCCACTCTTGAAGTTATTTTTGAAAAAAAAACAAACAAATCTCTGAAAAGCTGAAAAGAAAACTTTTACATTAGTAAAAATCTTAGTCCATTTTACGGCGATGGTTAAGAACTCCAATCGCAAAATTTTCTTTCGTCTATTTCTCATAAGTACTTCAGAATTAATTAATCATTTTTTAAAAACTATTATCTTGAAAAAAATCTATTTTCTTTTTTTTAAAATAAAAAATTTTCCTTTTTCGCATTTTTCCCTTTTATCTGGAAAATGCCTGATGCAAGATATTTTTACAATTTTCGATACATAGAAGAAATCTAAATATTTTGCCTATGTTGCCTAAAGAATATTTCGATCATTAATGCATTTTATATTTTCCCATTTATTAATTAATTTATCTTCTTTTTTTTTTAATTTTTTGTAGATTCTCAATTTGATTATCTTAATTTTGTATAGAACAGGAGATGGTGGATACTTTTTAGGTATTGGAGGTACATGGAATTTAAATGAGGAAAAATCTGCTGATGCTGAAATAGTTGCATCCGGTGTATTTGTTGGATATTTCATTTATACATCAGTGCAATTAATAACATATGCATTTGGACAAACTAAACATAAAAGGTATGTACATTGTACATGTATAAATAATTATTATCCATATATTTATATTTATGATGATATTGGGATTGGGATTAAAAAAAATTATTTTTTTTTACTAATAGAAAGGAAAATACTTTTCGTGAATATTTTTAATATTTTTTTAACTCCATTTATAATATGAATGTTGTTATTATTTACTATTTAAAATAGAAAAAAATGTATATCCCAAAGGATATAAATGTATTATGGTTTTTTCTGTAACATACAGCCAATATGATGTAATATTGAAACTTATTGTTTATTTTAATTTTTATTATTCATAAAAAATATAAAATAATAGTTTTTAGAAAAGGAAATTAAGAAATTTTCATATTCATAATATTTATTATTCATTTGGAGGGAAAAATAATATTTATCTGTGTTATTAAAGAGCAAAAATTGATTTAAAAAAATTATTTGGTTTGGCAAGCATAAAAAATTCAGCATTATTTAACATCAAAATAGTCGTCATAAAGATAACATAATTAAATCTGAAAAGGTGAAAAGTTTCCTATACCTTCTTCTTGCAGATATATATTTCTAATTTTGCCAAAATGGTTTTTTATTTCAAGTTACTATATATTTCAAAAATTTTCCTCTAATTACTTTTTATTTTCTAAAACTAATTAATTTTTGCTTGTAATTAAAGGAAACCAATATGAAAAATACAGATGAAGTCATCGATTGCATAAATTTATTATGTTTATGTGTTGCATATTATAATTTCATTAATAATAACATGCATATAAAAACGATAATTGTTAATAATAATAATTTTTCCCTTTTATACCCTATGTCTTGCATGCAATAAATTTCCAATATTACTGTACAATGTACGTAATAAAAAAAAATCAATAATAATATTGATTTAATAAAATTTTCAAAGTGAAAATAAATTTCATTAAATAAAAATATAAATTTAATTTAATTCTAATGTTTTTTCGTTTTCTTTTTTCTAGAGAACTGTCTGACACGATAATGAATTTTGTTGGTACATTTATGTGGATAGCAGTTGGTGGTACAGCATTACATTACTGGCATGGTTATTTGGCTGATCATGATTTTCTATTTGTAACAAGTGAAAAAGAAGTTGGTTTAGCTATGGGTTCTCTGTGTGTAATAACAGCTGCATTGTATTTACTTGACACAGTATTAGCTTTTGTACATTATGCTAAAAACTAAAATTAAAATATATATACATATATTTTTTTTTAATATCGTAAATGTATAGTAGTGTATGTTTCAACCAAATATCAAGCAAAAAAAAGTTCAGAATAAAAGTTTTTTGTTTTTATAACAATGTTATGTAAAATTATAAAAATCCAGTAGCACTAATAATTTTTTAAAGTTATATATGATGACAAGCTTACTGGTTTAAAAAAAATATGAACTTCTGTATTTAATTTTAAGAAATGCAATTTTAAAAATAGAATAAGTTCTGCTAAAATAACAATTATTTGTATACATTTTTAATAAAATATTTTTTAACATAATTTAAACCTGACAGTACAGTATTCAGATTCACTGTAGCTATTTCGAGCCCAAAATCTTTACTTTCGATTAAAATACAATTTACCTAAAAAAGTTTGAGTTACAAAATTTATAGAAATAAGTTTTTTTTTAAATAATTTCAATAGTTTTGCTAAGTAAATAACTAAAATATATTTCTAGTTCAGCGGCTCATTGTTTTCAGTGTATTAAGTTAAATAAAAATAAAATTTGTTCTTAATATTCTTTTTTTACAATTTTTAATCTACAACCCTACATCTCTATTTATTATACAGCAGCGATCATTTCTATAGAAAAATATCAAAAAGAGATCAAAAAATCGAGATCTTCAAATTATAAAAGTTAATTTTTTTACGAATAAAATTTTTGTCAAATAATAATATAAACTGATTTTCACCAACACTTTATAAACACTTAACTTTAATATTGTAAGTTAAGCGAAAAATTTAATATTTTTTCACAGCCACTTTTATTACGTTATTCTTTTGGAGGAGGATTTCCTCGCAATATTTTACGATCTGTTACGAGAATAAGGAAGGGGTAAAAAAAAACGACTAAATTTGCGTTATCTAATCTGTGAACAGCCCCTCATCCAAATAATAAATAAACATCTGTAGACTATTTTTTTATTTCAAAAGAATTCAATTCATAAATGTATAATTTTGTTTTTATAGGGTTTTTAAGTTTCATGAGTATAAATATTAAATACTTTTTTAATTGAATAAGAAAAACTAAGAAATTATTAGATTTTTGTTTCATTATTTTTATTCTGTAAGTTTCATTTAATTTTTTTCAGTTTCTTTTTAATTTGAAAGTTAAATGGTTATTAAAAAAAATTTTTACAATTTTTAAGAAATAAAAAGTTTTCATTCGGGTTGAAAATCTAATTATTTTATATTTTATCAAAGATTAAGAATATACATAGATTGTTAGCTTCATATGACATTATTTTTGGTATTTTCATGTGAATGTGTTAGTAAAACAAAATAAAATACGTGATAATTATCAATATATGAAAAGAATTTTATTTAGTTTTACTAACACCTTCACATAAAAATACCAAAAAAGCTATAAATCTTTCTGTATTCTTAATCTATGGTTAAATTTAACATTTATTTTTGATAAAATATAAAATAATTAGATTTTCAACCCGAATGAAAACTTTTTATTTCTTAAAAATTGTAAATATTTTCACATGTACTACCTATTTGGCGGGAAATTTTCACTGTCTTCAGATTTTAATTTTTATTTACATATATATCATAAAATTGCATAGCAAAAATATTAGGTCAAATAATATTTTTAAAGAAATTGATAATTCCACTTTAAAATAAGTACCTAATAATAAATATTTTAAGTAAAACTCTGAAACTAATAATATTTGTGCAACTTACCCCATCAACTGTATCAATTTGAAGATATGTTTTCGAATCAGAATCTAATCCACTATTATTCAAACTAATTTGACTAGTCATATTCATATTTCTCGTGTCCAAAATTTTACCGTCACTTAAACTTTCCGTAGATATCTTACGACCGTATTTATTCCAATCGTTAGCGAAAAATCCTGACATTTCATTTAGTTTTTGATCGTCTAAGCTAAAGCGATGCCAATCTTCATTTGTATGTTTCTCATCAACTGGTGATTGAATGAATAAACTTTTTGGTGCTTCAACACAACTTAAACGACCCCGTTTTTCGCGCCGAACTACAGTATTGAATGGAACAGGTAAAGAAAGAGAAGGATTCGATGATCCAAATTCGTTGCGTGATTGAGTATGTGATAATCTACGTTGCAATGTTTTCTCATATTCGTTAAACTTATCATAGTCGATGAAACTTAAGTTTTCATAACTGACCATATTATCAATTTCTTGGAGTGAGAGTAACGACGAACTCCATTTGGTATTTAATTTCTTCTCATTGCTTGAATTAAATGTTCTTTTGATACTAGAAACAAGTGATGATTTTCGTCGACTTGTTTCTCCCATAGATTGTCGCTTATCTGGTGATTGTCGTTTCTCTGGCGATTCACGCCGTAATTCAACTGATGCAGGAACTTTAAAATCAACTTCTTTTTCTTCTGTCATTGTCGACGTCGACATTGTTTGTTTGTCCCGCGTCAGATCAGGAGAATTCGGTTTTTCCATTTCCTCTGATAATTCCTCCAGTGTTGGTTCTATGACACTCCGCCGTTTCGGATTCCGTATAACAATTAAACTGCGACTTCTGGTAAATTGAAATGGTGGTAAATTTTTATCTTCAGAATCAGCTTTCGAAGATAAACTCTCTCGGCTACCAGTTAGACTCCCTATTAATTTTGATAGCTTACGAGTAAGGAAAAAACTATTGGATCGTTCCATTTTTCTTATTTCTGGAATTTCATTTGTTGCCGATTTTATACTAGTTGAAAGTGTATTGCTTTTTCTTTGTACTGTTGTCGTCGTTTCATTTTGCGAATTACGACTTTGACTAGAATTACTATTTTTATTTCTCATTTCTACACCTGTTGCTTTGTTTGAGAGTAATTTTTCTGATCTAGAATCAGTCGGATGATGCTGGTTGTCGGAATTTTTCTGACCGCTTTTTTTTATTTTCTTCGAATTTAACGTTTTCTTTTGTTTTTCTATATTACTTTGTTTATTTTTATTATTACTATTAGTTTTGTTGTTCATGATTTTTATTGTTTTAGTTTTATTGCTTTCTGATTTTTATTTTGAACTTTATAAACACAATATATATATTTTTGGTTTCTTGTAATTTTATAGTTTTTTTTTCTCTTGTTTTGCTAAAAAACGAATTGGCTTAAAATTTGAAAAATGTAATTTGAAATTTTTTTCTTATCATTTTAAATTAAGATTCCTTATCAGTACTTTTTAAGTTATAAAATGTGAATTTTTTTTTTTAATTTAGATAAGATTTGATGTTAAGAATAACAATTAAACATATATAAAACAAAAACAACAAAAAAGTTTTTATGAGCGAAAATTTTTGTTCTTTAAATTTTTTATCGTCATTTTTATTTAAAAAAAAATCTCTTATGACTGGACTTTGTGGTCAATGACGTAAAGCTTTGTTTACAAAACCCTAAATTTAAGGATTTGGTTAGTGGTTGGGCGTCAAACCGCAATATTCGAATAAAGAAATACAAAATATATATTTTGACACAAATGGAAATGAATTTAAACTATCTTATTTTAACCAAATTACTTCATCATAATGTCTATAATAAAAAATTATTTGGGATGAAATGAGTTAATCATAAAAACTTTAAAGTTTTTCCGGTATTAAAGAGAAAGTGTTAAGATCAAATATTTTTTAATTTTTGTCTATTTTGTATTAATAGTGTATAGTTAAGTATATTAATAATATAAAAAAAAATAACTTTTCCTGTAATTCTTTCGGAAAATTCTGTTTTCAAAATTATTCAATATAACATCTAAAAGATCTATAAAATTTATTTCCATATTCATTCTAAGCTCGTCGCGTCGTGTTAATTAGGAAAAGTTTATGATTCAAAAATCTTAAACATAAAATTAAAGAACTCTCGAATCTTGAACAACTACTTATTGGTGAAATATTGCTTTCACTTTACATACCAGATAAAATTAAAATAACATTATTTTTTGATATAAATTTTCAAAAAAAAAAAATAAAAATTTGTTTATTTTAATGTAAATTTACCTTGAAAATTTTAATGTGCAACAAAACTTTTAATTTTATTTAAAGAAAAAATAAGAAAAAACGCAAAATTCTGCTGATATTAAATATTTTAAAGAACTTAATTTATAAACATAAGTATGTATATTATTTTGATATTTTCTTTTGATCAAGAAAATTTTATGTTTTCATTTTATTAAAAGGAAACACAAAATTTTGTAGATAAAAAACTGTGAAAAAAAACACATACATACTTAATATGGTGTTCGCATAATATGGTGTTCGCATTAGGAGAATATTTGTGGAATATGCTGTTTTCCGGAATATTTCAGGAAAATTAACTGGACTTTTCATATAAAAATATATTCCGGAATATGTATGTTATTCCACTTTCATATTCCAGTTTGTCAGGGTTAGATTTCTACATTTATAAAAAAATAGTTCATTTTTTATTTACTTTCACTCACTTTTTGAAATTTTGTTATAGTTGGCAATAATTTTTTTTGTAAAATTCGAATCAAAATGAAAAAAAAAACAAAATAAAATTGATAAAAAGCGCGATAAAAAGTCAAAATTTTCAACAACAAAAACTTTTTCTATTTCTCAATTTTTTTTATACATCATCAATTTCCATTTCTCATCAAATTTTGTAATGCGAACGGCAATTTGTTTTCCGGAATATAAGTAGAATTTAAATTAGAATGCGAACAAGGTATAAGAATAAGATAATAATTTTTAAGTTATTTTTAGCAATTATTGACTTTAAAAAAAATATGAATAATTTAAGTTTTTAGTATTATCTTTCTTTGTATAATATTGTACGTAACTATTAACAAGTCACGATAATGACATAACTAGTATTGATATGACAACAATGTTCCAATTTGAAGTTATTTAGAAAATAACTGAATAACTTTTAGGGCTTACAGACTCATTGATTATTTTCATATTACAAAATCGTGGATTTGGTTGAAAAATTATTAATTTCTCTTTTTTCAAGAAAACTCAAGAAAACTGTCTTTCAATAGCTTAGTACATAATAAGATTTTTAGTTATTTTTAGAATTGTTAAATTCGAGCCTAGTATTAATTAGAGAACTTGAAGTTATTAGGCTTTGGAAAAAATGTTAAGTCGAATTTGTATCTAGCATATGCTGAGTACCAAAATTTAACACATGACTAAAATATGAAAACTTTTACGAGTTTAATGATATCTCAGGACTGGATGTTAACTACTTATATGTATGAAGAAACAACAAACTAAAATTTTGATTTACTTAATTTTTGCATTTTAATTGTAACTCCTCTATATAGATGTACCTAAATAATATAAAATTTCACATAGTAATTTATTTTACTTTAATAAAGGGATTGACAAAAAATATATATAAAAATAAGAACTATAACAATATGGGTTAATGATCTGAAAAACAAAAAAAAGAAAATATTTATCTTAGAAGACAATGAATTTTGACACACATATAACTTCATTTAAAGTTTAAAAGTATATTGTAGTCAAAGTCATTTTGATATTGACAATATTCATATTTTATAAAAAAATGTCTACAATAAAATTTAAATAGTAATGTGAGCGAACTGTTAAATTACTCTCTATGAGCTAATGACCAAATTAAAGTTAAAAAAAAATTCACTAACCATCTGTGCCATATTGAAAATTTGTTTGAAGAATAGCATAAGAGATAATAATAAAAATCATAAGGGATTTGAGATCTCAGTTCAATCTTGGTTTGATCAGTTGAATACTTAATTTTCTCTCTAAGTAGTTAATAACCTTCTAGTGAAAGGAAGTAGAATTTGCTTAATATTAAATATTGATTTTTGATTTCTGCTAATTTATTACATTAATGAATTTGTTAAAGTATTAATTTCAATTTACATAGTAAGTTTCATCTTTTTTTTTAAATGTATTACTATATAGGTATTGATTTGTAGAACTTACTTTAAGCAATAAAATTTTATGTATTTTTTTCTTTTTTATATTGTATTTATGTTTCATAAATTGATATTTGAATTTTTTAGCTAGGAATGTTTGTGTAATGATCCTTATTTAATTTGTATTAAAATATTGAATTTTTAATTTAATTTCATCTTGTACTGAATTTATATAGAATAATCTGAATTATGTTCTAACATTTTTGTACATTTTCTATTTGCCAGGTATTAGCCCATCAGGCTTTCATAGCATTGGGTATTAGATTTTGGTTTTTAGGATTAAGTGTAATTATGTAATTATATAATTATATTTTTTTAAATCAATAAAGTACTGAATTTAAAAAAAAAAAATTGTATCTTCAAAGGAAAATATAAAACTACTAAGAATCTTATAAAGGCTTATAGGAATCTTATAAATCCGACGTTGAACTCCGTTACAATAATGACAGTCTTTAACGTTGATAATATCTTCGACATTAAGAAAGAACAACGTTTTGTTCAAAAATGTCAGCATTTTATCGAAAGATCAATTATGAAACTTATATTTTATATTATTTTAAAATTTTTGAACATTAAATTAAAATTACAAAAACAAAAATAGTTTTATTCTCAAAATTAAAAATAAATAAAGGTTTTAATGTCAAACTGAAACACAAATTTCATAAAAAAAATTTTTTTTTTATTTTAATCAATATATAGGCATTCATAGAAAAAAATAACGATAAAATAAATAAAAATTCATACGAAATAACTCCACGTAATTTTTTTTGTGTTTTTTTTTATAAAAAAAAAAGTCTCTTAAAGTCACTATCAGCCACCAGCATTTGTTTAATTAATAAATAATTCAATTTATTTATTTTTTTTAATAAAGCCGCCCGCTTGCCAGCTAATAACTTAAAACCAAACAGCTCATCATAAAAAAAAATCAAAATTTTATTCATTATAATTATAGATTTTTTTTTTGTATAAATTAAAAAATTATAATAATTATTTTGTCACAGAAAGCTTGAAGTGTTCACAGTACAAAAAAAATAACGACAAGCAAATCGTAATGTTTGATTTCTATATTCAAATTTCAAAATTATATCTATATCCGAAATCAATTAAGATTCTAAAATCTAAAATTTAATCTGTATAGTAGTTCTCAACCGAATTGTACTCTCATATATGTAAGACTTATAGTTATATAAATTTTTAATTTTCCTCAGTTTCCTTGCAAAGTTTTAAAAAACAAAAATAATATTCAAATGACGTTACCAGAAACTTTAAATTTTTCATCATTTAAATGCCCGTTGTATGAAGATAATTATGGCGATTGTAAAAATTTGTCGTTATTAAATCAAAAAAATGTGAAATTAGAACAAATATAATAACTAGACTAGAGACCTTATTGTGGAAATAAAAAGGTAAAATTATAGATGCTCTGCTTGACTTTTGAATAAATGCAAAATTGAATTTATAATATTGATAGTTAAACGATAGTAAGTGAAACTGTTTTAAAAAATGCCTTGGATACTATCAAAAACTATAACTAAGCCTTCACTAACTGTGGTCTACATTTAGCTCACAACTGACAACGTGAAAATTAATGAAAGATAAAGTTACAAAAAAGTTTTGTTTATCGATATTTATTAATTTGAAAACCTTCTTAAATTTTATTCCGCAAAAGTAATTCCCGACGCCAAAATGCTGGACACATTTCTTTTTTTTTGTTCAAAATTAAACTTTGAAACCAAAGACTCCGTAACCACAACCGAATCAAATTATAATCTCATGCTTTTAATATGAATATCAGTTAAAAAAAAAAACTAATTTAAATTGCAAATTTACAACAAAAACAATAACAAGAATAAATAATACTAAAACTCAGTAGTAGCGCAAAAAAACAATATGCGAAAACTGAATTTAAAAAGAAAAAAAAAAGTAAATTAACTTAAGTTGTTCATTAAAAAAAAAATAAAAAATAAACAGAGAAGTTAATAAAAATTTCAATAAAAAAAAAAATTTAAAAGAGTTGAACTTCATAAAGCTTTTTCTTTCTCGTATTTATATGAATGACAATAATAATATTGTGTATAGAAATATGTAGGGATTCTAGTGAATAGTTGCTTATCTAAAATTATTGACAGTAAGAAATTTTAATTATTTAAACTTTTCTTATATTGATTAAAGTGTTGCCAAATCAAAATAAAGCAAAATGAAAAGCAATTACACTAGGATCTGCAAAGAAATAACCCATTTGACAATTACTACAAAATATATTCTTCAATAATTTTAAACCTTGACTTTTGTGAGTGACAAAAAAACAGTTCAAACGTATTTAACTATAATTATATTTGATTATATTTATATATATGTTCGAACTCGGTGAAAAACTTAATGCCTCATAATTTAACTTTATTTATTTATTTATTTATTTATTTATTCCATAATAGTGCAAATAAATAAAATAAATAAAAATTATTATTATAATTATTATTAAATTAAAAAATTTAAAAAAAATTCATAAACTCCAAAAATATTTTGACTTTATTTTGAATACAAATAAAAGCAAATAATGCATTCCACAATTCTAAATTCATATTTGCAAAATTTTCCTTTTAATAATTTTATAACAATAATTTCCTAATTCGATTTAGTCATTGATTAAATTTCTTAATTTTTAGTGTGAAACCTACCTAGGTAGTCATTCATTTGTACGAAATTTATGTAAATAAAAAACATGAGAGGGAATTTTACACGATATTTATTATTTAGTACTTGTCTGAAATTTAAACTATAGGGAAATACATAAAAACCATATCGTTTTCTTTCTATTATACTATATTTATGCTACGAAATAATTCCGATGTTTCACATCTATCAGACGTCCGGCGACGGCTCTTGTGTTTTTTTTATAATTTTGTATACATCTATTTTTTTAATATAATATACAATTATTACAAATATATTATACAATTATTATTACAAATATATTATACAATTATTACAATTTATTTTTGTTAATTATTTGTTGAATTTAACTTCATTTGCTAAGCATTTTTCATCCATATAGTTCTAAGCACTCGTCTCGATATTGCGAACGTATTTTAATAGGTTTGAACTTAAAATTCCAAAATTTGTCTTTAACCGTTGTAATTTCCACCTAGTTCTAGGTACTGGGTTCAGACTTAATGTTCCATAATTCAACTTTGTTTGTTCTTTGTGCTTGTTATTTTTAAGACACAATTTCTAAGTGCTCGCCCCATTATATTACCCATATGTATATTACCCATTGGGTCTTGATAATTTTTAATTGAATCTCGATAATATGTTAATTTATCATTTATCATCCAAATTTAGTGATGAACCTCTTTATGAGATTTTTTTGTTATTATGTTTTGTTCTATTTTATCTTCTAAGTATATTTCTCTCTCCTATTAAAATTCACTATACCTGCATCTGATGAGAATGAAGTCTGTGTATTGCTTAAATTGAAAAAAATATTATTTTCAAGTTATTTCCTCTCAAATTTATTTATTTAATTATAATTTAAATAATATTTAGGTAAGCTTTTCTATCAACATATTTTTTTTTAAAAGCGTGCCGCCAAAAAAAAAAACAAAATAAAGCTCTTAATTTAAAAAAAAGATTTTATAGATCAACACAAATATATTTTAATTAATTGATAACAGATTTGCAATAAAAAAAAATTGTATAAAAATTGTCATATTTGCTTATTAATGTAATTTTTTTATTATTAAATTGAGATCGTTTGTATAAAATCACGCACAATAAAGAAATAAGCTTTAAATTATCAACATACTTCGGTAATTGATTTGACAAAATAAAAAATATTGTTATGTCGTTTAAAGACAAAGTAATCCGGAAAATGCAAATTGGAAATTAATTTGAAAATTTGATTTAAAGCCTGTGGATAAAATAAAAAATAAGTGAGATCCAACACTAGCAAAAAGTAATTTCAAATCAGATAGGAAATTTTTCACTATGTTACTTGAAAGTTTTAACTATGTTACTTGTCTGATGATTGCATTAAGGATGTGGATGAGATGTTATCAATGTATCCACAGAACAGAAACCTTTTATTTCTCATTAGAACGTATAAGAAGACTGATGGTAACATTTTCAAAGCAGTATACCTTGAAATACAATGCATCTCTGCATCAAAATCGAGAAAAAAGAAAAATAATTTCTTATTTTACATCACGAAATTTATTTCAGTTGCACCAGTTTTACTTTCAACAGTTTTACTTTTCATCTTTCCAAAATCAACGAATTTTCTAACTTTGAAAATTTTATTTCATATTTTTTAATTTACTACGCCTCGGTGAACCAACAACTTTATTTTGTTTTTAAATTAATTAAAAAATGATTCTTCACAATTTTAACTTAGAATATATATATACATTCTAAGTTAAAATTTTGAAGAAAATAATAAGTCCCTGATAAAACTTTAAATCCTTCTCCGAACCATATGTAGAATGATTTCGCTACAATGGTAATTATTACTTTTGAAACATAATATAGATACGGTCTTATACATAAATGCAATATCTTTTTCTTAAATTCATTTTTCTTAATTCATAATTCATTCTTAATTCATAAAAATAATTAACTAAATAAATCAAGTTTTTAAAACAGTTTAAGTAACTTAATGTAATTTTAATCATTTTTATGGCAAAATGTTCCCCCAGCATTGCTTAATTCATTCAATTTATGTAAAATTTACAGCATCATATTTTTGTTGAACTTATAATGGAAACATAAAATATTCAACTCTGTGTCTATTATATTTATTTCTATGAATTAAAAAAAAAACAAAAAAAATATAAGAAAACTTTATGCTTATATTTCAGAAACAAATTTAAAAACAGTGAAAATCTTGAAGGTCATTAGCCATACTCAAGTATAATAGTATACGAATTATTTTGTTAAACTAATTGATAAATCATATATTATGTTGTGCTCGTTATATTTTAACTTAAAAGTGAAAATGTTTTAATGTTTTTATATTCATATGTAAATTAAGTTGGTTCCAAATTTTCATCATTGAATAAAAACTTTCAAAAATTTAAAAAAAAATTTAATTTCGAATCAGCTGCCTTTAAATTTTTTTGTTGTTTAATTAAGAATTTAAGGAACATGTGCTAAATATCCATCAAGTTACTTAACTCCAATATTTACTTTTAATTTACTTTTAATCACATGGGGTTTGGAATTTCTTTAATTTTCCTATTCTTCACGAAACGAATGTATTTAATTTATCTGTCTAAGATTAATAATTCATTAACTTGAGTTCAAAACCTTAAGGAACAAAGCTGAGGAAACCCAATGTAAATCTGTTTGAAATTTGAAAAAAACCTATTCTTTTTAAAAGCGAATGTCAACAAAGTAACTTTTTTTATAGATTGCCAATTTCATTTGTGGACATTATGGAATAATAATGAAAAAATGTGTTTTATAAGAATCTCTAAAAAAATTCGATGGAAAATTATATATAAAACTGCATAATTTGCCGACAGTATGTGCTGAAAAGCTTGCATTTAATATTTAAAAATATAATCACTAGTTAGTCAAGAAATGAATTGTAGCAAAAGTTTCTGCACCAAAATTATAGTTTTTATTGTTTTTTCTAGATTATAAGTTTCTAAAATTTTTAAGTTGAATTGCTGAAATCATGTAAACAGATATATTAAAAAAACACACGAAGCAGTCATAGAACTGCCGACAGAAGTTTATACTTAAAGATTTAAAAACTATGAAATAACAGTGGCTACAAATAATGGACTGATGGACTGATTTTTATTTTAATTTACATTTTGTACTGAGCAGCCCATTATTTGTAGCCACTGATATTCATAGTTTTTAAATCTTTAAGCATAAACTTCTGTCGGCAGTTCTATGACTGCTTCGTGTGTTTTTTTTTGGCCGGGTCGACCCTACTCCTTCTACTACTACCCAAAATTTTAAGCCAACTAACCTTTATTTCATCGAAAATAATTTTTTTGATAAAAAAAAAATGTTGGTCTTTTTTGGGTAGGAGACCCCCTCCCCCTCCTGATCCGATCCAAAATTTTCATGCCGGCCACGTTCATTTAACGACAGGTAACGTTTATAATTAAAAAAATAAAATAAAAAATTTTTTGGGCCGGGTGGACCCTACTCCTTCTACTAATACCCAAAATTTTAAGCCAACTAACCTTTATTTCATCGAAAATAATTTTTTTGATAAAAAAAAAATTTTGGTCTTTTTTGGGTAGGAGACCCCTCGCCTCCTGCTCCGATCCAAAATTTTCATGCCGGTCACGTTCATTTAACGACAGGTAACTTTTACAATTAAAAAAATAAAATAAAATTTTTTTTTGGGCCGGGTAGACCCTACTCCTTCTACTACTACTCAAAATTTTAAGCCAACTAACCTTTATTTCATCGAAAATAATTTTTTTGATAAAAAAAATGTTGGTCTTTTTTGGGTAGGAGACTCCCTCGCCTCCTGCTCCGATCCAAAATTTTCATGCCGGCCACGTTCATTTAACGACAGGTAACTTTTACAATTAAAAACAAAAAAAAAATTTTTTTTTGGGCCGGGTGGACCCTACTCCTTCTACTACTACCCAAAATGTTAAGCCAACTAACCTTTATTTCATCGAAAATAATGTTTTTGATAAAAAAAAATGTTGGTCTTTTTTGGGTAGGAGACCCACTCGCCTCCTGCTCCGATCCAAAATTTTCATGCCGGCCACGTTCATTTAACGACAGGTAACTTTTACAATTAAAAACAAAAAAAAAAAATTTTTTTTGGGCCGGGTGGACCCTACTCCTTCTACTACTACCCGAAATTTTAAGCCAACTAACCTTTATTTCATCGAAAATAATTTTTTTGATAAAAAAATAAGTCTGAAGGTGCCAGGTTCGAACCCAATTATGATTTGTTTTTTTTTTAATATTTGAAAAATGATGACGGACGATTCTCAGAAAAATGATGACGATTCTCAGAAAAATTCTATATGAAAATGGATTTTTACCCTCTACCAAATTTCTTCCAACGCCGCTAAAGAAGTATAAACTTCAAAAATTAAAATACGAGCTATTTTTAGTCGGTATAGCAAATAGCTAATCTTGCTGAAGACATTCACTAGTAGATGATTTAATTTAGATAGCAAAAACAGATAGCTGGATCTATATGTTTTTGGAGAGGGTTGATAAGATTGTAAGTAATACTGTTTCTTTTAATAAATGAATTAATTTAAAATTCAGGCTCTTACATTGGTAAGAACGGATTGACATTTATATTTTTATATGAGCCTTATTTCAATAATATTAAAGACTTTTAAAATTTTATTTACGTCACTTACTATAATCTTAAAAATTATTCTTACTATATCATACTCTTATTCATAATATGTATATTATTTACTAAAACCAATTAAAAATAAAAGTGCTTGATTTTCTTAAAATCACTCTAAAAACATTTTTAAGAAGCATAGAAATTTTTTTTTTTGCATTAAAATTTGGAGTGGACTAATTATGTTGCCTGCTTACTGCTGCTGCTATAAAGTTAGTGTCATAAAAATTGATTTTTAAAAATTAAACAAATTGAATGAATGGGGGATTTAGTAAAAAGATTTATTTACTCTTTTAACAATGTTATGTGCTTTAAAAAAAAAAATGTTTTTCGATTTTTTTTAAAATAATAAAACTTAAATGAATTGATGTATTCACGTGAGTTGAATATTAATTTTTTTAATTCTTCAAGACTCGTGAAAAAAAACTCTTTAGCTGGGAGTTTGTTTTTAAGTCTATATTTACATAATATCACGTAATTTTGATAATAATATCAAAATTAAGATAAAATTACTCACAAAATAAACATTATTAAGCATTTTGTGTATTATACAGACAGCAGATACATATTTATTATATGCTATTAATTAGCTAAGCGTAATATGCAAAGTTTGCACCACGTTTGCACACATGTAGGACGATAATAAATTGTTAACAAAATTAACTTTTTAATTAAATATAGAGATTATGTAGGTAAACAAAACCAAAAATCAGCACCTAAAGTTATGTAAAAAAATGTTTACGTTATTCATTTAGCAGTAATTCCAAACCACTTAAATTTTTTTAACCTTTATGGCAGCGGTCGGGGAACTTTTTAGTCATTACCCAAAAATATTTTTGTGCAAGTCGATTTTACCCCATATTCTGAAAAGCAAAAAAAAAAAAACAAGGTACATATCGATTTATTTATTATTCATTGAATTTGGTGGAATTTACATGAAAACTTTTTATAAGTAAATAAAAATTATAAGCAACATCATTCCGAATGACAACACATTTTGGAGAAATGATGTTGTTTCATCTTTGACAGAATAACTTCATAATTGGGACTTTTTGAAGTAAGGGCAAGTTGAATACAATCTTCTGCATTCAGTCGATTTCTGTTCTTCGTTTTTATGTTAACGTGGAAAATCCTTGTTCGCAAAGGTATGTCACTGCAAATTGCAGCAACTTTTTTATCGCCTCCTCATGTGCTATTTTGAAAGCCTTTGCAGCTTTTGACATGCAAAACGATGGCAGATCTGTTTTGCTTTCAAATTGTATGCGAGCATCATTATTGCAGCGGAGTTCAAGAAGTGCTTCTGCCAAGCCTTGAGGCTCTTCTGGTATATTAGATACTTCACATTTGAAAGGATCAACAATCCGACTGTTTCAACAATAGCATAGTCCGAATATATTTATAAAAAAATAATACTATAACAGGTTTATAAAATAAATTATTTTTAAAAGTCTTCATTACCCCCAATAATTTCATTTTTACTCCATTTGGGGTAATTTACTCCGGTTCCCGGACCGCTGCTTTATGCTAATTCTCTTGTTTAGAGAAGTTTAATTGGAAATCGTCATTCTTAACGTCATAAGAATATTAATTCAATTAAAAAGTTATTGATATCAATACGTATGCTTGCGAATCATTGAGCTTTTAAATTTTATAAAAAATAAATAAATAAACAAATAACAATTCTTGTCATTTGTAAGGTTTATTCAAATTATTTATTAATTGTGTATGTTGAAAATATTTTTTTATTTAAAAAAAAAATTCGATGAAATAGTGTAGAATCTTGTTTACTGACCTTGTTAACATTTTATTTCATAAAAAGTAGAAAAAGAAACCTTATAAAATCTATATTCAGATTCGCAATATGTTTTCTATCAATATTAAATTAGGTACTACACAACTTTATTTTTATGGAATAATAAATTTTCTTTGCACTCGTAATTTCACATTTTATACGTATACAATTTTAACACTGTACACAACTTCGTTTTATAAGGAAAAATAAATTAGAAACTCGTAATTTGAATTTGACAGACCTTAATTGTTTTATTAAATTTTTGCTTTTTTTTTTCAAACTTTTATTCGACGGATTCTTTTATTTGAAGAAAGTAACTTCGTTTTGTAATAATTTCATTGATACTCCACCTTTCCATTAAGTTATTAACCTCTTCAACACTGGGTCTTGGCTCTATTCCATCTAGACTCGCTAAAAGTTTTTTGTTTTGTTTCAGAGCGCTTTATTAGGTAATTAAACTTTTTCATTCTTAACATTTTATTTGTCATTTTAAAACATATTCTTATATAAGGACTTTAATATAGTATTTTTATGATTTCACACAAAAGTTGAGGTATTTAAAATATTCCAAAATGTTGGCGAATTTCCTTTACTTTTGAATAATGTGAAAAATGAATTCTGTATTGCAGGCTTTTGGTTTTCATTAATTTTTTGTGTTAGTTGTTGATGCATATCTGAATCTGGTGCCGTTAAACTAACATCAATCATTACGCAAATTATTAAGAAAATTATAAAAAATTTCATATTTTATTTTTAAACAATTTAAATTAATTTGAAAAGATTTAAAAAAAATTTATGTAGAATAAATTATATCAAAATTTTAAGCGCGTGATTTTGCAATCAGTTATATTATTTGAAACACCACAAAATAAACTTACTACCTATACTAACTATATGCCATAAAGATTAAAGAAATCAAGTGAAATTATCTTTGAAGTGATAATAATCTTGTATTTGTTTCGACAATTTCTATTTAAACTACTATATAAATTCTTAAATATACACAAGTCCGTAAAGCAGTTTAGTTCTACTGTAGTTATCCTTAGCATGTCATATTCGATCGATGGCATAGTTTTCATGCCTTTTTATAATCCAGTTTGTGTGTAATTTTTCAATTTTACACCTAATATTAGTGTTTTTGTATTGTTTTTAAAATATATAAACCTTTTTATTTTGTGTAAATTGGTTCTTGTACATATTCATAAAATTTGTTAAAATCTGCTAAATTTCCTGCTCTTAAACAACCAATGGAAAAAGAGTGCAGAAATGTCAACTTAAACGCTTCACTTAACAGATTCTAAGAATAAATATTAAAATTTTAACAATATTAGTAAACAAAATAAGACTTTGAAATATTTGAGTTGCTAAGAAATCTTCTATAAAATATTCGACTTGGTTTCTCTATTTCAACTAGTTGACTGTTGTAATGCAAAACAATTTACTAAGATACATATTAATAGCTTTTTATTTTTAAATCATAATTAACTCAAGGTAGTCGGAACTTACTTTTATTTCCAAACAAAATCATAATTTAATTTAAAAAAATATATTATTTTTCTTACGTTTTAGGTTTTTTGAATTTTCCGCTTAAATCTATTTATCTATTCAATTAATTCATTATTTATATTGAATTAGCTGTTAAAAAAATTTAAAAGAAAACAAATTGTTTAAACTCTTATCAAAAAAAATGTTTTTATTTTTATTTTTTATTTTTATTATCAGTTCATTCATTGAAGATTAAAAAACACTTATATGATATAGAAATTATAAATGCGAAATTAAATAAATATATGTCAACATATAATACCAAAAAAAGCGCCTAAAATTATTCTAAATCATTATATTTTTTTTCTTTTTTATTGAATGATTTACAGAGTTTTTTTGTAATTAGGGCAGCATCGTAGAACCCGTAAACATTAATTCAATTTTAGTTTATTAAAATTTTCCTTCAATGATCTTAAGCAATGAAATGTAATATTATATTATACTTACTCAAAACGCAATAATTCATATATAATATCGCCTGCTCAGAAATGAAACAACGTATAATGAAAAGTATAGTTTCGAGTAATTTGAATTTAAAGATTTGAAAATTTAAAAAAACGTATGAAAAAATATCAAGTAGCGTACAATTTTCATCTAAAAAACACATTTTAATCAACATTACGAATATTGCAAAGTAGTTGTACTTATAAAATCGAGTACGAGGAATCGAATGGTGCTATTGTCAAATAATGACGTATAAATGTCATACGTTGTTTCATTTCTCAGCAGACGATATAGATTATTTCTGTCTGAAATCGTGATCAAAACGAAATCGGTCCTATTGTTGGTTCAAATCGCAATGATCCACATATGACAGAAATGTACTATATAGGGTGATGTCAGAACCGCGAAATTTTTTTGTCATAACTGCGAAACTGGAATTTGTATGAGTTTTTTATTTTTTCGCGGTTTCGTGACATATAAGACATTTTTCGCGGTTATGACACTTTTATTTGTTATTTCGCTGTTATGACAAAAAATTCGCGATTATGCCACGTAGCCCTATATAGTTAGTTTCGGTTCACTCCTATGGATAAATGTCATATAGATTATTTCGGGACCCAAATTTTATCATTTTTTTTTCTTTTATTAATAAAATAAAATATTAACTTTATAGTTAATTTCTTAAATATCTCGTACATTGTAATATGCACTTCGAATGTTAAAAATTATAATAAAATGTTTATAAAATTTATACATTATGCATTTGTGTGAACAATTTATATAAATTGATTTGTCTGACTATTCAGTCAACTAATGCATGAATAATTTTAATAAAAATAAATTTCATTATTTTTTTTTTTAAATTGATAGTTGAATTATATGAAAATGTATATACATTTTCATATTCAATAATAATTTTAAAAAATATGTTAATAATTAAATTAGGCATCAACGCCGTCCATGTCAATAATATGGAATATTTTATTCTATAATCATTCAAATATATAAGATACTTACTGTTACTGTTAAGTAGTTTACATATGTACATTTGATAAAAAATTTTCAAATCTTCATTAACTAGGGAAATATGCTTAGAAACTCATACCATACAAAACAAGTAAAAAATGTAGTCAATTCTATTTTATTTTAACAGCAAAATAAAGATTTTAAAAAATTGTATGGGCATGAACATTTAGATAATGTATATATGTTAGTTAATGCTTCTACCTACGCCTATTTGATCATTCGCGGTCAAAATTTATCATGTGTATTTTGTTTTACAATTTTTTCAGCTTTTTTGAAACTATTTATAGGTTGGGAAGCGGATTTGATTTTATTAATATCGCCTCCAAAGAAAAAAGACTCTACATAAAAATTATTATTTCTAGTGGCACGAAGAAGATTAGATAGTTAACATTACAAAATATTAAGTAGCATATGTATATGTATAATGTAAGCTGTAATGTATAATGCGTCTAATCTATAGATTAAATATGTTCCAACATACTATCAACTTGATACGAAATTGTGTTCTCTCTCTTTAAAACTTGAATTCATTTATTACAGAAAAATTTTGTTATCAAAATCTTAATTTCCCATTAGAAAATATGAATTTACCTTAGCTTGTGAAAAAATAATTATTATTTTTAAATAATACCAATAATAATTAATTTAAAAATTTTATATGGTTCATATTTAGAAATGCTTCAATAATATTTTATTGATTTAGTTATAACTTTTTTAACTATATCAGTCATTCAGGAAAATATCTTTCGTTTTCATTTATAATAAAATTTTACAGCAATTAAATTGATCTGTAAAAAGTAATTATATATATATTGGTTTTGTAATGTAATATAAAAATTTCCAATTTTCTTTTTTTTTAAACGTTATAAAAAACTATTTTTCAATTTCATTTACATATCATGAGTCTTCTATTTGATTTCATTATTGCACATTTATTAAAAATAATATTATAATATTGTGTCGAATAAATAAATAATAAGTGTTTGGGTATAACAATTATAAATATTGAACAGTACCTCATAATTGATTTTGATTTAAGATAGTTTACTTTTAAGATACAAGAGGCTAAACATATTTTTAGGGACCTTCAAACCATATAAAAATACAATTTTTCAAAAACATTATACAAATTCAACAATTTCAAAATCGAGGCTTAAACATTTTTTTAAGTTTCTATATTTACCCACATCACACACTGAGTTTCAATAGAATGGTGAAACGAATTAAACGAATTATCACATAATGTCATAACATATAAAAAAATACTAATTATCACATAAAAATCGATTTGTATGAGATTATGCAGTAATTCATTTAAAAACGAATTATCACATAAAACCAAAATGAATTTGAAAATAAAAGAATTATCTCAAAATTTTATATGATAATTCGTTTTTAAATGAATTAGTGCATAAAATTTTCGTTAAAAAAATTTTATGCGATAATTCGTTTTAGAATTTATGTGCTATTTCGTTTTCAAATGAATTATCACATAAATACCAAAAAACACATTTTATGTAATAATTCGTTTTTTTACGAATTAGTGCATAAATTTTGAAAATGAAGATTTATGCGGTAATTCGTATTCAAACGAATTAATGCACAAATAATGGCTCCGTCAATTATCGCATAAGGACATATCATATAATTTTTAAAATGAATTATCACATAATTTGTTTTATGAGATAATTTGTTTTATGAGATAATTCATGTACTTCCAATAACTACCGCGTCCCATTCGCTTCGCCAAAAAAAAACCCTAGGGGATTCGGGAGAGGTGGCGGCCGTTCCCCGTTCCCCGAAACACTTTTTCCAGATAAAATAGGCCAAATCGGGTAAAAGAGAAAGTTATCCGCACAAAATGTATGAAAAAGATATTGTGCATGATAGATGACCGCTACCGCGTCCCATTCGCTTCGCGCGAAGCGCTCCAAAAAAAGAAAAAAAATGTGCCCTTTTCCAAATAAAATAGGGTACAATTTCAGAACAATCGGAGGTATGCGCTTTTCGGAAGTTTATCCGATAATTTGTTTTTTTATATATTTATTTATTACAAATACAAGCGAAAATACCCACATAAAATAAAAATATAAAAAAAAAATATATATACAATAATAATATAATAATATAAAAAAATAAAATAATAATAAACAAAAATTATATACAAAAATAATTTAAATAAAAGTAAATAATATAATATAATATATATTGCACAAATTAATTTGAATATCTGATAAAATATAAAATTGAGTTTTAAAAGAAGGACTATCGAAACTATGTGTTTGAAGTAGAAAGTGAAATCTGTTATAAATTTTAAAGATGGAACTTATTGGCTATTTTGACCATAGTTGGTTCTTGAAAATTTGATATAAATAACATCGGAATTTCTAAGGCTACGTGACGGAACATTAAAAAATAAGTTAGACATTAAACAGCTACTTGTCATCTTGCCCTCGATAATCTTGTGGATAAAACTGAACGACAAATTTCATTTTCAAATGAATTATCACATAAAAATAATTTTTTATGAGATCATTCATTTTTCAATTTATGTGCTATTTCGTTTTTAAATGAATTATCTATTAAAAAAAAAATATGTGATAATTCATTTTAAAAATTATGTGATAATTCATTATGCGATAATTCACGGAGCCAATAGAATAGAATCTACTTACTTATTTATATCATTGGTTGGTTGAGAGCCTCTAAAACCCGAAATCGTAAAATCACTTTTTTTAAGTGAAAATAAACAAGATTGCGCAGCAAAATTGAAATCGATAGAGTAGTTATGAGCTTTTAAATGTATGACAGACAGGCATTTAATAAAAACATATAGTTCGTCTTGTTATTTGAAGAACGGGTTAAAAAAGGCAACTACATTTCTAATTAAAATTTTATCTTATGTTAACTTCAAATTCTAAATTCCTAACTCCCAATTGTTGTTATATGTGCATTAGAGTGAAAAGTTTTTTTTTGTAGTTTGTCCAATCATTCGGCAACCTGTGAGCGCCTAGATTGGAGAACATGTTCTGAATAAATTTTGCTATTACACATTTTAACTTTTTTAAGTTTATTCAACCGCAGATTCTCGGTTTTCTGCTTTGACGTTTGAAATAAAAGCATAGTATTACTATATTTAAATTCCTGCTAATTTTCAATAAATTTTTTTTTAATAAAAATTTGAATTATTCTAATCAATAAAAGTTTAAGTGAAGCGTAAAAAAAAATATATATTATTTAAAATTATGATAAAAGTAAGCTTTTGTGAAAGAAATTTATTAATTATATTTTAACTATTAAAAGTGTAGTCTGTCCGAAAATAAAAGAAAACTATTTTTATTTAGAAGGATTAATAACCATTTCAAAACCATTGCAAAATGCAAACCACTATAAATAATTGTTTGTTTTCTAGAATTATTATTTATTTTTGCATTATTATTTCTTGATGTTGTGTTATCGGAATGTGATACATTGGGCTTAGGAAAATCCAATTTTTATAAATCAAAAGATCCTGTCATGGATATTTAATGTGTCACTGTAATGAAATTATAAATATGTTGTGTCCGTATGGAATGAAATTTGATGATGAGCTTAGAGATTGCGTTATCGGTAAATGTCCACCTTCGAATTGTGGTGTCAAATCACCTACTCCTACCACGGAAAAAATCCCTAAACTACTGCATTCTAAACTACACCAGAGATGGCAGTGCGTACATCTACTTCAACGACATTGCGTACATTGACTACCGATAGTACCATACCTGAATGCACTACAAAATACCCCAGCAACTTGTAAAATAACTAGTCCCATGACATCCGATGACACGACAAGCATACAAACAACTTGGTCAACCACTGCAACAAGAGATTACTGCCCCACAAACAACAACATCTGAATCAACACAAGAATTTTTACTATCAAATATCGGCGATATAATTATTAACTAAAAGATAGTAATGAAACCCTGAAAGTAATATTTATATTCCCACAGGAAAACGTTCTATTACTTTATATTAATTAATAATACTCTTACCTTTTAATAATTATTAACATCTTACAAAAAATCAATCTCAAAATCAGAAAAATATAGAACAGTACCTCATAATTGAAGTATAAGGCCCGTTTCCAACAATTTGATTTAAAAAAATTTTATTTCAAGATATGTTGGTTAGAACCAGGAGCTAAAGATATTTTTTAGGTTCCTTCAATATATACATTATACGCCAATCATAATACAAATATACTAATTTTCATCTCATTTTTTGAAATTTAAAAAAATTTATTTAGACCCTTGGCTGGTTGAGAGCTTCGAATTTACAAACTCAAAATGGACCTCATACTTGGGTCGAACAGACATTAACATTGATTGGTTAGTTCACTAATTATAAGCATTTTGAAACGGACTGGCGGGAATTTAATGGAAACATACAGTCATTTTTAATGAAAAAAGAACTAAAAAAAATTATCAAATATTAATTTATGTTATTTTTTATTTATTTCGTTTATTTTCAAAACCATTTTACGGGAGCGGGCCTCTTTGCAAATTTCATATTGCAAAAGTCTATTTGTCTCCAGTTATCAAATTTTTATGTTTCGCAAATCTCCAATTCGCAAAAAAACTATTTAACAAAATTCCTTTTGGATTAATGCGACACTTCGAAAAAATATATTTCTCAAAATACCAATTCACAACATTATATTAATTGAGACACTTCACAAAACTATAGTTTAACAATTTTTTTTATATTCTATATAAGTTTCGGCTAAAGTATAAAATGTCATAATGTACACATTTGCCGGTAAATGTGTACATTTTAACCACAAAATTAGGCAAATGTAAGTTTACCATCTCGTAAACCATAATAATACATTATATTTATCTGCCGATTGGCCTCATTTTTGTGTAGTGAGTAGAGGAGTGTCCCAGAACGAGGGGGAGGCGGTATAGTATTAATTTTCTAATTATAATTTTTTCTAATGTTTACGTACACGATTTGTATTATATTAAGAAAACACATATTAAATATATCACATATCAATAAAAGATCTTAAAATTAAAATGCATATAATTGGAATTGTTTAATTTAACAATATGCATTTATCATAATGCAATAAATTTTAGTGCATGCTAAATATACATTTCGGAATTACCCTTTTTGGAGTAATTCAGATTTTGCCAAAAAAAAAAATGGCACTAGGCAGAATGTCTTTTTGCGAAATATCTTTCGGCGATTCGTGTAGCACTCCCATTTTACTTACCCGATTGCTGATTCTCTAAAAAAGATGAGTTAGTTGGGTTCGGGTATATTATGTCGAAACCAAGGCGGATCGATTTAGAGTTTAGACTGGCTAGGACATGGCTTTCATATACGGATACAAATTATTGATGAAACAACTATGGATATCAAAATTTTGAAATACTTTATTTATTATACTTTTTTTTTTATTAATTAAATGATAACTTTACTATAGAGCTAAAACCATAGTTATAAGTTTTTTTAGTTTTCTGTCAACTGGAATTTTTAAATAAAACATAATAAATTATATTCACATTTATTGTAAACTTATTTAGTTAACCTTAATACAGAAATACATCTTACTTTTGTTATAAAAAAAAGTATAAAATACTAAAAAAAAAGTTTTAAAAACCACGTTTTTAAATTGACTAAAAAGAAGAAAATAAAAATTTTTCTCCGGAGGATTGTGGACACACATACTTGGAACTGATTACAACAGTCTATAACTAGAAATGTGCGGCGCATTTTTGAGGTTTCTTCTTTTTAGTCAACTAGCCGTCAACCCGTACTTAGCTACGAACTCTTGACTGATTTATTTTTTTTACGAAATTTGTGTTTTATTAATCATTTCCTCTTTTCGTGTACCAAATTTGAGTGAAATCGGACAAACTTTTGAACTCCTCCCTAGGGAAGTCGCTGGGTAGGAGGCCAATAAATTTTTTGTTACGAAATTTGTGTGTTTAATCATTTCCTCTTTTTATTAACCAAATCGGACGAGATTTTGAACTGCTCCCCCAGAGAAGGTCGCTGGGTAAGAGGCCAACAAATTTTTTGTTACGAAATTTGTGTGTTTAATTATATCCTCTTATAATGTACCAAATTTGAATGAAATCGAACGAACTTTTGAAGTCCTCCTCAAGGGAAGGTCGCTAGGTAGGAGGTCAATACATTTTTGTAACGAAAATTGTGTTTTTAATTATTTCCTCTTTTTATGTATTAAATTTGAATGAAATGGGACGAACGTTTGGTTGTGAAAATTTGATTGCAAAATTTCGGGGGCACCGAACCAGACAAGAAACTTTTACCATCATGATTAAAGTAGTAGAATATTATATTGTCATCGGGTTCAGAGCTATATTAAAAGTTTCGGAGCTGTAGCTTGTCGGAAAATGGTCTAAAATTTAAGAAGAAAGTGACAAGAAAGTGACTTAATAAAAACGTTGTAAAAAGAAATACATATTACTTTTGGAACTTCAAAAATTTTTTTTAATGTATAATAGTGTAAAAATTGTAGTTATGTGGGTACTTTTATTTATAATATATAATAGTAAATGTTAGAAAAGCTGTATTAGAAAATATAAGAAATAAGAATATGACTGCATTATTTCAACGATTATCCTCGCATTAACATGATTTCTTCGATTGATTAGATTTTATGCCCGTACTTATCGTATACACGAATTTTTGGTTTTTCAATCGGCTGGTGGGTTCTTAATGGTGGCGGTTTTTTTAACCTTTGTTTAATTTGAGACAAACTTAATTTTTCATTCTTCGTGATAAGGGTGTTTAAGTGATTTTGCGTAATCTTTCAAGGGGCCTGAAGGTAAATTGAGTATTGTATTAGAAAGAGGTTAAGAATCAAAGCTTCTAATGGAAATGACACTCAGCTAGATTTATATATTAGGTGGATTATGTTTTGCTGAGTTGATTTCTATATGGCCTAATATTTAATTATAGTAACAATAATCTCGTAGATCACAATCAAAGAAGACCGACCACAATAAAAAGCGATTTTAATAAAATTTCAAGCAGAAAAATTTCACAAAGCATTGATTTTGAGTATGATATACATTTATATGTTTAAAAAAGCTATACTTATAATTTGTTTTTTTTTTGTTGTTTGGTGTAAGCGATTAATTTTATAAATCAGAAATGACTTCTTTCTCAATCGCATCAGAATATGATGGTGGTAGTTGTTTCGAATTTTGTTCAGTTTTATCATTTGAATTCGGTAACTGAACAGCTACATCATATGATGGTAGTGATACACCACATTCTTCAGATGAATCTACATCAATGTAAACGTCATCAGTTGGTGGTAACATAACTAAAGTTGGTATTACAACTACATTTCCTTGATCATAAGATCGATTCATATAAATATTTCCTTGATTGATCGGCTCATTACTATACGACTCCACAACCGTATCAATTATTTCATCGAATTCTGGATCAGATGATTGAGGATTCGGCTCATTTGTACCATTTCGCTTACTTGTACATCCATAATATAGAAGAAGCATAATGAATATTATAAATATCGCGGTGCAATAAATTATAACTTCAGAACGATTACCCAATATGAAGAATCTAATTGTGCAAACAAAAATTATGAAAAAACCTATAACTTCAAAACGAATAAGAGGATATTCCCGAATAACTTTAAAAACTGATAATCCTCTATTATTTGCATTAACTCCTTCGGCGTCACTTTGAGGTTGGTTTCTAGAAGCGTAGATAGACAAAAAAAAAACTTTTAAATAATTGTTAAAAACAAAATGATTTTATCCTTAGAATGAGTTTACGACAAACGGATAATATCCACAAAAAAAAGTCGGACTTTCAATTCCAAAGGTACCTAATTTTAAATGGTAAACATTATTAACAGTGTTCTGATATTAATTTCCAAAAAAAAGCTCACACCTAGGCGATGATTATCCTTTTATAACTTTTAACATGTAAAAACATACCTAGGTATTTCGTCAGCTCTTCTCATAATATTATTATTTGTTTGGTTTGCACGTCTTTCTCGTGAAGTTTGAATTTGATTTTGCTGAGATCTCATTATATTTTCAGTTGCAAATGCTCGGTATGGTTTGATAACATGATAAGCGCCTTTATTTATCCAAAAATGCATTCACATTTACATAAATCATTAAATTTTAAAGTTCTGCTGTAAAAAAAAACGAAAATGGCAAATTATTAATCTAAAATATTTTAATTCGATTTCTCTTCAGTTTATAACTTATGATTAACATTAACCACATCTGGTTATTTATATACATAGCTGAAAACATGAATTCCTAGCAAAAGCGAATCATAAAGTTATGACATAAAATAAAATAAAAATTCAACAGTTTGTCGACATGAATAAAAGACATATAGTGTGCAAAAAGCCACAGGCCTTTTTTTAAACATGATTTGCAAACCTCTACACACTTTTATAATTTAATTCTAACAGAATTGTTTAAGCCCTATAATATAATTTTTTTAACAGAAATAGAATTTTAAACCATTTAAATTGGTACTGATGATGTTCTATCACCATTCTCCCCAGCTCCGCAAGCAATAATAACACTTTTTACTATTGGTAAATGATTTTATTTTAACTATCTTAAGTTTAAGAATTCAAAAAAAAAAGTTTTCTAGTTATTATCAAATTATTGTGTTCGAATCGCATCTTCATATGAAGGTGGTGGAAGCTCATCGATAGATTCTTCTATTTCAGTTGCATCAACGTACGACGGAGGAGGCACAATTTCCTCATTTTCAGGTAGCATTTCGACTCTAAGCTGACTATTATTGTTATTATTACTATTAGTATTATAATGCCCTCGACCGGAAATAAATACTCTTGGTATTTCTTCATTATCTTCTAATGGAATTGATATTCTAATACTATTTGTATTACATCTTCCAGATCTATTCATTGAACATACATTACTGTTACCGCTTAATCCTGACATTCTTCGTAACTGATGGGAATAAGTTGTTCTATCGGGATGTCGTTCATATTTTAATGTTCTTATAAAATATAATAATACACTCCATATAGTTGCAAGAATCGAATAAATAATAATTTCAATCGTACTACCACCAAGTACAAATCTTTCAATAATTAATAAAATAAAAAGAATAAGCAACACATATAGGGCTGATAAATTGCAATTGTATCGATCATCAACAATAGGTTGATAGGACAACCTGAAATTTTTTTTTAGAACAAAACAAGGAAATAATTAGATGGGGATATTATATATAATCAATATGTATTCACTTTTGAAGTCTGTGATATAGACAAATGGTTATTACCTAAAATAAAACAGTATCCAAATGTCAGTAACAAAGTAAAAAAAAACAATTAAATAAGGCCTCTTGTATAACATTATTTTATGTCATTGTTTGTCAATATATTAGCCGTTATATATCCCCATCGAGCTTCGAATAACTATTATACAAAAACAAATTAAATAAGTTGTTAATTGTTACAAAAATAGATTAAAAAATCTAAAATTTTGGACCAATGATAGTTTGGTCTCGTTTCATTTTTTTTTTTTAATATTCATAGTCATCTTTGTAATCCCCATCTTAACATCAGATAGCGGTTATAGCTTTCTTAGAGCTTAAATAATTAGAAATACTACAAAAAACTTCTAATGTGGCGTGGGCAAATAATTGGACTCGTTAAGCATTCATTATATGGGTTTTTCTTTTATAAGATTTTATGTCGTCTTTATAAAGCCTCACTTTTGAAGCTTAAATTTTGGTAGCCGTATTTTTTGTTCTTTTTATTCTATTTTATAATATTCATAGTTAATTTTATATAATATGCCCATCCTAATTCCGTGCTATTATTATTTTATTCAAAATGTACAAGTTGGTACAAGTTGATAATTAGCCATAAATTTAGAAATTTAGCAATTTATTACATCAACGAATTTAAAAAAAAAAAAAATTTAAATACTCACTCGAGGGGGTCGATCATATTTAATTTTGCTACTGTGTTAGAAACCCTTTGATTAATATTTAATTTTTAGCTTTTGAAAACTATCCATTATATGTTATTTGTATTGAAAAAAAAACCTATAACGAAAGAAATTAAAGCCATATAAGTAGAATGACAAATAATTTATTTAATAATTACCTTTTTCTACAAAAAATTGTAAAAAATTATCAAAAACTAAATAAATATTCTTATAAAATAAAAAAATAAATTTAAAATTTTTAATAGTTTTTAAAAACCAATAAATATTTGTACAATGTACATACATTTATGTTCATATGTCTGAATTCATTGAAATATTAGAGAATTTCACAGTATAGGACAAAATTTAACACGCAAAATAGTAAATCATCATTGCATGTTTTAAGTTTAATGTAATGCTAGCTTGCAAAATTCAGCCATTCTAAGCTCTTTTTGAAAAAATTTGTGTAAAATAAAAAAGTTTCAAAATAAGTTGGACGAAAAGGTAAATAAAAAAAGCTAATTTTTTATCTTCAAAAATTAAAAATCATTTAAAAAAGCAATTTGAGCTGTTTATTTTGAAAGTGGTTTAAGTCCATTTTTCAAAAAAAAAAATAGTTAATGATGACAATAAGCACAATAGTATATATTCTTTTTATTTATAAACAATTTTAGTCTAGTATCATTAAAACCGCTTTGATTTTGACACTTGAAAATTAGCTTATGGAAATATTAATGTGTATTTTTAAATCAATTCAAACACAAAACCTTAAATATCTCAATACAAGAACAAATGCACTTAAACCACTTTCAAAATAAACGGCTCATTTATGAAATAAAAAATTGACATGAAAGACAAAAAAATTGGATTTAAGAGCTCCACTACAAATTAATTTGAAAAAAAAATTTGGGAATGTTCAAATCTTATGGGTCCGGCCGATGACGGTTCAAATTAAACCGTTCGCCATCCGCAATGAATCAAAAAATATTTTTTTTTTTGCTGTTCGCTAAAAACATTATTTTATATTTTCAATATTTACATTTTACACATACAGTACTTAATTAACGTAACATGTAATATGCTAATATAGAGTCTGAAGAATACATAATTTCTTAAACATGTTATTTACATAATTTATTCAATATAAAAAAAAATTAATTAATTAAATATTTGAAGTCCTGCATTCAATTGCCTCTTCATAAGATGGTAATGGTTTTTTACCATGTACCAATATTATAGTTTGATGTGTTTCTTCGTATGCAGGTGGACTTTCTGTATGATGATCGATGAAAAGAAAACAATTGGAATTTCTTTCCGAGTTATATGTTGGAGGATCACTTCTTAAATTATTAAAATCTGAAATTTGTAACGGAAGTTCTAATCGCATTTCGTTTCTATTCGCCATAGTCGCGTCACTTAAAGCTCTAGCATTATTTGTATTCATAATCTCTGAAGTATTCTCTTCTAATCTGTTTTCTTCTCTTTGTTGTAATGTTAAATTATTTATTTGAGTTGAATTTTCCATTTGACTATTCTGATTATTGGGATTTTGTAAATGTAAAATATTTAGCCTTGTAGTAGAATAATAGCGTATTTTTAAAAATGCTATTTGCCTGTCATATGTTTTAAATATTAATACCGTAAGTATTATCAATGATATGGAATAAAATGACATTTCTAATAAAGAGGCACCACAACCCCATCTTATAACAGAGCATAAAATGAAAAATGTTGTTACAGCGTATAATGGTGACATATCGCATTCATAATGCCGAGAAGAACGGCTGTAAAGTATAGAGGCACAACAATAAATAATGTATTATTTTGACTTTTATGTAAAGTTATTCTCATATGTATAAATCTAATATGAACATATAATGCATTCATTATGCATATAATATTCAATAAAATTCATTAAAAATTGAATTACCATGAATTTATAATTTTCTTAAACTACACAAAACTTTTACCTCTTAGGATTATTTTCTTCCTGATTCGTACTCATGATTCTTGTTAATTCTGCTTAACTGTTAATACTCAGCAAAATTTCATTCTTATGCAGCTGTAGATTAATTATAATGTCCTAAAACAAAAGAAAAACTCATATAAATAGTTTAAGTTGTTCATTAAAAAATTTATTTATATACCTTTTTGAAAAAAATATGTTGAATATAATCTATTATATAGTATATAAAAAAAATATTCCTTGATCGCCAAAAGCCAAAACCGGCTATAATTCACTTAATAGATATATAGTAGAAATAATAAAAAAAAAATATTATATTTTATCAGCAGCTGAGTTGAAAGTTTCTAATTAAAAACAAAATTTTGAATATACAAAGATAAATTTTCTTGCGGAAAAGTGAGTTCCATTCACGTTCCATTTAATAGTATATATATAACTAAGATAATAAAAATTGAGATATAAAATAAATTTCGTTTCAATCAATACAAAAACCTTAAATTATACATATTTGAAAGTTTCATAATAATCCACTAAAAAAAACGTTTAAATTTGATTAAAATTATAATATATTTATATGTATATTATATATTTTACATAAATTTCGAATTTTTATAACAAGTTTTGTATAATTTTTGAGTCCATTTTTCGTTTGAATTCTATTCTAGATTTTACAATTTTTTTAATTAAAACAATCTCAAGCTCTCATTAGAACAGATGAGAAAAATAAAAAGATGCGGCATGGATGAAATATAGAGTATAAAGAGGAAAAAAAGGGGTAAGTGTTATTTGTTCAAAGATTTTTTTTTCCATACTGCACAACTGATCAAAAACTGGTACCAGTTGTATAACTACTTGCGCAGACATTTTGACCACTTGTGCAGGGACATACCAATTGTGCAGAGCCGAAATTCACTCAAAAATACCAGTTGTGCTCAAACATACCTTTTGTGCAAAGCCAAAATTCCAAGTGTGCAGAGCCAAAATACCAGTTGTGCAGAAAGACACCATTTGGGTAGAGCCAAATTACCACTTGTGCCCGAAATACCAGTTGTGGAGACATTTACATAATATGTATTATTAGTAGTCAAAATTCTTGCACAAGTGGTTGCACATTTGGTTCTGATTTGACCAGTGAAGACTCACACACACACAACTAACACTTACCCGCAAAAACACAATATATATACATATACATATACATATATATATATATATATTTTTTTTTTTTAAACAACTCTATTCGTCTGCACTACAGTCGCTGCGCAACTGGTTTCTGCACTACTGCCACAGGCCCAAAAAAGGAAGGGTCGTTTAAACTACTTAAACCGCCAAATAACGATTTAATTTTTTTAATAAAATTCTATTTGAATTCAATATTTTGAATGGAAATGGCGATTACTTTAAGTACCACAACTCCCAGCTATTTTAATAAGAAAGGAATTGAATAAGCAAAATGTACATAAGAGAATTGAGAGTAAATCAATAATAGTTTCTTTAGTAAGTCTAATTTTGAATATAATAAACTAACAATCTTTCAAGACGCACATAGAAATTTGTTTGAAATAAAAATAAAAATACTATCGGGGGAAAAAATACTACGTATATGAAATGTTCAACTAAGAGTCTAGCTAGGTAACTGTTAACAAAGAAATCCTTATTTACATTTTAGTTCAAATCTAGTTTTTTTTTTTATATTTCAAAAAACATTTATTTTTTGGCCATTGTCTTTATTTGGATCATATCAAATAGGAGCAAAAGAGTATTTCTCTTCAGAAAATTGGCGCCATTCTCATCTTTCGTCGCCGATACAGATATCTGATTGATTATTATATTTTCAACCGTAAGTAATTCATGAAGTTATCATTTTAAAAATGTTTCTTATAATAATCAGGATTTTGAGCTTTTATTAATATACAGTACATATAATAAATTTTTGAATAAATGTTATATTTTTTTAGTAACTACATAATATTTTTATTTTTAAAAAGAGAAATTTAAAAATTAAATAAATTTATATAATATTTTTTATCCCCCTGTTGCATCATCATATGAAGGTGGAGGTATATCAGTATTTAAAATTTTTTTTGGAGAAGATTTTGGTAATCTAATTGCATCATCATACGAAGGTGGACCTATTCTTGTTATTTGTAGTTCATTATTTTCAACTGGAATATCTACCCGCAGTAAATTATTAGGCCGATTTGGAGATCGATTTGACGGTGTATCAACAATTGTTATCACAGTTAATAATCCATTGTTATCATTTAATTCTGATATTTCAGAATGTTGTTGATGATTTCTTGGACTTATATTTGTTTGTCTGTGAGTTTGCCAATGTGTACGACTGCGAATAGAGGCAGCTGGTGATATTGTTAAATTACTATTATTATTATTGATATTGTTGGTTCCTTTGCGTACTCGAAAGCATATCAGTAGAATCCATGATAAAATAAATGCAAAAACACAATAAATCAGAACTTCAATTCGATTACCAAACAGGAAAAAACGTATAGAACTTAACGTAAATAAGAATAGAAATACTCGTAATAAAACCACATCCTGATGTTTACTTTGTTCAACTGCTTGTTCACCCATTGGACCTAAATTTCTGCAATAAAAAATTATAAAAGTATTTTATTTTTGCTGGTGTATGTTTTAATTTTAATTTTAAGTTTTTAGGGATTTCCATAGCTGTGAAGAAAATTTAAATAATTAAATAATACAATTCAAATATTTATACTTTTGTAATGATATTATCATTACCAAAATTAAAATAAAACTAAATTGATAAAATTATTAAAATCTTGTTGAACCCTAAAATAATATAGAATTAAGATTACGGTAAATTATAATAAATTTGATTGGGTGACCAATCACTAATTAATAAATAATAAAAATAATAATTTGGTATGAATCTGATATTAGTAAATAATATTGTATATAAAAATTTATTATTATGTAGATAAATTGTATATAGAATTTAAGAATTTTTAGTATATAAGATTTTGTATAAATATGATAAGTTTTTAGAATAAAATCCAGATAGAAATTTGATCTCAAATAGATATCTCACTTTTATTAAACGGCTTCCCTGAGCTATATAGTACAGGTAAGAAGGCTTGGTAAGCCTATTTAATATACCAAGCTGTTCCAAGCTTTAAATGGAATATCCGGCTCTTTAGCCAAAACGAAAGCGCGTCCCGCTCTAATAGGACAAACCGGCTGAATACAGCCTAGACAGTAGGATCTCCATAATGACATGCTAGTGGTCATTATGGATTAGGGAATTCATTAGGCCTTAGATGTCTTGGACAGCACAGATGTCCATCCCAAGATCCATCAACAAAAATAACCATAAAGAAGAAAGACAATAAAAACTTTCCAATTAAATAAAAACACAATTTTTTCCTTTACATGGCGATCCTGCAAACCGCAAATTATACAGTACAGAACCAAGATAACATAGAACAAAATTTTAAAAATGGAACAACAAAAACAGCAATTAACCAAAATCACAATGGAGGAATATAAACAACGACAACAACGACAACAACAACAGCAACAACAACAACAACCCAAGAAGCGCCAACGAGCGGGGAAGTTAGTGAAATTCCGCAAGGAGCTGGCAAAATTAGAGAACATTTTACAGACCAAAACAAACAAGACACAACGCAAAACAATTATAGACGAAATTAGAAAAATTAAACAAGACCGACATTTACACAAGACTTCGACAAAAATGAACAAAATGTTCAACAAAAATTTCAATCACATAGAAAACACAAAAAATAAAAATTAAAAATTTTTTAAAATACGATATATTGTCAAAAATAAATATTTTTTTTTCTATGAAATTATAAAAAAAAAAAAAAAGAAATGTATATTAAAAATAAAAGAAATTCACAAGAAAAATAATTATATATAAATATGAAATTTTACAAAAAAAATTATATAAATGAAATTCACAAGAGATAATTATATATATATAAATATTAAATTTTACAAAAAAAAAATGTATATTTTTTTTTACTATATTATTATAAAAATAACAAATTTTTACAAAATAATTAGGTTATATAAATTTTACATGAAATATATAAATAAATTTTTAAATCAAAAAATTTTCAAAAAATTATAAGAATGTTACTTAAGAACACCCTAAAAAATTTTAGAATTAACACAAATATAAAATTATATTACGAACATCCTATTAAATTTTTTTTCAATAGACAAAAAAAAAAAAAAAAAAAACACTTGTCTATCAAATTCTTTTAACAAAAAAAAAATTTCTTCTTAAATACAAAAAGAAATTACTCATTATCTATCCATTATAAAAATTTTTAATGACACATCAAATATTTTCACTTAGACAAAATTATTTAATATTACGATTGATTTGAAATTGCATATCCCTAAGAATAGTTTACACACAAAAAATTTTTTTCTCTGAGATCAGGAAACAAACATCACTGATCAAAATCAAATTTAAATGCCCACATTTATATCCAAATGTATAAGTTAATCATCATTATCCAATAAAATTCATAATTGATACTGGAACAGATAAGTCTGTCACCAATGAACTTTTTACGAAATTTATTGAAAATAAGAATGAATAATTTAGGATATTGGCAATAAGAGTCATTAGGCACTCTTTTATTATTGTATAAATTCCCAATTGATGAAATTTCCAATTGACGGAATATTTAGGCCGAGATTTCTAATAGATGAAATTCTCCGCATTAATTAGTTTTGAGATTAATGATTAATTCAAACTAAATCAGTCGACTAGAGATATTAGCACTGAATTATATGTCCATGAGACACTTGTCCTGAGTAAATAGATAACTCTAGGAATAGTTATATAATTGATATACCAGAGATATAATACACAAATTAAACAAAAAAAAAAAATAGGGAACATTCATTAAAAGAACAATTATAAAAAAAAAAATAAAATAAAAATAATAAGATTCAATTACAAAAAAAAAAAAAGTTTCAATCGTAACATTAATCATTATTTGTAACAAACACCACAAATTCAAATTCAAAAAATAACATTAACATTAATCATTATTTGTAACAAACACCACAAATTCAAATTCAAAAAATAACATTAACATTAATTATTATTTGTAACAAACACCACAAATTCAAATTCAAAAAAAAAAATTTTAAAAATATAAAAATTTTCTTATTTCCTAAAAAATCATAAAATTTTTTTTCTAAAAGGGAAAGGATGTAATGATATTATCATTACCAAAATTAAAATAAAACTAAATTGATAAAATTATTAAAATCTTGTTGAACCCTAAAATAATATAGAATTAAGATTACGGTAAATTATAATAAATTTGATTGGGTGACCAATCACTAATTAATAAATAATAAAAATAATAATTTGGTATGAATCTGATATTAGTAAATAATATTGTATATAAAAATTTATTATTATGTAGATAAATTGTATATAGAATTTAAGAATTTTTAGTATATAAGATTTTGTATAAATATGATAAGTTTTTAGAATAAAATCCAGATAGAAATTTGATCTCAAATAGATATCTCACTTTTATTAAACGGCTTCCCTGAGCTATATAGTACAGGTAAGAAGGCTTGGTAAGCCTATTTAATATACCAAGCTGTTCCAAGCTTTAAATGGAATATCCGGCTCTTTAGCCAAAACGAAAGCGCGTCCCGCTCTAATAGGACAAACCGGCTGAATACAGCCTAGACAGTAGGATCTCCATAATGACATGCTAGTGGTCATTATGGATTAGGGAATTCATTAGGCCTTAGATGTCTTGGACAGCACAGATGTCCATCCCAAGATCCATCAACAAAAATAACCATAAAGAAGAAAGACAATAAAAACTTTCCATAAAATAAAAACAATTTTTTCCTTTACACTTTTCTAAATTTTGTTGATATTTCGCACCTTGTTTTAGGTGCATCTTCAGCAAACAATTTATTCTAAAAAATAATAAAAAGAAATTTTCACAAAATATTTTTACAAAAATTCTTATATAATACTTACAAAGATATTTTATTACATTTTTTTTTTTTTTTTGTTTGTAAAATTATTATTTAAAAATAAAATAATGTGATAAAATATTTTTTTAATTATTATACAAGAGATATGGTCGACGTAATTCACGCGCGTGTATAATTGTATGAAAATGTATGAGAGATGTTATAAGCAACGACGTAAAACGTAGCTTACGCACGTAAAAGTTAAAACATTTTAACTTTCCCAGTATTTACGCCGTAGATTGTCTTGTTATTGTTTATTTCGTTGCTATGGAAAAAAAATATTATTTTGATTGAACCTAAAAAAAAAAATAATAAATAAAAAAGTGAATTAATTTGAATTTTGTGAAATATAGTTAGATTAATTAAAAAAAAAATATTTAAAAATAATAGTGCTTCACCCTTAAAAAAATTTAAAAATTTCAAATTTTGTATTTCAAATTCCTAATGTATTTTGTTAGTGTAAAATTTCAAATTTTTTTTTGTTGTTGTGAATTTCAAATACACACCTCAGAGCGTGTATTTGAAATACACAACAACAAAAAAAAAATTTGAAATTCAAGTTCTGTCATTCTAATTGTCAAATCAAAAAAAAAAACATGCCAGATGAAAAAAATTCCGCAAATTTCCTGAGATTTTTCTTGTACAATAATTTTTTGTTCATAATTTTTCTCCGATATAATAAAATCCTCTAAATTTCGGGAAAGAAAATCCTACTCTGGCAGCTTTGTTATTAATATTTGAAATTTTTGAAAAAAAAGTGAAAAAAAGTGTTCACCCGAAAACTTTTTTTTGACATTAAATTACACTAACAAAATACATTAGGAATTTGAAATTCAGAATTTGAAATTTTTAAATTTTTTTAAGGGTGAAGCACTAATATTTATTTCAAATTTCTAAAAGTATTAAAAATTTAAATTATTTCTCTTTTTCTCTTTTGTTTTTCCCAAGTGAATGGCGTTGAACATAACAGGTTAAATAAACCAGTTTTTTTACGTGCGTTAATGCGCGTGTACGCGCGTCCATTACGTTGACCATATCGCTACTATTATATAAAAATTTTTGTAAAAATATTTTGTGAAAATTTCTTTTTATTATTTTTTAGAATAAATTGCTTGCTGAAGATGCACCAAAAAACAAGGAGCGAAATATCAATAAAATTGAGAAAAGTATAAATATTTGAATTGTTTTATTTAATTATTTAAATTTTCTTCACCGCTGGAAATTCCTAAAAACTTAAAGTTAAAAGTAATAATTATTCAAAATTTTTATTTATTTAGTACATCAATTTTTATGTTACGCGTGTAAAAAATAGTAATAGTAATCATTATGTTGAGACAAATTTTAATTGATCTAGTCTAGACTTTTAAAAGTGGCTTCAAGTAGTTAGAACGCAATTTTTTTTTTTATTTGAAAAAAAATCGGTATTCAATAGTCATTCTGTGGACCGACACAAATGTAAAACAAAAATTTGTAATAAAAAATTTCAAATCAAAAATTTATAATTCATTTATTTGTAATGTAGAAAAATTTGTAATGTATTCATTTGTAACGGGCTGTCTACATTAGCGATTTAGAATCGCGCGTATTTATGAATGTATTGTATTTTTTTTTTGTGTTTCATTTATTAGTATTTGTGTTTGCTCAATATGCCACTGGGTTAGATTTACAGCATGCGATTTTTATACATTTTTCCAAATTGTACCATTTTACTTGATTTAAATGTCAAATTAATAAAAAAAAAAAAATTTGTGAGAAATGTCAAAAAATACGCATGCTGAAAAATTATTCAAAATCAGCATGCGTATTTTGCTGCGATTTTGGATTTTGTATAAAGATACACGAATACATTTAAAGACCAAAATCGCATGCAGGAAAAATACGCTAATGTAGACACCTAGTAATGTGGAAAAAAATTTGTAATACTAAAATTTGTAATGAAAAAATTTGTAAAAAATGACATGTGTGTAGTGTGTAGATGCATGTATTAACATCACAGGAAAATACACAGTTTCATATATAAAACAAATACGAATTATGCAATTTTTGGGAAGGCAAAATTCGTACTGTCACCTCCACGCGGTGCTTTCTGGAAGCTAGGAGAGGTGTAAGGACGAGCTTGCGGTGGACGGGTGGGCTGCGATAAGCGATTCTGCTAATCAAACCTAACCTTGCCTAGAATTCTGTACAACAATCTCGACTAGACTAACGACAGGCGTAAACCTCTCCCCTCCTACTATCCATTTCACCATTCATCACTAACATGTCAACAAAATTACTAACACTACCCAATCCCAAACCTAATGACAAGGTGGTATGAGCACCGTGCCGAGGTCTGGAAGGCTCGGGGTCAAACCAGTTTTTAACGAGCTCCCTCCGACGCCCAGGCAAGGTGGGTTGTATTAAGTGCCTTATCCTGGTAAGTCGGCTCTGCCAGGATGGACCATTTTTCCGGACTTACTCGTGGGACCAAGATATTGATAACAACAACAACAACAACAACATCAAAAGTAATCAGGGACATACTTCGTCGGAAGATAACCTCCTTGCCTCCACCCAACAGGCTAAGTAGAGGAGTACTAGGCACAGTACTTCCTCCGAAAATTTGCCATCAGTGGTAAGGTGTACTAAGCACAGTACTCCTACCACAGAAAAGAAGGTAGCAAGTAAGGACAGCGGAAAAGGTACCAGCCAGAGACGTTGAGGACAAGAGAAGATACTCTGAGGTCGTTTGTCAGTTCGAAGAAAGGTAGAAATGCTCGAAAAGAGAACGATCACACGAAGAGTCCTCAATGGAAAATAAGCTGAAGATGGCGAAAATAGATAGAAGCGCGAAGTTCGCAAAGCCAGAGTCGAAAGCCGGACCCAGCATGACAAGAGCCATGAGCGAGGTGATTAAAGACCATCTAAAGGTGGCAATAGTGGACCAGCTGGCAAGCAGTCGGAGAGTTTTTGCCGAACTGTGGACGAAGCTGGAGGCTAAATTGTCCGAGATGGTAATGGACTACCTCGTAAGTAATATCAGCGAGCCCCTCCCATGCTATCGGAAGGGCTCCGTGAATTATCGCATAATGAATTATCACATAATTTTTAAAATGAATTATCACATAATTTTTTTTATGAGATAATTCATTTAAAAACGACATAGCACATAAATTGATAAATTATTTTTATGTGATAATTCATTTTAAAATGAATTAATACATAAACTGAAAAATGAATTATCTCATAAAGCACTAATTCGTTTCAAAACGAAATAGCATTTATATTTTCATATTTTATGAGCTAATTCATTTTAAAATGAATTAGTGCATAAAAACATATAAAAAAATACGAATTATCAAAATTGGTTTGTATGAGATTATGTACTAATTCATTTAAAACGAATTATCGGATAAACTTCCGAAAAGCGCGTACCTCCGATTGTTCTGAAATTTTGCCCTATTTATTTGGAAAAGGGCACATTTTTTTTCTTTTTAGGAGCGCTTCGAGCGAAGCGAATGGGACGCGGTAGCGGTCCTCGGTAAAAAGAGACATTTACCAGTACTTCTTATTCCAAGCTAATAGTAGGTGGAGGGCGCTACCTACATGTAACATGACAATAAAAGAACGCAGGAAATTCTAAGAATGTTTCGAAAAGACATTTCGAGAATTACATGCGATTTACACGGGACACTGGGCGGTTGGAGTACACGCTGCCAGATTAGGTATCCCCTTTAATCAGTCATGCCGCAGTTGTGGTAGTTAGAGTAAAAAAGAGACATTAGTCCATTTTATCTGCAAATGCCCGGCGCTTGCAAATTCGAGAAACAGCACACTAAGTGGATTCCTCCTTGAGGATGTAGATGTGCTAGTCCTAGCCAAACTCAGGGAAGTGGTGAAATTTTTAGCTTGTCTTACCGCCGTCAGGCCTTGGTTACGAGGGCAGTGGTAGCAAAACGGCACGAAAGTGCTAATTGGGAACTCTTCAGGTCGAGGGGTTCCGCCATTTCAACCAACCAACTAACCAACCATACATTTTAACATAGAAATGATATTACATGTCCAATTACCAACATTTTTTCATTCATAATTTTTTCATTACAAGTTTTTTTCATTAAGTAACTAAATATTTTAGCACATTACAAATAAACGCATTACAAATATTGTCATTACCCATTTGTTGTTTGTTGACTCATTATGATTGTTGGAAAAAAATTGTTGCCTCAGACCTTGGGGACTCGTACAGGATCACTTGTTCGATTAATGTTAAAACCTAAAATGAAAAAAAAATTAAATACTGAGACTTATTTTTTAATTTAATAAAATACAATACCTTAAATTTTTAAAATATTATTTAATTTTTATATTTAATTAAAAATTTTATTTATTTATTTCTTTTAGGACAAAATTACTATAATTATAAATAAATTTTTATTTTAAATTTTAAAACTTTAAAAGAAAATTTTTTTAACATTTAAAATTAGACTCCAAAAATAAACACTACATTTGGCATAAAAACCAAAAAGTAATTAAAGTAATTAAACAAAAAAGATTGAAATATTTTTAAATTTAAAATCTATTTTGACACCATAGAATAAACTAAAAAATTTTAAGTTTTTAATAAATTTTAATTTTTACTTGACTCAAATATATTAAATACTCGATACTAGTTCATTAAGTTTGAAAAAACATAATAATAAATACATAATAGAAAATTTGACTTTGAGTAAGAAGTTTTTTTTTCTTATTGTAAGCAAAGATAACTTAAATTTAAAAAACTTTGTATGCATTAAAATATTATTTTTCAAACACTACGGGACCAGATGATATGATGGGGCTTAGCAAGTAAATTTTTTAACTTAAGGTTCAACATAAATCATTTTAATTTAAAAATTAATCTATGTATTTTTTTTAAACTTGCAGTAGTGGTTGAGAAGTAGTAAACTGTTTTAGTATCAACATTGCTTAAAATAAAAAAATAATAATAAGAAATGTTAATCGTTAAAACTTTTCAATAAGTGAGCCATGCAAACACAAGTTTCATAAATTTAATCATGCAAAAATACAAAAAAAAAGATTTTATTTTAAGTTTAAAACATGATTTAATATTAGGCGCAAAAAATGAATGATTTCTATACTTTCAAATTTCATTTATAGAGCTCATATCTACCTACATAATTAAAAAAATAAAGAATTTATTCAATACAGAAAACCAGTGAAGTGTGGAATTTAAGAACTCTCATCAACTCTCATCAGCCTATAGCCCTATACGGTGAAATTTTTATCAAATAAAAACAAAGATTTGTTTTCTTTTTTAAATATTTAAATTTTGATTTATTATTTCAATAATTTTTATGAAGAACTTAATTTTTTAATTCAAATTTAATTTTATGGCAATATTTTATTACAATTACTTACTATCATCATGTAACTGTATATGTTAATTAATTTTATATATAATAATATATCTAATTATGTTTAGTTATTTTATTTACATTTTTATATTGTTTTTATTAATTGAAATAGTTAGATATAGAAATACACAAATCAAAGATGAGTTAGGTTGAGATTTTTTCTTATTAATTTAAGATACCATATTGTCCCTGAAATTAATGCCAAAAATCAAATGATTTATTTTAAGAAAATTAAATATTTAAATGCAGTTGTAATTGTAAGTCAAAATGAATACCTCAATGAAAATATCAATCAAACCATCTGATTACAGTCCTTTCTATATCAATATTATATTCTAACATTGTATAATACTCGATGTATTATTAAATATAAATTATAAAAAAAAATAATTAATTAAATTTAATTATTTTAATAATCACAAAATACGGAGATATTTTGAATTCGATCTACGTAATTTTCAACATTTCGGGAAATATTATTCTAATTTTCTTATCAATCTTATTAGATACCAAAAACAAATTACGCCGATATTTGTAAAGTTTACTCCTAATCTATTCACTAATAACGTAATGAATCGGATTTTCTCGATTGCTTTTCAATCATTGCTTAACAGTTTACTATTTATCAAATTTGAAAAAAGATATGGGTATTCTTTTTTGTTAAAAAAAATTAGAATAACTTTAAATGTTAAACTGAAATAAAAATCCATATCTAAAAACAATATAATTTTGAAAAATGTTTTTGTATGGCCAACAAGAATAGGAAAACGATCTCATTCTAAGTAATTCAACAAAAAGGTGCAAAAACAGTACTTTTTTTTCTTGAAAATAAGTAAATTTCAACGCATTATAATTTTAGAATTTGGTTCTAACCATAAAGAATTTTTAATTGTATCTTTAATGCATGTAAATTTATTGAATCTTGAATTTAAAAGAAGTAGGGCCAAATAAACTTTCTGCTAAGCAAAATGTTTTTATTTTTTCAATTTAACTTAAAACTCACATTCGCCTAAAACCTACGAAAAATAACTGATTTTTGATTGTCATTTCATTATATTCTTATTAAAAATAATATTAAATAAAATAACTAATGTGTAATCATCTATCAATTTACAGTTTTTCAAATTTCAAATTTCAAAACAAATTACAAATTAAGAGATGCAATGAATTCAACAAATCAATTTAGCTCATATCCAGATCATGGTATTTATTTAAAACAAAATATTTTATGCACTTTAATTCTAAATTCTTATTACTTACGATATTCTAATTTCTTTCTTAATTTTACAATTAATAAGTAATTCTTAAAAAATAATGTTTGCATTTTAAATGCAAGTTGATCACAAAATCATGACTTATAACTTCGCTACACTTCAGGTTAGCAACCATGAATTTCTTGGTTTGAAAATTATTTGGCGAATGGGGTGACACACTTATAAAAGATGGTTTGGTTTGAAATTAAAAAAAAATTCTTTGTAAAATTAAAAACAAATTCTTTGTAAAATAAAATTTTAATTTTTCGTAATTAAAAAAAAAAAAATGAATTTTTTTAATTTAAAGAAATAATGTAAAATAAAAATAATATTCAATTTTTTTTTAAAAATATTTTAATTTATTTTCTTTTTTGATAACCTACAATTTATTATTATTTTTTTTATATCGAAGCATTTTAAAGTATGATTTTTTCTGTAAATTTTCTGCAAATTGACAGGTTATACCTTTTTTTTTTTGAAATGCAATAAAACTATGTAGTAAAATTTCTAGGTTTGTGTCGAACCGACTTTCAAACCATGAAAAAAAAAAAAATAATTTTTATATGGCAAACCAAGTATCAAACACAGAACGAACCCATTTTTTTCTGCAAAACATGGAATTCTGTGTTTGTAACCTGAAGTGTTGCGAAGTTATTATGAATATTATATTACTTAACATATAAAATACATTATGTTAATTATTTTTTTTGTTTTAATTATTTTGGCACCAAAGTGTTTGTATGAAAAATAAATGGAAGGGAAGCTCAACGATTTATTATTTAATAATTTTTTATGATATTTTTCCATTCAAAAATAAATTTAAATCAATTTAAATTTATTTCACATGTTTTTTTTAATTTCAACTAGAGACTCAATCGACAAAAAATTCCTATTATGTCCAAGAAGTAAGTTATTATTTACTAATAACTACTTTCCGTGATCAAATATTTGACCCATATATTATAAGTGATGATATGGGTATGAAGTGATAACTGCAATAACTGAACTACTTATGTGACAATGAGAGGTGAACGTGACGGAAAAAAACATATAAAAAACTTAAAATGTGTAATTTATGCGTAGAAGTATGAATACTAATTTTGTTTTATAATGATAAGTAAGTGCAAATGTAATAAAAAAGATTCGTTTATTTTCAAAAATATATGTATGTCATTAGTATGTATAGTATGTGGTTTTTCGATACAATAATAATAGCTTATAATTAAAATAGTGTATTAAATTAAAATTTTATCGTATGATGGCGGTGGTGTTTCATCTAATTCTACTAACTCTTTTGTTGTTTCTGGCAGCAAAATTGCTATATGATAAGGTGGTGGAGCTGAAGTTGGTGCTGCTACAATTTGACTCTCTTGTTGTAATTGTTCAATATTTTGGTATTGATTAATTTGTAAATTATTTAAATCACCATTATTTCCATTTAAACTGCCATCTAGTCTACGTGTATGCCCATCCACACTAGCTGACGGTGTTGATGTTAAATCTCTAGGAAGGCGACACAAAGAAACTGTGCATGCGGCTAAAAAAAATGTTGCCAAAAATGCACAAAATATTAAAACTTCTAGGCCAGTTCCTTGATGATCAAAATAAAATTTAGCACCAGCTACAAAAACTGATGCCAATACTAGAGACGCCCACATACCACATTTCAAATGTGATGGTAACAATTGAGATTCAGAAGTTTCATTAATAGTGGCATAATGTATATTTGTAGAAGACGTTGCATTTACTCCTGGTTGCATATTTTGTTGATGTTGTCTCGATCCATAGTTCACAACAACACCTTGATCAAGTTCTTGTCCATAAGAAGAATTCCTAAAATATAAATTTTAAAAATTATAAAATTATCTTTGGGCATAATACAAAATATAAAAAGGCTCAGAGTTTCTAGATTCTGGAATTATTAATGAAAACATGAGTTCAGTCCATAGTTGGGGGCATTTATTTAACCCCCCATTTAGACAGGCTGTTTTCGAAAATTAAAATGAAGATTTTTTTGAATGTGTGTGTAAAAGTTGTATAAAATTTGTTCATTTAATACAACAATTCAAAAATTTTATACAACTTTTACACACACATTCAAAAAAACTCTTCATTTTAATCTTCGAAAACAGCCTGTCTAAATGAGGGGTAAAACTGAAGCGCATTACAGTTCACTGGCCCTCTTGTTAAATATTGTTACCGAGAGAGTATTTTTTATGTATTGCTATTACCCATATATATTTGGCAATGGTACAGAAGATATTTGATTATCATAACTATTTCCATTATTGATTGTTGTATGATTATTATTATTAATTAAATTATTACTGCTATTAATGTTGGAATTAATGTTATTGGTGATATTTGTATTGTTACTACTATGGTTACTATTATTAATACTTTGTAATTGAGTTGAAAGTGTTGTTTGTATGTGGTTGTAAATAATATTACTATCAGTTCCATAACGATCATTTGATCCGCCAGTTGATGTTGTATAATATTGATGATTTGGTGATATTCCCAATCGTTGATAATTCAATTGTAAATCTTGCGCTTGATGGAAATTCTGTTGTTGTTGTTGTTGTTGTTGTTGTTGTTGTTGTTGTTGTTGTTGTTGTTGTTGTTGTTGTTGTTGTTGTTGTTGTTGTTGTTGTTGTTGTTGTTGTTGTTGTTGTTGTTGTTGTTGTTGTTGTTGTTGTTGTTTTTGTTGTTGTTTTTGTTGTTGTTGTTGTTGTTGTTGTTGTTGTTGTTGTTGTTGTTGTTGTTGTTGTTGTTGTTGTAGTTGTAGTTGTTGTTGTTGTTGTTGTTGTTGTTGTTGTTGTTGTTGTTGTTGTTGTTGTTGTTGTTGTTGTTGTTGTTGTTGTTGTTGTTGTTGTTGTTGTTGTTGTTGTTGTTGTTGTTGTTGTTGTTGTTGTTGTTGTTGTTGTTGTTGTTGTTGTTGTTGTTGTTGTTGTTGTTGTTGTTGTTCTTGTTCTTGTTGTTGTTGCTGATGATAATGATGTTGATAATAATAATGTTGTTGATGTTGCTGTTGTTGTTGTTGTTGTTGTGCAGCTGTTGTTACTTGATTGTTATTATTAGCATGAATACTATTATGATTATTACTATGATTATAACTATTACTATTATTATTATTGTTATTATTCTGACGATTACTATTGCCACGATTATTTTGTATTTGACGATTATTGTTATTGAAATTAGAACTACTACTACTGCTGCTATGCAATTGTGCTGGTCGTGCAAAGTCTTGTGAATTCAAACGATGAATATTTGGACCTGATGATTGTGATTTACCACCCAAACGCCTCGGTGGATGATGACCAAAACCAAAACCATGACTGCCATTGTTCGAGAGAGATGCAACTCTTGTTGATCTACCAAAACCGCATGCTTGCGAGCGTTTATCAATCCAAAAATGCATTTTATTTTATTTTTAAGGAATTTTATTGGGAAATTTTAAATTATCTTTAATTTTTCTTTTATTTTTCATATCATTATTTTATTTTGTTTAAAAATTGTGCGTTTTTTTATATCTCTTTTTTGGCCACCTAGAAGTAAATATAGAAAAGAAAAAAGTTGCTTTTTGTTTTTAAATTTAAAAAAAAAATTATATATTTTTCATAAATAAATAAAATAATATTTTTATACCTACATTGAATAAAATTAATTTTTCTTTCTTTTTTTTTTAATTAATTTTTGTATAATTTAATTTTTAAAAAAGAAATTATTATTATATTTCATGCAAAATTTATTTATTCTACAATTTTTTAATTTTAATTAATTTTGTAAAATTCAAGAAAAATTAAAATTTTGAATGTCATTTAAATTTTTAATTTAATTTTTTTTTTATTTCTAAATAATTTCAAAAATTAAAACTAATAATTATTTTTTTAATTACATATATTTCATTTTAAAATCGCACTTTTTATTTAAAAAACAAAAAAACAAAAACTTTTTTTTTTATTTACGACAAATAATGCTCAACTACAATATAGAGGGCAGCATAATCGGTTATGTTAAATCTACCGTTATTTCAAGAAAAACAAAATGTCACCTTTTTTATGAAATTTATGAAAACTTAAATTAAAATCGATTAGAATAATTAAGTATTGACAGGTTGAACAATGTATGAGGTAAATATTTAAAATCTTCATTTATTTTAATAATTTGATTTTTGAATAATAAAAAGTTTTGGCCAATATAATTCAAAAATTCATAGATGTATAGAAGTTTTATAGTAAGGCTACATGGAACCGTTATTGTTACAGATCTTGGTAGTAATAGCAAATAATCGAATGATACCTGGGAGAAGTGGTTATTGTTTTGAATTTTTTAAACAAATATTTGAAAAAGGTCAATAATGAGAAAAATTGTTGAAGAAGAACAGTATCTTAGCCACATTTATAACCGATATATTTAACAAACCATAATACAAGAACTTTTTTTATAACCGTCTTATGCTCAGAAGAGCGTCGAATTGACTTGTACGTTAATGATGTTGGATCTTCAGGTCCCAACATGAAAATGGCCGGAACCAGAACATGATTCAAAATTAATAAGTTTAAGTTGGTTATAAAATAATTAACAAAGCCAAAATTCACTTAACAATTAACAAAATTACTGTACCTGTTTCGACTTTAGATAGATCTGGTAATAAAGTTATCGCAGTCTGAGATTTGTCAAGTAGAAACTAGAGCTTATTTTGGCATGCTTCTTTCAATTCATTAATTGTTATAAAATTACTGTTGAATTTCAAATCATAAATTTTCGAATCTAATTTTAATTCTTAATAAATCTGGGAAATTTTTTCAGCGTGGAAGAAAATATATGCAAGCGGAAGTCAAAGTGTGTATTTTCAGGGGCCCCCAAAAATATTTAGTTTCAGGTCCCGAAAAAAATAGATCCATTAGACAGAAGGGACAAAACGATACACTGCAAGAATGATAGGAATTGTAGTTAGATCAATAATAGACGAAATATTGAATTTTCTTCCTTTAGCTTTATACTTTATGTTCGATTATGGAAATTAAGCAAAAAATTTTAATATAGAATTAACTTTATTCCATTTTGACTTAATTAATACAAAAGACCGTTTCGATTTCCTCAAACTGTTTTAGTTCTACTGCTTTACTATCCCAACTTAAATGTTATAATTTATTGAAAAATTTATTAAAGCATCTGCTAATTTTTTTTTAGCATATCAACGTTTTTTATTGCAAAGAGCAATTATTTGGTTTTTTATCCGGAATATTTCCCAGTAAATTGCAAACACATAATAAATGTTGAGTCATGTCTTTCTTTTTATCATTCAAATTACTTTTCGTGTCATAAAATTACTTATATTTTAAAGGTCGGAAGACAGTCGATTCCCTGAAGCTAAGTAAAGACTCATGAAAAATAAAGAATTATGAAAATGAATTATAATACATATATAATGGTGAATTTTAACTATTTGAAACGAAAGCGTAAGAGAGTGCTCTATAAAAGAAATATTTCAAATTGTTATAATTATTCTTAAAAATTAAAATCATTCATATAAATAAAGAATTGTATTAAACGTATTATATTGTTGTAAACGCTACAGAATTTAGCTCGCATAAAAACATTTGAGCAGTTTATTTTGAAAGTCGGGTAAGTTTATATTTTTTATTCAGAAAATCTTGACCGTCAAATAAAGTTTTCTTTTAATTTAAATATTTTTTTGTTTTTCAAATGTAGCTTACTTCACTTTCAAAATAATCAGCTCAGTAGAATAATTGACAGACAATATTATATTTACATTAATAAAAATAATAATAATAAAGTTTTTAATAGTAATATTTAGAATCATAAAATGGGAAATTTTTTAGTTACAATTTATATAAAAAATATCAATAAGAAAATGTGAAAATCAAGTATCTCCTAAGACATATTGAAATACAAATTTTTTGGACAATTTAACTAATTCACCGACAATGCTTATAATGTTTTTCAGACACATTTTAGGTTTTCAGAAAGTTCCAACTTGTTTGTTAGTATTATATTTTTTATGTCCAATTGTTTTTAAGGGTGAGGCGTAAAATTTAATATAAGATTTCAGAAAATACGTACTACTAAATATTATGAACTGAAAAATCCAAATAAAACACTATATATTATTCAGATAATCTTATGCTTACGATATAAAATAGGTCTAAAATATTCTTTCTGATAATACCAAAACCAATATATTAAATCAGAAATTGACTTCGAAAATCCATTAGAAATATTTTTTCAACGATGTCAAAACATAACTGCCTTAAGTTTGCAGCATGGTATATGTAAAATGTCAAATGACATAAATATTTTTATCTACAAAATTGAAGAAATTTTTTTCCCTACAACAATCATTGTAATTATTATAATAACTGACCTACACATTCGCGCTCAATATTTTTCTTGCCCATTTTGCCAAATCTTGATCTCGATTTGATATTAAAGATATTAAAGACACTTTTAAACTTTTAAATTAATAGAATAAAATATCAAATCCTTTTTCCCTCTTCGAAAATAAAAAAGGGCTCACTTTATACTCTTATAAAAAAATTACAATTTTCAACAAAATTGATAAAGTTCTTTTATTTCTTTTAATTTTTAATTTAAACCCTGATAAAAAAAATTCAGTAAATAAAAAATAACAGGAAAAAAAATATCTTTTTGAAGAAAATTGATTTACACATTTTCCGAAAAATTTTCCAATTAAAAAAAAAAAAACTTTGTTTCTAAATGTTTATTTATTTTTGTTATACCTAATTAAAAAAAAATAATTTATATATTTTAGTTGAATAAAAAATAAAAAAAAAAACTTAAAAAAAATGTTTAAAAAATAAATGAAAACAGAAAACTTACCTTATTAATTTTTATGTCAAAATCAGCTTCTTAGTTGACATTTCAATATATATGTCTTTGTTGACACAATAAAATTACTAAGTTTTATTTCACTTTTTAGTTAATTGAAATCATTTTTCTGAAATCAATGTAATTTTTTATTTATTTAAATTTTTTTCCAAATACGACCCTGTTCCTAAAAATATTGTTGTTTCTATGTTCAGGTTTATTTGTGAAGACTTAATAATATTTTCACACTTTCGTTTTATGTTTACGCTTGAATTTAATTTATTCCTATTTTTTTTGTAAGTTTTTCCCAAAAAAAGCAAAAAAAAATTAAGAGAAATTTACATAAAAAGTTTACAAATATTTTTGGCAGTTTTCCAATCTAATGAAAAAAATAAAAACAATATTTTCTTTTTAAATATTTTTTACAATATCATAATATTAATAGGCATTCGACCATGTATCTATGTATGTAATTTTTTTTTTTCAAAAGCCATGTAATTTCTATATGATTGATTGACTGATTGACAAAAAATCAAAATTAGAAATTAGAAGTCAAGACAAAAAAAAAATGTATTGCAAAAATTCCAAATTTATTTAACTTCCGTGAATATTTCACCGGTTTCGACTAGTTTTAATAAAATTTCTAATTTATAATTTACTTTTTCTATATAAGTTTGATTAATTTGTTTAAAATTTTTGTTATGGTTGAAATGACTACTGTACAATCGTCGTAAAAGAGGACAACGTATAAGTGGGAAAAAGTGAAAAAGACAATTTTGATTCCTAAAAAAACTGAATCTTACACACACACACACACTATTTTCTAGTAAATTTTCAAAATTCAGCCACACTGAACCTTGTTTACATTCTCTTCCCTTATACCTGAAATTATCTTAAATTTATTTTGAGCCTTAAAGTCTATACACTTCAGCAGGATTCGCATCCAATTTCTAATTTTATCTTATAAGTTCCCTTTTACTTTTAATTTGTTTGAAAAATTTTATTTTTAATTTGTTTGGATAGTTTTGTTATTTTTTGCCTTTGCCATTAATACAAAAATTTAAAAGCTAATTTTTTAAGAAACAATTTTGTAATAATCTATTTCCATTAGTGGAATATTTGTGGGATATTCAGTTTTCCGGAATATTTCCGGTAATTGCCCATATAAATGCCGGTATTTCTATTTCCTTTTTTCATATTCCACTTAAGTTAGGGTTCGGATACATTTGTTTATGAAAAAAAGCACATTTTTAGGTCCTTTTTTTAATTATTTTTTGGTTGGTCAAAAATTATTTGTCAAAATGACAAAAAAAATTAAAAAAACGTTAATAAATTTTTCTTTATATTCAAAAAATAATAAAAAAAAATATTATTCAGTTTATTTATTTTTTTAATGTCAATATACTTCGAATTCCACTTAATGTAATGGAAACGGCAATTGAAATTTCGGAATTTATGTGGAATTTATTACGTGAATGGAAATAGGTTATATAACACTGCATATTGAAGAAAACTATTATGCTCGAATAGATATTAATTTAAAATCGTGTGGGATTTATAAAATTGTTTTATTTTATTTTATTTATATTTTTTTCTCACATATTTAAAGCTAATATATAAATTAAAATTTTCCTATCCACTATTCGGAATCCTACGTATTTTATTTTATATTTTATGTAAAATATGTATAATATATACCTACAATTATAAAAATCTGTTTTTGTTTTTGCCAATTTCTACCCACATAATAGATTTATGGTTTAAAAAAAATTAATATTTGAAAGAGAAAAAAATACCTTCATATTGTATTTAATATTAATTTTATGTGAAATAATATAAAATCAAAGCAGACAACCTTTTCGATTTCCACAAAATTTTATGAAATTTTCAATTTTGTTTTCGTACAATGGACTCGATTCTGCCCTCTTTGAAGTTTTAGTTCGTATTCGTTTTTTGTTAAAAAATTAAACTAACATCAATTAGTAAGACAATAAAATATTATTGAATTTATAGAGAACATAGAAGTAAGAACCAAAAAAAAATAAAAAAAATTTTCCACGATAATTTGGTTTAATGTTTATAATAAATTATTTTTGCTTTTTTTTTGCAGTATAGAGTTACATTATAATGAAAACAAAAAAAAACTAATATAAATATTATACATATATATATGAATATTATATATTATATTATATATTATATTATATACATATTATATTATATATTATATTATATTATATTATACTAGACGAAATACCCGGCATCGCCCGGTGGTACCGAAC
>OZ023274.1:392907-445826 GCA_964007475.1 Hybos culiciformis | reverse complement strand
TATTTTAAGCTTGTGTTAAATTTTTAACAAACCATCCCTATGATTCAAAATTCAAAAGGTTATAGTTGGATATTTTTAGTTAGCCACAAACAAAAAATAATTAACAAAACCTAATAATCATAAAATTAATAGCCCTGTCTATTTTTTCTAGTAGGTAAGGTATCGTAGTAGAGTTATCACTGTCTGAAATTCGAATTTCAATTCTTATTTTTATCAATATTTTTACTGAAATCGATGGTACAAAACTTTAAATATGTACAAATCTTTTCAGATTCGAAAATTTCTGCTTTGAAGTTCGTCTTAAAGTAAAAAATTTATGGAAGAAAATAAAAATTTCAATTATTTCGATTTATTTATGGGATTAAAAATTTATTTAACTTGTAATAAATTTCAGCGCAAAAAGCATCAAAGTCCATTTCTATGAAGACGTTGGTGGTCTTCATATTATTATTTTTTTCAAATTTAATTACCAGATTTATTTCGCCAAAACAGAATAAAGTATGTACTTATGAGAAAAATAATTAAGACTACCAGACAAAAATGACATAAATAAGATTTTTTTATTTTAAACATTAAACATTAATATTTTAAAACATTAATATTAATGTATTATTAGTCGAAACCAGTGAGATATTCACGGAAGTTAAATAAATTTAAATTTTTGAAATACATTTTTTAATTTTATTTTCCAACAAATTTACCGTAGTTTGCAATGCTTTTTTTGAATTTTACAATGTTTTTTCATTGTTTTTTTTTATCCGGAAAATATGTAAAAAAAATATGTAAATTCCAAAAGATGTTTCTATACTTTATATTTTATTTTAACTCCAGTAGATGTCTTTACTTACTGATTGATACATAGATAGATACGGTCGAATGCCTATTAATATTATGATACATGCAATAATGAAATGTATATACATATCATTTATATATCGGCGTCATATAAAATCGTAATATTGATATATAAAAAAATTATAATATTTTTATGTTCTTCTTACATTTTCATTTAAAAACGGAAATAATTTTACTGTATTTATATTGAACGAATGTGAGTATCGCTTTAAAACCAATTTCAATTAAATTATTTTATTTTCAAATGGTTTGAGAAATTGGACACAAAAGTTCTATAATTAAAATATGAACTACACTTATTCCCCACACACTCTGTGTTAATTAAATGAACTTGTGGAAGATTCAATTTTTGAAGTCAAATTTATGTTATACACAAAAAAATATAAAAACAAAATATTACAATAACTTTTGTGAAATATAAAAACCAGAACAAAAATTGAGAAATGTATTGAAAGTATTTTTTGGTTTAAACTTAAAATTTTTTATATCTGTTTGTAGATTTTAACTATTTAAACCAGCGAAGCCCAAATTAGAACTAATTTAGAGCATATAGAAAATACTAAGGTTTTTTTCATATCACACCAACCCAATTTTTATTTAAAAAACATTCACTGTAAAAAAATTATTTCTAAAGACATAATTAAGAAAACTAAATTGTGTGTTGTATGTTTTTTGAATAAAATTACGTTTTATTTTTCAGTTTTAATTCAATCCTAAAAAATTACAAAAATGCTTCTTAAGCTGATATATTACGATTCACATCAACTGACAAATTTTTGTTAAAAGCTTTCCTTTTCTATTTAAAACAAAAGATTTTTCTGTCAGATTTTTGTTTTACTTAATACAGAAATTTGTATGAGCCAGAAAGGGAAAGAGATATAAAATTAAGGAGAAATGATTGAAGAAAAAAGCTTGATTTAAAAATTTATTCAAATTTGACCCTTTCATAAAAACTCAACGGTCAATTGATTTAAATCGTACTCTAATAATATTTTATATAAAAAGTGATTCCTGCGGGATTTTAAAAAATTAAAATAAAATTGTATAAAAGACCTTCCAGTCTAAAAGAGTAAGAAATATAAATTTTATATTTTTAACAGTGTATTTAAAAAGACTAGAAATAAAAAGGAAAAAAAAAATTTTTTTTTTTTTTTGTGAATCAAAGTGAGCATACGAAATAATGAAATGAGTATACGATTTTATATGCGAGTATACGATTTTTTTTTTCCATTGAAAATGATTACAAATTTTTTTATTCCTATGCATTTGAGTATAAAAAAAAAAAATTTTGCTCGCGAGCATAGGCTTGGGCATCAGTGATTTAAACAAACAACAGAGTTTTGTTGGAAAGTGCAGAAATAAGACTAAATTCAAGAAAATATTACTTAAATTAAGAGTTTCAGGATAATTGAACGACGTAAAAGATTTGATGATGAAAAGAAAGGCAACAAATGCTGCTCCTTCAATAATATCGTTGTGTAATACAATTTTCTAACCAATACACGTAAAAGTGGAAAAAAATTTAAGAACCTTGAAGATTTAACAGATTTTGTAAGGGAACTTTAAAAGAAGGGCCGACAATGTTGCGCCTTTAATACATTCTCCAACAATTAACTAATACGACAATGTGGGAATAACTGACAGGAACTTTAGGGATTAAAAAGTTTTATAATAAATTTTGCTTATGTATGTATGTATATATATATATATATATATATTTTGCTTATATTATGTATATGTAAAATTACTTACTTGAAATGGGAATTAACTAAAATTTTTTTTTTTGTTTTCTTACAAGCATTTTATTCTTTAGTTAAATTTTCAAGATCATGATAAGAGAATAAAAAATTTTACATTTGTTCATTAAAATTTATAATAACAAAATAATTTATGGTATTTATGAACATTGTGTGTAATTAAAAATATATTACTCAGTACATAATGTTCGTGTACAAAGTATGTACGGATAAATTACACATGCTTCCTATGTAAATTAGTTTTAAAGTTTTTAACCATTTATTTTTTCTTTTCCTCTGCTCTTATACATCTATGAATATTAAATATAATCTTGGATTGCATTTTACATATATATGCAGCACATGCACAACACACGACTACCTATTTCGTTTTTTTTTGCATAAATAAACTTGAAACAAACTAACACACCCAAATTAAAATTGTGCAGTCTCTAAATATCCTACAGATATCTGTATTCAAACTAAAATTTTATTTTTTAAATCCCTAAAAAAAAAAGGAAAGGAAAATCCCATGTTTCAAGGCAAACAGGGCATTCTATATTAATATAGTTGCATACAATCTTTATATAGAATTTTTACGGGATAAAAGTAAGAGATTTTTAAAATAAATACCTTCACTGTTTTTTTTTAATGTTAACTAAAATTCTTTGGAGAATGCGTTTCAACTGTGAATATCGGAAATAAATAAAGTATTACATTAGACAGTAAACTGTCCAGATAGTGGATCGTTGTGTTTGTTTTTTGTTTGTGTTTCTAAGAAACAAAACAGGGCAATAAGTTGGGTTCTTTTTTACTTTCTAGACTTTTTTTATCAGAAAATTTTTTATTTTTCATAACTGCCACTTTTTTTTATTAAGTATAGTAAAGAACTAAAATTACGGCACTAATTTAAGTTTTTCATTACCAGTTTTTCACTGTCTTCCAGATTTAAATCCGGACAGCAGAGAATACAGTGAATTGAAAATAAATAAAGTAATAAAATTCACCAACACATCCCCAGGTTAGGTCGGTTTTAAAAGATTTTTGCGCAAGCAAGTTTTAATTTGAGCATTATGAATTTAATTCTCAAGTACAAGTTTGCTGGAAAAATCATCAAAACAGTACCTTATATAATCTGTTGAAATTAGTTTACTGATGAAAAATATGCTCTCATCAAAGAAAACATCGAAAGTTTTATTATCAATAAATATATGACAAATAAATGGTTTTCAATGATTAATGATAAAATATTTTTTTTTTGTTATTTATACGATTTTCCAAAAACAATAACAGAAAACTCATATAGTATGTAAGAGTATAGAAATAGTTACAACTTGAAATGAAATGCGTGATGGTTTTTTAAATGAGTATCGTTCAACTTTTCTTAAGGTTGGCTTAATCAAAAAGAGTTCAATTATTTTTTTGAATTATTGTCACCAATATCAAAAGATTTACATTTAATTTTTTTAGGTTATCAACCAGCCTAAGGGCCAAAATTATTTTCGTATACACTTTTATAAATTTAAAATTTTATAAAAGTGTAAATAGATTTCAATGAAAATTAGCATATCGGTAGATAGATCGTCGCCCCGAAATTATTTTGACGTATATACCGAAAATCGAGTTTTGGGAAATCGACTTTAAAGTTGGAATGTAAATTTAAAAAAACTGCCCGAAAAGCATAATATCCTTTTTTTTTGGTAAAAGCTACAACGTTAAACTACATTTTAAGATCGAAAAAACAAGTCCTTTAGAGTTCCAATGCCAAGCTATTGCATGAGTTTCTACCACTCTTTGCACGTACGTAATTTTTTTAAAACCCTTACGGCGCAATAATTCTTAAAAAATAAACCAAATATTCAAATTTTCACCCATACGTCAAATTTCTGTAAAAATACGGTACAATAAAAGAAATTTTGACGATTGCGTCAGTATAATATTCCCTACTTTGTGTTTTTTTTTTATGAGAATTTGGTGTACATCCAAAAATTTGGATCTTACCCTTACGGCATTATAGCAGCAAAAATTTCAATTTTCTGGCATTTACGTCAAAGTCAACACTCAATATTTCAGAAACTAATAGAAATAGGAAGAAGATTTTGATTTTACAATTTGAAAGGGCTTGAAAAATTATTAGGCTCTACATACTCAACTCATTTTTTGTTATTTTTTCATGTACGTCAGTATAATTGCCCGGCGACGAGATGTTCATCAATGGATTTTAAAAAAAATATGTTTAGAGTACTAGAGTTGGAATTTCGATGAAAATTGTTATATTCATATATGATTTTAATGGATTCCGTTGAAAATTAGTGTATTGATTAGTGTATTAATATCAAATTTCAAAATTTAAATTTATCAAAAAAAAAATATATATTATTTAAAAATGGCACCAAATTTATTGATCCAAAATAATATGCCTAAAGTTTTTAAGTATTCAATAAGGAGATGACATAATTGGCCCGGGTGACAAAATGTCTAGGCAAAAAGTCCTTGAATTTAACTAATAATTTTTATAAATTTAATTAATAGTTTTTTTTTCATAGAAATTTAAACAAAATTAACTAAATTAATTTATTTTATTAGAAAACTTTTCAAAAAAATGTATTTTTAAATAAATTGAGAATTTATCAAAATTATATTTTTCTTTTTCTTGAAATCCTTTCATTGTCCTTTATTTTTCTCATTTTTCCATACAACGGCATTTTTTTTGTTTGCGACGTAACTTCTTTTTATTTTTATTTTATATTTTTTAATTATATTTTTAATTTTTAATATTATTACCTTATTTAACTTATTTAATAAAAAATTGTTTTTCTGTTTTTATCCATAAATAATCCGTAAAAAAATGTTTTGCCTTTTACAGATATTTTATTTTTTCTATTTTTCCATAAAAGTTTTCAAAAAAATTTTCTTAAAAATGTACGAAAATTGAAGGAAAAATCGTTAAAATATTTATATCACAAATTTGGGTTTTTCCTTTTTTTTAATAAATAATTCCTTTATTCTTAAATTATTAAAAACAGATATAAAAAAAAAACAAATTTTTTTTATTTTTTATTATTTCAATATTATATTTTTTTTCAATATGTCAATTTTCTATAGTTTTTCTTTTTCACGAATATAAATGTTTATAAACAGACATCTGGGAACAATTTGAAGTTCTTGGGACTTACAGAAAATAAAATAAAAAAGTATTTGGTAAATTTAAAAAAAAAATATTTTTTTTGGAGAACACAGGACTGAAAAAAAAAAACAAAATTAGTTAAATATACCAATAATAGACCAAAAGCTTAATATAATTTTATTGTATTTTTAGAGATCCAGAAATAATATCATTAATACAGCAAAATCGAAATAACAAGAAACAAATTTGATGTTTGTAAAACAGTATCTTATTTTTATTTCTATATTATGTTTTTTTTTTTTAGGGGTGGTATATAACTTAACAAGTTATGTTAAGTCATATAGAACACAAAGTTAAAATAAAATACAAATAGAGCCATATTTTTTTATATTTCGATTTAAAATACTTTCGCAATTACAATTTTAATTTTTTACGTTCCTACAGTTAACATCAACTGCATAGCACTCATTTAAATCCACTTTCAGACCTCTATCATTTTCTTATTTCACTATCATTTTATTTGAAAGCGTAGCAAAGGTCTTCTATAAAATTGTCATACAGATTAAACAAAACAATATTTGTCTGTTCAGTGTAATATAAACAAATAAAGGCTTTGGATAGTTTTTTAAATTAATATCTAAAAATTTTAATCTTTACAACTAAGAAGCTAACTTCTATTTATGATAATTATAATTCTTAACATATTTAAAAAAAAAAAAGAAATAAGATTGAAAAGATTAAATCCTGTAAGTAATGTTAGTGTGTACCGTTTACTCATTTACTGAGGCTTTAAATAAACCTTTCATTTGTAATTTTTGTTTTACATCGCATTGAGGCAAATAAAAATTCCTCTTGGCTGAATTCCGATTAAAGAATTTCCATAAAAACAAGGATATTTAGCTTAAGATATTTAAAGTGAAGGCATGCGTAGAAAGTATAATCAAAATTATTAATTTTTTTATATCCTTGGGTCGGATTGTATCAATAATTTTTACTAGTCGAAACCCGTGAGATATTCACGGAAGTTAAATAAATTTTAAATTTTTGAAATACATTTTTTAATTCTATTTTCCAACAATTTACCGTAGTTTGCAATGCATTTTTCGAATTTCAAAATTTTTTTTCATTAATTTTTTTTTATTACATACATACATAGACACATGGTCGCTTGCCTATTAATATTACAATTTATTCAATTTTTAAAAATTAAAATTTTTATACATTATGTGTGCAAGTAAATTTATGTATAAAAAATTGTACATTTTAAAGAAATCTTCTAAAGATCTTGTATTATTCGAATTTTTTATTTATTTTTTTTTTTTCAAAATAAATTGAAAATAGCCTTTGGCTAAGTACCCAACTTTGAATCTTCTTATTAGACTATATTTAAAACTATATAAATATTACTGAGAAAAAAAGATTTTCTGATAAGTACCTACATTACGCATAAAATTTTAGATAAAAACTACCAACTTCCGTACCTGGCCCACCCAAATTTTGAGTACATTCACGAGAAAGCATTTCACAGTCTTAGCATTTCCGTTGCGTAACTAACGAAAACTTTAAAATTGGGTATTACCAAACACAAAATTTTATGGTTAATACAAAATTTTATGGCTAATAAAGTTCTTAACCTATTTTGTTTATTCAAAAAAAGCTGCCTGAAAATACTAATTTTTTCAATTATGGATGTACGCTTACCTAGTCAAAATTTAATAAAAATGTATGAACACAGCACTTTAAAAAATTCTCTGTAATATTATATTTCAGTCCATTCTCGTGGCAAAAGAGCGAGAGGCGCTAAATTAAGGTTGAAATATATAATTTCTGTTCAGATATTTATCGAAAAAAATACCATTGCGAATGTTATGCTTACGATGTCGATGAAATAGTTTCTTAATATTTTTAAATGAATTGATAATTTATGTATATTTCTGTCGAAATGCTTTCCATTTCCATCAAACTTGCTCGATTAGATATGGCAATATTGTCGCCAGTTTGGATTAATGTATTAACTATAAGTATAACGCATCTTTTCATCAATATTTTGGTCAATATGGAATATGGTTATACGGAAGTATAGTCGATTTAAACAAAATTTAGCTAAAATGACCTTTCAAAAAATACATATTATCAAAACAAAATAATCTAATTAATTATAATTTTGGATCTACAAAATATTAAAAGTTCCCTAGCTACTAACAATCTATATCTATAAAAATTATCTGAATAAGCCACGTTTAAGCGGGAAAACGATTTTTGATATCAAAACTACACAAATTTTCATTTAAAAACCTCAAAATAAAAAAAATAAAAAGTTTAATTCCGGAATAGGGTGTCTTTTTTTCAAGTTTTTATTACAATTTTAATTAATAACAATATCCATTTTTTATTTTAAATAAGTTAGTCTTCTTAGAAATAGAAGTGTTAAATATAAAATTGTATATGCGGCAGTTTATATATTTTGACTTTTAACGATATAATCAAATACTTTAAGGACTCACTGACCCTCGAACAAGAAGGAAAATATTTTACTGCAGAGCCACTGATTTATTCGCCCTTTGTATGACAGCGAGTATTTAAAAAAAAAAACGTGTTTTTTACTACCAAACTCATTCATAAATTTAAAGTTATATTTTATTTGTGAAATTTTACATTACCCCAGATTATATTAGACAGTAAACTGTCCGGACAGTGGATCGTTGTATTAGTTTTTTATATGTGTTTGTAAGGAAAAGAACCCGCACAGTGAGTTGGGTGTCTTTTTTTTTTTTCAGATTTTTTTTATTATAAAATTTATTATTTTTCATAATTGTCACTTTTTTTTATTATGCACAGTAAAGAAAATAAAATTACGGCATTTATTTAAATTTTGTCTTTAGCATTCACAGATTTTTTTGTTTTTAATTTTTTCCTGACTGTACTGTCTATTTCACTGTCTTCTCTGTTGTCCAGATTTAAGTCCGGACAGCAGAGAAGCCAGTGAATTTAAAATAAATAATGTAATAAAAATTCACCAACACACATAGACACTGTCTTCGTCAAGACAGTTTTACTGTCTAGTATAATCCCCAGGTTATACATATATTTTTCATCATATTATTATTGCTGCTTTTTCTTATTTTATGACATGATGCAGACATACCTAGCCATTTCAAAGTTAATAAAAATTATGCTAATGTTAAAGTTTCGAATTGTGTTATATTTGTAAAATATTCAAAATTGTTTTTAGACACAATGCCTCGAACGTTTGAACCCGACAACTAGATAAAAGATCCTTTTATGATTTCATTGAACGAGATAAATGATTCTGACAATGCTAAGGCAAAAAAATATTTTGCTTTCTTAGAGGTACGTAGATACCAAGGGGTACCATTAACATAAAACCCTTTGCTATACATGTTGAAAGAATTTTAGGCAGTGATAGAAGGATAAAGCAACACATTCCAAAATCTCGACGGCGTTGATTTCTGAATATGTTTAAACCCATAAAAACCGAATCAAATACAAATCACCCAGAATATTTTCATTTCTTTAATTTGTTTTTCTTCCGTTTTTGTTTTTTATTCCGATTTTAATTTCTAAGTACCCCCTAGAAAAAACAAATTATATATTTTAATTTTGGTATGTATCCCAAACATTTCAAAAAGTGATAGGTGTGCACAATTAAGTTTATTATGAGAAGAAAAAAATTTACATTCCGCGCAGGATCAAAATTTTATTCTTCTAAAAACTAGAGAGTGTAAAAAAGTTATTTTTTTTTCTTGATTTTAAAAGAAAATTTTCTTTGATTTTTGTTAAACAGCATTTGCTTTGTTTTTTCTCTATGTTATTATTCTATAATTTGAAAGAATTTTTAAAAAAATATATACTCGCTATGAAAAGTAGCAACATTAAATGTGCATTCAGAAGAAAATTTCATAAAAATAAATTATATATTTATAGAAAAAAAAATAAAAAAAATAAGTAGTTAAAATCGAAAAAGATAGGAATTAGCGGTAAAATACGTGTCTTAATTTTTTTTTAATAAGCAGTTGTTCGTGTCCTTGATCAGTGTTGAAAATGTGGGAAGAATATCTTTAATCTTAAACTAACAATCGATTGTGACTGGGGAATTGACAATTTATAAGTATCAAAATATTGAAAGGATTTAAAATTTTTTTAAATCTTAAACAATTTTTAGGAAATTTAATAGTTTGACCGAAAAATAAAAAACCTTCCAATTAGTTTCACTATACGAACAACCAACAACTATCCACTTTTTTTATATTATACTCCGACTTTCAAGTAAAATAAAACATTTAGATCAAATGTACAGTTGGAAAAATTTTACAAAAATTTTAGCCAAATAGACGAGAATCAAAAATGGCCAGGCCCGGGACAACACGGTAAGCAAACCATGCATTGTATATGGGCGCCGCTCTGGAAAGGGTTCTTCAATTTAAAGACAATGTGTTGCGAAGACGTAAGAAGATTTTCAAGTTTCAAATTTTAGAATTGAAAAATAAAAATTAATTATAACTTTTTTAAAAATCTTATAGGTATTTATGTTAAACATAAAATTATTTTTTATTTTAATAAATTAAAAACTATTGAATTATTAAACAATTATTAAATAAAACTTTTTGTACCTTTATAATAATTTATATATCCTCCACTACTTGTAGATACACTGAATTGTTCAATCAGATAAAAAGGGCTCTAAAAATTAATTGCATGTGGCGCACAGAGCGCTAGAGCCGGCGCTGAGAATTCGGATAATCCCATAATGAAGTTACGATTAATCATATTCTGTCTGATACTTTTATTTTTCTTTATAGCTTTATTTTATTCGAATGGAAAAATCTAATAAATTAAATTTTATGAAAAAAAAAACCAAATTGAAAAAGTAGATATATAGTAGGTATAGATTTGTAGAAAGTTCATTTAAGGAATTTTTTTTTAAATTGTATAAGAAATTTAATAAAGAATTTGATATGCATATTGTGTGCGTGGAAAAATAAATATGCTAAAGGCAAATTTTACAATAAGTTTTATTCATCAACTTATAATATATATGTGCAGCCAATAGTGCAACAATGAACACATTTTTTTAAATTTTATAATAAAAATATTAGAGAAATGAAATTTATATTTTTTTTTGGTAACTAAAAGAACGTTCCAAAACAAACTTTATATCACACCCAAGGATGCCTTATTTCACTGCATTATGAGTTGCCAGAATATTTTTTATTTTTATAAAATATTAAAATAAAAATTTGGTTCATAGATTTAAAATATGTATATCATTATTTTTTTGGTTTTTTTGTTTTTACTTTTTAGTTACATAAGCGCTTTAAAAAATAAAAGTAGGTTCATTTTTTTTTTTTAAATGATACTAAAATTCGCGATCTTTTTATGCGAAGCAAAAAAGTCGACATGGTCGCTTTTATGATCGAGGTCGAGAAATAAATATTTAAAATTTTTTTAGTTAATTTCTTAATAAAATTATGAAAAAAGAGTTTTCCAGTTTTTGAAATTACGTGAAGCAAAAAGTCGACAATTGTCACATTTTGGGACAACAAAGCAATGTAAATACCTAGCAATGCTATTCAAAAATGTTTATGTGTGATAAAGTACCTGTCAAAAATTTTTTTTTGTGTAAAATATATGAAAAATGTAAAAAAAAATAGAGGTTTACGCAAAGAAACTTGATTTTGTAGTATTAAAAAAAAACTTTCGTTTTGAAAAGGTAAGTCACTTAGGGTTGCCTTTTCTACCCCTTTGAGGAGTAGACTACCCCTTTTCGTCATGATTTACATAGATATACCCCTTTACGAAAATCGCTAAAGGGGTAGACAAAAATACCCCTTTTCTTAAAATATGATAAGTGTCTTACATATGCAAACAGATTTCTGTTAATTTATTATAACAAATTTTTGTGTAAAATATATGAAAAATGTAAAAAAAAATAGAGGTTTACGCAAAGAAACTTGATTTTTTAGTATTAAAAAAAAGCTTTCGTTTTGAAAAGGTAAGTCACTTAGGGTTGCCATTTCTACCCCTTTGAGGGGTAGACTACCCCTTTTCGTCATGATTTACATAGATATACCCCTTTACGAAAATCGCTAAAGGGGTAGACAAAAATACCCCTTTTCTTAAAATATGATAAGTGTCTTACATATGCAAACAGATTTCTGTTAATTTATTATAACAAATTCCACAAGAAATGTAAAACTTAACAACTTTACAACGAAATGCGAACTCTACTACAAATACTGTTACTGATTTGCCAATTCTAACGTTAATGTAGTGTATTTTTTTTTTTTGGAAAAACTGAAAATTCCTAATTATAAAAAAACAATTCGAGGCAACGAAAAATATATTTGAACTATTTATTATTAATATTAATGTTCATCTACTTAAAGCTTTGAAATTCGGCCTTTTTTGTTATTTTATGTTTGTGTTAATTATTATTTGCAATTTATTTTTAAAATAGGTACTAATAATAGAACTTTTGTAAAAGACTGTTTTATTTATCATATGTGAATATATTTTCAAGTAATTGTAAGTAACCGTGATGTGTAGAAATGTGAAAAAAAAATTTATTAATATTTTTTTATTTTTTTTTTTTTCAATATTCTATCTACCCCTTTTTTTGAAAAAAAATCTGGCAACCCTAAAGTCACTTGAAATTTATTGCTTTAATGAAACTAATTTCGATTTAAGAATGCAGAATCATATTTAAAAAATTGATAATTTTCTGATTTTATTCAGAATCAAAAATAATTCATCAATTATTTATTATTTAAGTAGTAAACTGCTGTATTGAAAGGAAAATATTTTTAATTTTAAAATTATTTTTTTAATTTTTTATATAACATGCAGAAAATATGGTAAGGAAATGTTGTGTAAGGGGTTGTAACACAAAACCCAAGACTGAAATATTTACGTTTGTTCCAATTTTTTAATTTATAATTTTATATGAGAAAAATTGAAGCATTGTGTACGTTATTTTACATCAATACTTATTTTTATAGGAACTTATACAAACTTTTAATTTAAATCAATTCAAATTTAGAATAAAATAATAAATTGTCAACGCTTCAATTGAATTTAAATTATGATACTTTTACAAGGATCCCTTATAAAAAAATTTTGAAATTAAAATAAAGTACCTATCAAAATTGTTTTTGACATTTGATTTTCATAGGTACATTGCTAGGTATTTACATTGCTTTGGGGACAATTGTCGATTGTCCAGCAGTCGACAATTGTTATATGATTCCACCCTTGAATTTTTTGAAGTTAATACTTCTGAGTCCACCTCTGTGTGTGAAGAAAAATTTATTTTCTACTTTTTCATGCGGCCTGGCCTCAGTTTTTTTTTGAAAACTCTTTTTTTCCTTATTTTTTTTTCATCTTATTTAAAATGAAATCTTATTTAAAATGAAAAATATGTAGGTACATACATAGTTCTTTGTTAACCTTATACAAAAGAATGTATGTACTTTAAAAAGGACAAACACTTTTCACCTTTCTTATTATTATTATTTTAAGTTTTTAGTTTTTAGATTTTTTTTGAGTAACATTTGAAAGAATAATAATGTGATGATGATAATAGAAAACCATAGAAACTTAATTTATATAAAAAAAAATGTTTTTTATTTTTATTATGATATCAAAAAAAAAAAAAAAAAAGTAGGTTATTTGATTATAAGAAGATGTAATAACTGGATGTAACAAAAAATGTAATATGATGATGTAAGCGAAAAAATTTCCTTTTTTTTAATTACAATCATTAATATGGGTAGCTAGGTGTGGTGTGTGTATATATAACTACAATGAAAATCTATATACATATTAAATTAAAGTGTTTAAAAGAAAATTGAATAAATTCGAAAAAAAATATATCACATTTCCAAATAACAAAAAATAAATTTAAATTTTTATGAATTTTATGACAGTTCAGTCCTATGAAATGAAGAAAAAACTTAATCTTAGAAATAATTCTACCAATAGTATTTTTTGCCTAGAATCGATAAAAAAGGCGGATCGAGAGAAACTAATTATTGCCTGGGAGACTCTACAATCATCATCGATCTCAAAAGACATTGCAGATAAATTTTTATTGACAATGGCTCCAGCTGAAGGAATGAAATCATTCATACAAAATATATTTGAATTTTATTTTAATTTATCATTCAGTAAATAAAATTAATTTTCTTTAATGATCTTTTGCAAACAACACTCAACCCCATCCACAGCTTCGCCGACGACAGTAACTTGGTAGCATGCTACGATTTTATTAATATAGGAAATCCGCAACTTCGAATGCTGTTACTACTAAACGCAATTTCCTGCAAAGTAGCATAAATCACGACCTTTCCAAAATTTCACAATGGGGTCTTCTCAACAGAGTTGAGTTTAACGCATCAAGAACTCAATGCTGCCTAATTTCTAGAAAGCTGTCAACTTTTGATCCCCAATTTTCTTTCAAGGTGAAAGTATTGGCAAATATGGAAACCTTGACAGTTTAGGCTCGAAAATAACTTCAGATCTGAGCTGGAAAGTTCATATTTTAGAAACGGCAAAAACCGCAGCGAAATGTCTTGGTTTTCTTAAAAAATGTAAACAATACTTTTCCCCCTTTGATCTCTTAAACATTTCTAAATCCTACATACGACCGAAATTAGAACATAATTCACATATACGGGCTCGTGCTCCTAAAACTCACCTTGAGTATCTGGACAAAGTTCAGAGAAGGACTATTAGATTGATAAACAATCACCAAACCACCAAATCATTAACATCACTCAATCACCGTCGCAATGTAGGTTCACTTTCCATTTTTTATATATATCTAGTTGGAACGGATACGTGTTCCCTGGAAGTAAAGGCCCTACTTCATCTACTTCAAGTATTTTCACGTCAAACACGTACCGCCTCAACGTCACACTCATATTCCGTCAAAATTCCCAGATGTGATAGAACGAGCTTCGGAGATTCGTTTTCAGTTCGCACCTCGAGAATGTGGAATGCTCTCCCATCAAAATTGTTCCCGACAGCTGGCGGACGTTTGATTTACGACTTGCGCCGCTTTAAGAAGAGTGTAAATGATTACCTCCTAACTGTCCCACTTTTTAATCCCGTCTAAACTTCCTGTCCCCATTACCAAATCCATACTTCTTTAAGTATAAAAGGTATCCCACCTAGTGATTTGGTAACTTTAATATAAAAAAAATATTCTTTTGTATATGATTGTTTTAATGGGTATTTATATACGAACAACTAATCTTATATATATAAACAATTAATCTTATGTGCAACAATTATGGTTGAAGATCTCAATATCACTTAGTGTGTTTTAATGTTTTAATGGATATTTATCTTAAATATAATTTTTTAATATGATATAAACAACTAAACTTATGTGCAACAATTATGGTGGAAGATCGCAATATCACTTAGTGTGTGTATATGGGGGTCGAAAACGGTTGAATACAATTTTATTGCAAATTAAAATGTTAACAAAACCTATATCTAACTATATAAAATTCTAATTTTTATTGGATTTATAATAATAATTTCCTAGGCTTTGAGCAAAAAATTGTATTCCAAAACAAAATAGAATTATATAGGTACCAAGGACGAATCTTTCATATATTGAACGTATTGAGTGCTTCCGTAGAAATGATTTGAATATTTAACAAAAAAAGCAAAGATTAAAATTTAAATAATGCATTCAGAACGTGCATTCAATAGGAATTATCCCTATATTACATTTTATTTACAATACATATTTCTTTCTACGCTTTCTAATATTAAGAATGCAAAAATTTAACTCATTATTATGAGTACAAAAAATAGCCCATTCAAAGAAAATTTTAGTATTGATTATATTGATCAGATGTCATTTTTCAATATTGAAATTTTCTCCTAATGGTAAAATTTTTGAAATCATTAGTGCTTCTCCCAGGATTTTTATTTTTCTTGAATAAAAATATTTTAACATAAAAAAATTTTGATAGTGTCAAAAAAATACAAATTCTCCGGAGAATAATTTTTTTGCTTTTTTTTATTATTTCTTTCAAGAGAAAAAATGTTTTAAAAATTCAAATGAAAACATCTTTGATTTGACAGTAATGATGTTTTTTTGTACAGAATATTTTAATACATGCCTTGGGGCATGTATTAAAAAATTCAAATTGAAATATTTTTGACATTAAATTACAAAAATAAATGCTTTTTAACAACTTCCGAAAGTCTTTCTCTTTCAACATTATATATTACTACACACTACCCTAATGTGTACGAAATATTACAAATATAAATGATATTTGATATTTTTCAACCAGGATGCAGATCTTGTTGGAAAAAGCTGACAAGAACTATAAGTCTATAATTATGAAGACATTTTCAGTTAGACAATATAATAATAAACATCCATCTCGGCTATATCATGCTTAAGACATTTATGCGTAATCAAGTGACAATACCTACTTTTTTAAAATATCTTTCTTTAAATGTTAATTTCGTTTTCCACCAAAAATCTAAGTCGAATCAAATTGCAACTTTTTAGTTTTTATAAAAAGGACGAAAAGAAGAAAAATCATAAACTTAAAAAAAAAAAAGAAATGGATAGCAAGTTATTAGGATCACAACATAAATTTAAAATTTTTTTTTATCAATAATTTGTTTCAAGAAAAAAATTAAATAATTTTAGGTTTTTTCTACTAAATTTTTATTTATTCCTTTTCGGTGGAAGAAATGAATAATAAACATAACAAATAAATTTATTTGTTAATTTTTTTTTCTATAAAAGACAACCTGTCGACTTTCATTAAATCTTTTTCTGCGCTTAGACAGAGGCGGTTTTAACGGGCGATAGAAGGGCCCCCGCGATAGAAAATTGTAGCTTCTATTCTATTCACAATGCCATGAAAACGTGAATTTTACAAAATGTTCCCTATACTGCAGTCATAGTGGAAAACACAGTATCTACCAAAATCTGAAAAACTTAGGTATTGATGGCATTTGATAGTAAAAATCACAAACAAAAAATTTGCCAAATTATTTTTGAAAATCGATCCAAAACATCAAAAAAGTTTTTTTGATTGTAAAATGCTTTGTATATTTTGTTAAAATTATAAAATTTGGCGGCATGTATTTTTAATAATGAAAAAATGCAGCATAACTATACGGAAATACCGTACTATAAAATATACTGAATGAAGAATATTAAAAAAAAGAATAATACAGTACGACTAATAAAATTTAAACCTATTATTCTCATATTCAGTTTTTATGTAAATACTGTTTTTTTCCCCTATGACTGCAGTATACGCGTTCGGTGGTCATCAAAATATAAAGCGAAAATCGTATAGTCTCAAATTCTGTTACCGATTTTGGTGTAATTTACCAATTGATAAATGTAGAGGTCAATCCTACGACAATGCTGCAAATATCGCGTAAATATTAGGGTCTGCAAGCGCATATAAAGCAACACAGTCCAACGCGTACTAACCATGAATTCTTTAAATTTTGTAATTTAATTATTTTTTGATAATTTAGTTTTAGAAATAATATTTAAATGAAATTGATTTTGTTTGAGGTTTTTCATTAAATTTTAATTAATATTGTTTTATTTTATTTTAATTTAGAGAGTAGGGCCCAATTTTCAGCGCCACGGGCCGCGACACCATTAAAACCGCCTCTGCGCTTAGAGAAAGAAGTTGGAGCAAAAAAAACGGCTAAAATTTTCTTGAACAAAATAAAACCAAAATAATGCTTCAAAAAAACCCTTCAGGAAATGAATAGGCAAAATTTATTATATTTTTTTACATTACTAAATATTTCTTTATATGGGATTTCTTTGAAAATTAGTAAATTATTAAATATTTTCTGTTCCTTTCTTTTGTATTTTACATGTAAATTTTATTTTAGGTTAATCTATTTGTTGAATTCAACTGACCTGCCCAATGTTCCGAAACATATTATTGACAGATTTTCATTTAATAAATTTGAACAGGAACAGATTTAGAGCTTTTAAAGATAATCATAACACAGCGATTTTTAGAGGTGATTGCCTGAGATTCTGTAAAAATCTGATCTGCAAATATGTTTCAGATAAAATTAGGTACATATGTTTAAGACCAATGTACATACAAACATTTTGAATTTATTATATACATAGATAGATTTTATTTTATTTGAACCTTTTTCATTTTTTTTGTACAATTTCATTAGAAAGTATCCGAAATTCATTCAAACTTCCACCTAAATTTACTTAAATCCTTAAATGTACCAAAATTAGTGAAATTTTGAATGTGTTAACACAAAATTCTAAGGCGAAGAAATGTGGTTCCAAATAAAAAAAAGTTACATTTACATGACAGTATATTCAAGAGGACAAAAATCCTATAATAAGATAATCAATGATGCAAAATTTTACTATGAAATTTAATGAAAAAGTCAAGATCAAAATTGCAGAAATTCTTAAGAAAACTGAATAACCTCAATTTACCATTTTATTTTCAATTTAATTTGATTATTTTTTTATTATTATACAAGACAAAAAGAAAATCGGCAAATGATGTGTACATCCTGTACATCCGGAATCATCATGGTAGGTTCACTTAGAACAAAATTAATTTCAGTTTCTTAATGTGTTTCACCTTTCAACCACATGCGGCGCTCTTGTTTGTTTACGTTTTGTTTTATTGTCAACCCAGCCGGCTGAGCTTTTTTTCTTATTTATTCATTTTTTTGAAATAAAAGCATTTAGACGTGTAGGTGATTAATTTTGAGAAAAAAATAATTTGAATTTTATTAAAAAAAATCATAAACTGGATTTTTGAAAAACAATTTTAATTGAAGTTAAATTTTGAACTTATTTTAGAAAACAGACTAAATTATTATAAAAGTAATAGAAGATATTATTTAAAAAAAAAAGAAACTGAATAAATTCATATTTGAATTTTAATTGTGGATTTTATTTAAAAAAAAACAAAAACAAAAACAAAGTTGGATTTATTGGAATTTAAGTTAATTTAAGATTATACATTTAATTTATTAATTAATAATTATTGCAATAAAATAAATAGAATTTTAAGTGAAAATGTTAGAATTATATAAGTGATCAAATAGAAAAAAAAATACAATAATATATTTCAGAAAACATTTTATAAAAACTAAAAAAATTAAGAAAATAAAAAAATTGCTATAAAAATAAATTTATCTTTTATTCATAATCTTCTTTTTTTCCTGCAAATTTGAATTTTAATAATTTTATTTGAAATATTAGAAATACTGCCACCTACAAAAATTTTATTTTTTTAGTTCACCTTCCCTCCACAAATCCATCAGGCGCTGTAGTAAATCTTTTGAGTGGGCCATCTATTACTATATCTTATCTATGGAATCATAGAGATTTTTTAAAAAAGTTAACAAGTGGTTTCTCTGAATAAAAATTTTATTTTCAAACAGCTGTTGTTAAATCGCAAACAACCGATTTTTGTTTTTGTAAATAAAAACAAACAACAAAAGACAAAACCCAAAAATCTAAAATTTTAAAATCAAAAATAACAAGAACAAGTAAAAAATTTCATAAAATCGTGATCGTCGTTAATTCATAAATAAAAAATTAATTATAAATTTTATAATTTCAAATAAAATATAAATATATATGATTAGAAAATTGAATTATGAAAATAATAAATTGGAAATTTTTTAATAAAAATAATTTGTCAATGCGAACGGTAGCAAATTTAACAAATAAAATTAAATCAAACCAAAGACGAGTAGTTGTGACTGGGTTCGGTGAGCAGCAGCTTTAACAAATAACAAGAATCACTGAATCCTGATATGAAAATCTTAGTAATAATTTTTATTCCTTTTAATTTAAGGTTGCATATCACCACTGGGAAATTCTGTTGTTTCATCGTGGAAGAATTTAATTGACAAAAGAAGTGCGGCAACAAATTTGAGTGAAGAATATAAAGGTTTACCATGTCAAGTTGCAGCAAAAATTCAAAACAAAGATGACCTAATATATTCGAAATTAACTAAAAGTGATATGAAATCAATGAGTCCAGCAACTGTTTTAGCAATTTTAGCAACAGAAGAAGCTCTAACATCAGCCAATCTAAATCCAATGAATTCAGATTATAAAGAAAATTGTGGTGTTTGCATTGGAACGGGAATGTTTGATCTATCTGATGTCTACAAGTCTCATGAGAATTTACAAAAAGGTTATACTCGAGTTTCCCCATTCTTTATACCAAGAATTCTCCCTAATATGGCTTGTGGTCAAGTCAGTATGCGGTTTGGCTTAAAAGGACCCAATCATTCAATATCGACAGCGTGTGCAACAGGTTTACATGCAATCGGAGATGCATTTCGTTTCATAAAAAATGGTGACACTGACTTAATGATAGCTGGTAGTTCAGAATCGTGTATAGATCCATTATCTATAGCTGGATTTTGTCGTTTGCGTGCTTTGAGTACAAACTTTAACAATGAACCAGAAAAAGCTTCACGGCCATTTGATAAAAAAAGAGATGGTTTTGTTATGGGCGAAGGTTCTGCAATCTTAATTCTTGAAGAATTATTTAAAGCTAAAAACAGAGGTGCAATTATTTATGCCGAAATTTTGGGTTATGGTTTATCTGGTGATGCCCATCATTTAACTTCACCAAGTGAAAATGGCACCGGAGCAATTTTAGCTATGAAACGTGCATTAAGAGAAGCACAAATTGAAACCGGAGAAGTAGGTTATGTTAATGCTCATGCAACTTCAACTCCAACGGGTGATATAATTGAAGCAAGAGCAATTCATAAAACATTCGGTGAAATTCAAGTTTCTTCAACTAAGGGATCACACGGTCATTTGCTCGGTTCTTCTGGAAATCTGGAATGTTTATTCACTATATTAGCAATTAAAAATAATTTAATACCGCCAACTATTAATTGCGATGAAATAGATCCAAATATTAAAATCGATCTTGTTCGAGAACCAGAAAAATGGAAGAAAAATTTGTCAAAAAGAATTGCCATTAAAAATAGTTTTGGGTTTGGTGGAACTAATGCGAGTTTATGTTTGAGCTCTTACAGCGAGTAGATTAAGTAAACAAAAAATATTACGTTTTTTATATAAGAATAAAATATTTGAATTTATTTAGGTAGGCATACCTACCTTAAATTTTTGTTTTAGAAAGCACATATCCATGCTTTGTGGAAATTTGAGTATTTTAAGGGAATAAATAATCAAAAACTAAGAAACCAACGCATGAAATCGCATGAAAGAACAATTATCTAGCTAAATGTACTTTTTCGTTCTAATAAGGCCTAATCTCTTATCAGTTAAATTTTTTTATTATCGCAAAAAGAAATAGTTTTCATAATCCGAAGAATTATCTCAAAAAAAATATTTGTATACCCACCAAAAGTGAGTATCGCAAAAAGTTTGCACAAAAATTATTTATTCAGCGTAGTAAAAACAACTGCATTAGATATCTTAAGGCTTGACTGCGCCGCCCATGACTTGGTAGCCAAAAAATAAAAAAAATTCGTATGACATTTTAATTGTGATGTGACAGCACAGCAAGCAAAAAAAACCCAAAGAGGAAACTTTAAAAAAATAATTTTTTTCTAACTATTTTCAATTTCAATCAAAAATTAAAAATTTTCGCGATAAAAAATAATTGCATTTATTTAAAGAATAAAAAAGATTAAAAAAAAACAATCAAATTTAACTTCGAATTAATCGTATTTAAGAAACAAAATGGGTAAAATATTTTATTATTTTTTAGTTAGACTCATTAGTTTCGTTCGTAGACAGATTTAAAAAAAAAAAACAAACTTCGCCGAAAAAAAAAATAAAACATGAAAAATTCAATATTTTTTCTGTCTTGAATGAAAAAAGTGAAAAAAAGAATTAATTTTTTTATTTAAGTTTTTTTAATTTTTTACTTGTTTATTTTTAGGTGGACTTTTTAGTTATTTTCGTGGCCTTCTTGGTTCCAGAGAAATGAGAATTTTAATTTTAGGCTTGGATGGAGCTGGAAAAACTACAATATTGTACAGATTGCAAGTTGGCGAAGTGAGTGTTTTTTTTTTTACTTTTGGACGAACATTTTATTATTTTTATTCTTTTGAGGTCATCATTGTGACTTAAATGTCAAAGCAAAGGAGGCCGGTATAAATAAAACAAAAATTGAAAATAAAAGCAACGAAAGTCTTATCAAAAAATTGATAGAGATGAATTTTTAACTATAATCCGAATAAATAAAAAATTAAAATTTCTCGATTCTGAACATCTGTTAAGTATTTTGTTTCTGACTGAGTTCAAGTATTTTTTTTTCTGATTATGATTGTAAAAAATAATTTTCTTAAAATATCGAAATACTAGACGTATTAAAATAGAAAATTCACATAATACCTATGTCAATTTTATAAATGACCTAAGTAGTATTATTTTTTTAAACTTTAATTAAATAATTTAAAACTTAAAACTTTTTAGGTTGTGACCACAATACCAACAATTGGATTTAATGTTGAACAAGTCACATATAAAAATTTAAAATTTCAAGTGTGGGATTTGGGTGGACAAACATCAATTCGGTAAAATATTTTATTGTAATTTATGTTTTTTACTAGATATTTTTCAATATTAAATAGCTTTAACAAGAAAACAAATAATTCTATCTACAACGTATAAAAAAATTAATGAATCCAGTATTGTTTATTAAATATATTCTCTAAAACTAATACTATTTATTATTTTCGCCTATATGTACTATTATTTGCTACTATTTTCTTTTTCTATTATAGTATTATCGACAATTGCTTGTAATATTATCTTATCTTAACCTATTCCTTTTAATGTTCCATTATAACTATTTTTATATTCAATAGTTGAATTTTTTATATTGGTTTTTATTTTATATTCGCAAGTGTAAGATTACTACATTTTTTAATTTTGTATTTTTGCTAATCGATAAGATTTTCCATCTCGAAACCAAAAAAGTTTTTACTTTAAGAACCCTGCCTCAAAAAACAAGGTTTTTGTTTTGATTTGATTGTAGGGCCAATGCAATAACGACTGAAGTGATTTTTTGATATGTTACAGAATAAAATCCTGCGGCTAAATTGGTCTTTGAAAATTTTTTACATATGCTGATGTGAAATAAAGCAAACAGATAATAATAAAAAATGAAATGCTAAAATATCACTCTCCTTTTGATGTGCAATTTTGAGTTTTTTCAATTTTCTAAAAAAATTTCCAATGATTTCTATTAATTTGTTAATTTTTCTGATAAATTGCAGTTTCAAATACAATTCGAATATAGTTTTTTAAAATTCCATTAGTGATTTTTTCATACAATTTTTCTCGCATTTTTCCGGCCGACAAAAAATAAATATTTTTAATTTTCAAGTTTAGGGCTCTTAACTTTAAAGCTTTAAAAATTCTGTTTTATAGTAATTTTTTTTTTATTTCATTATTTTTTAGTCCGTATTGGCGATGTTACTACAGTAATACAGATGCTATTATTTATGTTGTCGATTCAGCAGATCGAGACCGAATAGGAATATCAAAAGATGAATTACTTTATATGTTGAGGGTGGGTATTTAGATTAAGTGTGAAGAAGTACATTAGTTTTTTGATTTGATAAATTTATTACTTTTGCCGAATCTGTAATATATGTTCCTGTCTACAAAATTATTTTTTTTCCATAAAAAAAAATATTTTAAAAATTATTATTAATATAATTAATAATTAATAATTAATTATTATTATTATTATTATTATTAATATAATTTTTATTTTCCAATTTTTAGGAGGAAGAACTATCTGAAGCTATTTTAGTAGTTTTAGCAAATAAACAAGATACGGAAGGTTGTATGTCCGTGGCTGAAGTACATTCTGCATTAGGATTAGAAAATTTGAAAAATCGCACATTTCAGATATTCAAGACATCAGCGAAGAAAGGTGAAGGATTAGATCAAGCCATGGATTGGCTAAGTAATGCCTTACAGTCTAGAAAATAGCCTTAAAATCTAGCCAAAAGTTAATATAAAAAAAAAACAAAAATAATCATAAATTTTGCAATTTTTTTTCATAAAGCATATAAGAAAAAGATCAGCTTTATTTTAGAAGTGAGCTCATATTTCTGTTTATTGTCTTAACATCATAACAATACAAAAAATAATGTATTAATAAAATTTAGTAACTAAAGCATGTAATTTGTAAACAGAATCCAAATAATGGATTTTGTTTTTTTTTTTTTACCAAAAAGATACAAATTTACTATCACTTTACATTATGTATTTGTATAAAATAAATTTATTTGTCCTCATTAATTTAAAAAAAAAAGTTTTTAACATAAACAAACAATAAAAAATGTAAGAAAACATATTTCCATGTAAAAATTAAAAAAAAACAATGTAAAATTTTAAAAATAAAATGTATGTTATCTTATAAGTCAAAGTTCAAAAAAAAATGTTTGTTTTATGCTTAATTTCGTTTATAAAGAAAAGCAGTAGGTATATTCTATAAGGATATTTTTTGTATCAAAATTCAAAACAATCTCTTTGAAGTCTCAACTCAATTTGAAATTTGTGACGTTCAAAATAATGTAAAAAAAATTTTGAATGCAGTTAAGTTTTTTCAAAATAAAATTTTGTTTTGTTTTAAACAGACAGGAGTCTTATCTTAAAATTATTGATACGAAAATAAATTAATATTTATTCTGTAAGTCATTGAACTTGAAATATGACATACATATTTAATTCCAAGTAAATTCCCTATAAATATTTATTTTTTTGTTTCAGGGAGAATTGATTTCTGGTCGTACAGGAATTGAGTTGAAATTTTATATGAAATGACTCAACAATAACTAAACTAAACTCTATTTCAACTCAATGGGAACGCTATAAATGTCTCTATTATGGTTAAAAACTTTTAGGTATATTAAGTATTCAACGAAAAGCCAAGCGGATTAGATAGTCTGGTTGTTAAAAATGATATGCTAAGTAATGAAGGTCGCACAAGACATCAATCAATTCTAGGTCTTTCTAATAAATTAGCAAATGGAAATATAATTTTTGTAGATGATGATGATGATAAAAACAATGATATAAAAATACTGAAAAGGTACGAAAAATAATATTATGGATCAGGTCAATATAAGGAAAAAAATGAAATTCAAAGCAAAAAAAAAGAATTTCAAGCATTATAGGCGAGGCGTTATAGGTTTTTAGATGATCACAGTGGCAAACTTTCACGATAAATAAATGTAGCATTAGAAATAGAAAATAAAAACTTGGAAAAATCCAAAAAAAATAAAATAAATTATTAAAAAAAATAAAAATTCATTATTTATTTTTAAACTGGTCAGAAATTTTAATCGAAGGCCAATTAGCAAGGTAAAAGTTATATATATTAATTTTTAAACAAATTATAATTTTTGATGTAGGGTCTGTGGCTGTGTTAAGTTCAATTTTAAACGAATAGATATTCATCAAATAAGCTGAAAAAATTCTGATTTTTGACGCTACAAAGGAACAAATAGAACACATGATCTTTTCTAGTTTTTACCCAATTAATTGCTCACATTTTTTAATCTTTGAATGAATTCAATACGTTCACGATAATCCTACTATAGTATAAAGTAGGTACCTAGCTACCTTAAAGCCAAAAAATGTATAAATAGTTAAATTGTAATTGGAACTTCGGTAATGAGGCGATATCGTAGATGTTCCGTTACATGTTGTATAAATTACAAAAAAAAACAAAATGTTCCGGTATACAAATTCCCTCGTAATTATTTTCTCAAAGTAATATGGATCAAAAATTATAAATTCAATGAAAAATCCAAAAATTCAAAAGAACATTTGGAGTCACGGTTTTAGTGTAAAACTAAATTCCTAAAAAATATGCTATTCCAACAATTTTTGAATGAGAAACGATTGTTAAAGAAATTCCGTCTCAAAAAAGAATAACAAAAAGATGTTGGATTAATGATTGTCACTTCGCAAATAAAACACATCGGATGTTCGTTTTCCCAAAAAAAGATGATTTAAAGCAGAAATGGTTAGATGTAAGTACCTAGATTGAATTACGATTTTCAAACCAAATGTAAATATTTATGTGGAAAACATTTTCAAAAGAGTGATTTCAAAGGTAAACATTGCTATTGGGAAAAATTGATAACAGTAAAAATTTAATTGAAAATTCTGAACACGCTGAAATTAAAATTGAGTTTATTGAAAATGAAGAAAACTATGAAATAAATGAACTTATAATAATCAAAATATCTCTCCTCAATCAAAATAGAAAAAGAAAAACTCAGTGCAGTTTCTATATTTACTTCTCAAAGTAATAGCTCAAGTAATAATAGTAGTAATAGTGATAATACTGCAAATTTTCTGAAAGAAAATGAAACTTCGCGCAGCAATAAAAAAAAGAAATTGGATTAGAGTCTGTTCACGTATTAGCGATTATTGAAAAAATTTAAATCGGATTTAATATTCCAGGTTTTTAATTTGTGAACGACACGATTTTACTGCTGTTATTTAAAAAAATGAAATAATTTTGTCCTAAAGCCGTTCACAAATTCAATTTTACTTTTTTAAATTCTGCAAAGAGAAATTTTAAATTTTCCATAATAAACTAAATTTGTAGGTCTACTTTTAAGTGAATTCAAAAACTAAAATTGTATAGAAAAAAAAAGCGGCAAAAATGGGTAAGAAAGTTCGGTCGGTCACGTATTATTACAAGTTTTTAATTTCAGTCGGCCAAATATTATTTTATAAGTAGTTGATTTTAGCAGATTATTAAGAATGCAGAAAATTACGACCTGAATTTAGAAATTGTGACATTTGCTTTACAGAAAAGGGAGATTTCTTTTTTTTTCAATCGTTTAATAAGTGAACACTCTTAGAGGCTCATAAAAACCAGTTTAAATTGTGATATCTCGAAAACTAAGCGAGATATCGCAAATTTTTATTTTATCTTTTCGTCTTATTACGTCGAGTTCTACAAGAATCCATTATCAGATGAAAAATAAATTAAGAAACTTCGTAAAGGGAGAACGGCAACTTAAATTAGCATAATGTTAATAAGACATCAGCTGCTTGTAATTATTTGCATATACTTTAATATTTGTTCACCAAATGCATGTAACCAATTTCCAAAATAGAAATACCTTTTCATCGGTGAATCACTAGTCAATAGGGAGTAAAAATTCATGTTGAAGTGCAAACTAACACATTCACTCAATTTTGGTCATGCATTTTAATATTTTTTATGTGTTTAGCTTAAAAACATTAAAAAATAAAAAAGAATTTTAGCTATTTCATTAAATTTGTATTTCTTTAAGCAAAATATAAGCAAATTATTAATAAATATACAAATTAATCTTCAAAATCTGAAAACAACAAATGTCAAATTTTTTAACGATGCGCATATAAAATTTGTTAAGGTATGTGATTTTAAAATTAAAATGGTGGCAATACCCTGTGCATAGGACTTTGCAGAAGGTATTCCTAGTACTTTGCAGAAAAGGGAAATCTTGCGTGGAGGGTACCCGGACTTATGGAACGTACTATAAATCAAAACAAATACGAATTTTGCAGAAAGATGCATAGAAAAAAACATCAGAAATCAAAGAATGAAAACAAAAAGTTTTCACTGTAAAAATAAAAACAGAATTAGAGCCCGTTCCGAAACTGAGACTATTTTAAATCGTAAAATATACCTTTTCTGCTAAAGAAATTTCCTTTTTTTCAGAAATTGAAATAGGCTTGACATTTAATCTGTATCATCTGCAACGTCTGCTTAAATTTTTAATTTTTTGTTTTTTTTTTAAAATGAGGTGCACTAAAAAGTACACCTATAAACTGAGTTTGTTATGGGAAATTTAAAATTTCCCGTTGCAGATTTTTAAAATATAAAATATCATTTCGGAACGATTTTTACGTCAAAAAATCTTGATTTGTAAAATAATTGTAAAATAACAGGTGTAAAATCGTGTCGTTCCAAAACTAAAAATTCTAGAAATTAAAAAAATTTTTCAGTTTCTAAAATAGTTTCAGTTTGAGAACGGGCTCTTAATTTTCATTTCTATTAATTTTTTGAAGTGGTGCAAGTGCAAGTGGGCTTAAAAATCCGATTGGTTGTTAAGTAATTTTATTAAACGAGTGGGATAATTAAACCAAAGCTGGTATTTATATGCCGAGCTTAAGCCAGTGATGCCAGAAGTCAAGATTTTTCTTGATTTTCAAGATTCTTGGCTCTATTTTTAGCAAAAATCTTGAAATCAAGATTTTTGATCCATTTTCCAATTCCCTTATAAAAAACCTTGGAATTCAAGACATTTGAAAGCAAATCAAGATTTTTATTTTCAATTTTCATAAAAAAAATTTCAAAATTCTAATTTTAAAGAATATTTGAGGCAGCTGTGATTTAAATTCAAAGACCATTCTATAAAATTCTTTTGTTTTATGCAACCAAATGCTTAAAAGATTTTATTTTAAAAATGAAGTTTTCGAATGCGTACAAACAATATCTCCAAAAACTGTTCTTGAAAAAAAATGTTATCTTTAGCAAAGATGTCTAAATTTTTCTCTTCATTATACGTTCCGAATTTGCAACATTTTGATAGAAAAAGGAGCGAATTACGTCAATTAAATTCTAAAAATTATGATTTCACACCGTATATTGAATAATTCAATATTGAAGAGTTTTGGAGAAAAATTTTAAACCTAAAAGGAAGTGATCAATCACTTTACTTCCCTATTTAAATTAATGAGTTGGGGGTGTATCCTAACACCACTGCACTTCAAGGCAATAAATTGCCATGAAAACTTTACCATCACTCTCATATACATGCTAATATGAGAGGAGAGGGCTCGGTACGAAGCATGCAATGGAATTTTAATATTACCACCAAACGATGCTTAAATCAAGCATCAGAAAAAAAAAAAAGAATTATAGAAAAAACAAACATAAAACAATAAGAACAAGTCTCGTTTCTGATAAAGAACGAAATCACTAGTGACATATAACATAACCAAAGAATAGTTTCCCTAGTAAAAAAATTTTAAAAAAAGAGAGTAAATATTAGAAGAAAGAGTAAATTAAAAAAATTAAAAATATAATAAGAAGAAGAAGAAGAATTAGTGGAAAATATCCTACTACTTCCTCCGGCGTCAACTAAGACATTTCATGAAGATTCAAAATGAATCAAAAAAATAAATAAATAAAAAATTACTCAAATTAAAAACAATCAGCATACAACGACCTATCGGCTTCAGATAATATATGAAATATATATCGTCTTACATTACTTCGTCAGGGTACGTTTGTATGTTGAAACGATAATTTAAATTTAATAAAAATAATAATTAGAAGAATTATCTTTAGTCTACCACTTCCCTTGGCTTCGGATATACAGAAAATTTAAATATTAATTAAAGTCTTCCAATGTTATTAGTGAAAAAATAATTAGCCTTTAAACCAGCTTTAAGGGATGCCTTAGAGATATTAAGGTCAAAAACATGATGGTTTTTATTAGCAAAAGCAAGCATTCGAGAAATGGGATCATTGCATCCATATTCGGTTCTATGGTAAGCAATTTCAAATAAGTTAGTGGTACGGAGGCTTCTGGTATTAACTCGAAAGTTGATCTTCTCCAGAATAATAGGAGAAATAATTTCACCAATAATAATTTGATGAATGAAAACAACATCTGCAAATTCCCGTCTGTCTTGAAGAGATTCAAGCTTAATGAGATTTAAGCGTTCTGTGTACGGTGGAAGGATTAAGTTATCCTCCCAAGGAAGATGCCTTAATGCAAATCTAAGAAAATTTTTTTGAACAGATTCGACTCTATTGATGTCGACAGAAAAAAAGGGTGACCATACTTGAGAGGCATATTCTAACAATGGTCTTACAAGAGATGTAAAAAGAAATCTGGTTATAAATGGGTCACAGAACTCTCTTGACCAACGTTTAATAAAACCTAGAGTGGAATTTGCTTTATTTACAATTTAATATACATGTGGTTTAAATATCAATTGGTAATCACATAAAATGCCGAGATCTCTAACTTCATTGACTCTGGGAATAAGAATATTTAAAAGAGTTTGTTTGGGCCATTTTAACCAACAGAAAATGTAGAAAGAATTTTTTCAATAATTAATTTAAAGAAAACGAAAACTAGAAACAGATTAAATAATGATGCACTTAATGCTATTATTTACTGCAAAGATTATTTAGGCAAATTAGGCATGTAAATTGTTACGATAAGCAAGAAGTCTTCGATTTTTTAAAATATTTCAAGAATATAAAAAGAATAATTTGTTATTTTTATTAAAAATGTTAAACTTTCTTTTTTAAGTACAAGTTTATTATTTTTATTTAGGTTTAAAATCTAATATATATGTAAAATGTGATTATACTAAAACCTATAATATTTTTCTAAAGCCCAAGAAGGGATTTTGTGTTCATTTTTTGTTTTAATAAAAATAAAAAAATAAAAATCAAGATATTTTGTTTGGAAATCTTGAAATCAAGATTTTGAAAAGTGACCTGATTTTTTTTTTCAAAGAATCTTGGGCGTAAGTGCAGTTTATGTGAACCTCTCAGAAACGGCTGAAACTTGGAGGGGGTGTAGAGGCGGTGCCCAAACTTCCAAAACTGAAATCAGTTCTTGGGGCTCGGGCCCCGTTTCGAAGATATGGCCCCTCAAAGTTTTCATACATTTTTGTATGGGCAATTTTTTTTTTTGGCCCGATTGGCCCTATTTTTGGGAAAAGGATAAAGGGGGTGCCCCAAAACAAGAGGGGGGGTGGGGGGCGGCGGGCTGGCGCCGCAAATCCCACTGACCAACCACCAGACCGCCCGCCCGCCGCCCCCCACCCCCCCTTCTTGTTTTGGGACACTCCCTACACTCTCTACAAAAAAAATGGGCCAAATCGAGCAAGAAAAAAAAATTGCCCATACAAAATGTATGAAAACTTTGAGGGGCCATATCTTCGAAACGGAGCCCGAGCCCCAAGAACTGATTTCAGTTTTGGAAGTTTGGGCACCGCCTCTACCCCCCTCCCAGTTTCAGCCGTTTCTGAGAGGTTCACATAAACTGCACTTTAGCCGAATCTTGATTTCAAGATATTTTTTGGTAATTTTTCAAGATATTTTTTTTTTACCTGGCATCACTGGCTTAAGCTGAAAAAAAAATTCGGTTTGAGTCGTCGATGAGCCGAGCTGGACCGAACAATTTTTTCGTCAAGACGAAGCCGATCAAAAAAAACCCACGGCTTCGGCACTGAATTTAATTAATTAAAAATTAGAGAAATAAATAAATTTAAATACATTTATTTTTAATTCGCTAGAAATTTTAATCAAGGTAAAAAGGTTTAATACTATTTTCAAAAGCATTTCCTTTTTGCTTTTGCTTGCTACTTGCTAGATGGTTGCTAGTACCTGGCGTTTAAAAATGGGAGTGTATTATAGGACACATACCGGCCGGGAATGTTCCTTCAAATTTAAAGTACAAAAATAATGAGCTAAATTTTGGTCTAGATATTGAAGGAAATGGTCACCAGTCGTCAGTGAAGCAAAAAGATTACCGCCAAGGCACCAATTTACAATTAAGACTTCTAGTTTTCCTTAAACCGTGTTAATTTAAAATTCTTAATTTTTTATTTATTCAAAATTCTAGGTTCAATAAACTTCCATCGCTAGACGCCGTCGTTCCAGTACGGCAGTCCCGCAAAAAATCATCTAACAAAATCAAACCATTTTGATTGCATTCAACGTTATTAAACATTAGCAATGGCACAAGGACGTCAATGTTCCATTAAATATTGTAATAATAATATGGATACGACACCAGATATTCCGCTATACAAATTCCCTAAAAATGATATTCTCAAAGCAATATGGTTCAAAAATTGTAAATCAATTGGAATATATAATTATTCACGAGTTTGTAGAGAACATTTTGAGTCACATTTTTTTAATTCTGGAAATCTAAAAAAAGAAGCTATTCCAACTATTTTCAAATGGGAAGTCAAAATTAAAGAAGTTCCTAAAGAACACATAAAACAAATTGAAAATTCCACTTCAAAACAGCGTTTAAAGAAATGTGTTTTTAATGATTGCTCTGGGTCAAGTAAAACACATCGAATGTTCTCTTTTCCAACGAATGATGAAGTAAAACAAAAATGGTTAGATGTATGTGGATTGAATACTGATTTTGAAACCAAAAATAAGTTTTTATGTGAAAAACATTTTCAAGCAAATGATTTTAAAAATAAAAATTTATACCGAAATTCTATTCCAACAGTGTTTTTGGGTACTAACTACAATATAATTAACAATAGTGAAAATAATGAACATATTGAAAAAATAATTCAAAATGATGAACATACTGAAAATATAATAGAAAATAATGAAGAAGTTGAAATTAAAATTGAGTTTGTAGGAAATGAGGAAAATTATGACATCAATGATTCTAATAATCAAAATATCGTTTCCTCAATTAAAATAGAGAATGAACAGCTCATGGACTCCGATTCCGACTTTACTTCGCAAAGTAATGGAACCCGAAATTTAGATAATACTGCAAATTGTAAGAAAGACAATGAAACTTTTCAAAACAGTAAAAAAAAGAAGAAACTGAACTTAAATAATAATAAAAATAATACAATATTCAGTAATTACACAGAAGTTTGTTCGGCACCCAAAGAAATACGCCGTGATTTTCTAACGTATAAAATGATAAAAGAGCAACGTAGAATTATGGACAGTGATGACGATGAACTAGACGCTTTTTGTAGTAATTGCATAAAAAAAGATAAATATATTAAATATCACCAGAGAGAACGGAAGAGAATAATGAAGAAATGTAAGAAACTTACACTCAAACATAATGAATTGGAATTAAAATGTAAAAAATTAATGAAAAAACTTAACGTAATGAAAAAATGTTGTAAACTGTAGATTTTTTTGTGTATTAAAAAACTATATTGAGAAAACTTGTTTTTTATATTATTTACTATTTTATAAAAACAACCCCCAATATAAAGATGTTCCTGCTATTTTTTCAATGGAAGCGATAGAAATCATAATACTTAGTCTTTAGAACTACAACGGTACTTGAACACTACACACTACCTACCTTATTCAAAATAAACTTTTAAATTCGCAGAAAAATGTAATTTAGGATGTGAAAACCAATTTGGCTACCGCTGGAATTGCAGCGTAAGAATAGAAATATCTGTTCTGCTCTTGCTGGACTTCTCTGAGGCATTTGACTCGATCTAATGCCTTCTTGAGTATTGCTTGTCAATTAATTTTTCCTTACTTAATAAAACGAAGCTATTGTGTTAACTCAGGTGAGGTTAATATATTTCCCTTTTCCTTCTATTTCTTGGAAGTGTGCTACAGGGATTAATTTTAGGACGTGACTTGTTTTAACTTTATATTAACGATTTAATTTCGGCCTGCTTACTTTGTGCATCCAACATTTTTGCAGACTATGTCCAGCTAACTTATTTTCTCCCTTTTCCATTTTTTTCTAGCGGTAGTGTACCTCTATTATGACCTGTCATCTATTTTGACCCCTGAAAACTTCCTTTGTGTTAATCTGTCCATGTCACCCACAGGCGTTGATTTTTAATCCCCCATTAATCTGTTAATAATGTTGTGAGTAGGATTGGATCTATTATGAGATTATTGTTAGTTCTTTCCTAATAAAAGAAATCACTCAAGAGTCAAGATAAAATTAGTACTGGCCTTGGTCATGTCCACATTACCTTTTTTATAATGCTTAATACTTAATCAATGTTCAACTTGGTTTCATCTTTTTATATCTCGAATTGTCCAAGGTACAGAAGTATTGTTGTTCAGAGTTTCACATCCCATATCTTTAAGAGATATTTTGCTTAGACGCTTTAACCTTAGTTCAGTTGGCTCGAACTTTTTGCGGAATGATAACTTTGCTTTAGAAATTCGTCGATCGTCATAATTTTTTTTTTTACTTTTTCTTTTCTTCTTGTTGATAAAGAAGTTCCGAGGTTCATCGTGAAATCTTGGCCGTATGGTGATAAAATTAGTTTCTGTAGAATTGGCGTTTTTATATTTTTATATCTCATTCAATATTTTGCTTAACAATCATTGTACTTTAGAGGATATTTTATTTTGCATTAAATTAAATTTTCATTTTATCGTTCAATAAATATAGCTTGCAAAATTATTTTTTTTGTTTTTCAAATTTTATGCGTTTATATTTTTCGGATTAGGTTGGTGGATTGTGGTGTATTGGCTTAGCTTTGAAATTAGGTTCAAGTTTGATTGTACCATAGATTAAGAATACAGAAAGATTGGAACTTCATACAACATTTTTTCAGTCTTTTTTGGTATTTTTTTGTGAAGGTGTTAGTAAAACTAAATAAAATTCTTTTCATAAATTGATAATTATCACGTATTTTATTTTGTTTTACTAAACATTCACATAAAAATACCAAAAATAATGTCGTATGAAGTATTTATGTATTCTTAATCTATGATTGTACCTACCTGATTGTAAAATGAATTTAAATAAATAAAATAAATAATGTTTATAGATGATTAGTACTACTAGGCTCACACAAAGACGAAGTTATTTAGGTGTATAGATTATAGGTACTACTTTAAAAAAAAATTGATTTTTTGGATAATTTTGGTTTTAAACTAATTCTACTTTAAAAAAAAAAAACGTTTTTGAAAAAGTAAGACTCGTATTGAATTATTTTTGGGGGTAGTCGTACTGTTTTTTTTTTCTAAATTTAGGAGGACCTACACTTCGACACAAAAGTTTAAAAAGCACTGAGGAAAAGATCGCAGGGCTGCCAGATGGAATTAATGAAATTTCCTCAAATTCTTAAGAAATTTCCCCAAAACAGACACTTTTTGAAAAAAATTCCTCAAATTTTTTTTTTTTTATATCTTCGTGTTCTAAAATTTTTTTTTGCCCTAAATTAGAAAAAACAATTGTTTAACTGTTTTACTCACTGCAGTTTTTCCCCAAAAACAGCTTATTTTTGCAAGATTTCCTCAAATTTTTAATATGTTCAGATTTTATGCGGTACTTATAATGTTCTAAATCAAAAAGTTTAGTTCCAACAATGGATTTTGAGTTCAAGGTACTTAGAAGAATGGGGTGGTTGGACATTTGTCCGCGGGACATTTGTCCGCGATTTGTTTTTGTATCGCGGACATAAAAATGACATTTGTCCGCGATTCGAAATGTATTTTGTCCGCCGCGGACAAATGACATTTTCCAAAATGTCATTTGTCCGCGATAAAAATTAATCGCGGACAAATGAGATTTTGCAAAATGACATTTGTCCGCGAAGTTTTCCATACAAATTTCATCGCGGACAAATGTCCCGCGGACAAATGTCACGGCGCCAAGAATGGTAATGACATCAATTTCTTAAAATTATTAGGGTAAAAAAAATTGACGAGTCTGAAATTTTAAATATTGTTGATTGCCAACGTTAGCACAATATTTTTGAATTTCTTCAAATTTTCCTCAGAAAAAAATATTTTCCTCAAATTTTTCCCCACGTTTTTTTTAACTTTTTTTTTCCCCCCGAGAATAAAAATTTCCTCAGTTTGGGGAAAAAATTCCCCAATCTGGCAGCCCTGAAAGATCGAGAAAAAAAGTACCTATTCCAATTTATTTTGTTTACAATTTGCAAACAGTTTAGTTTATGTCATTAGGTATATTATTTACATCTATTTTCTTCTGCGAAAATTTTTTTTTTTAAATACACCTTAGCCTTAGTCTAGCTTAGGCTCTAGCCATAGCGTAGAATTATAAAAAAAGAATTTAAATAAAAACATTTAAAATACCTAAAAAAAAATAATTGGTCAGAAATTTTAACCAAGTCCAATTAGCAAGGTAAGTTTTTTAATATTAATTTTTGAACAAATTATAATTTTGTTTTCGTATGTACTATCGTATGTACTTCTCTGACGGTGTGAAATTTCCAGGGATGCCAACTGGGGTGTTTTACCCTGGAGTTTCCAGTTTTTCAACTAAAACTCCAGTCTCCAGTTTTTTTAAAATTTTACCAGTTTTTTTCAAAATTAATAATTTTAAAGTAAAAAAGAAATTCACATAAGCCATTCACCAGTAGATGTCATTTTACTTTGTTATTCATTTGGCTATAGTATCATTTGTTCCAAAACAAAGTTATTAATACCTTTAAGAAATAATTGATCTCATTAATTAACTAATTTTTTTCTAATTTCAATAATTATTTATTTTATATTACTTTTTATAAAGTTTTATTCTAATTTGAATTATTTTTGTATATGCGGTTTATTTTATGTTTCGTTTGTTTATGTTAATAATAATTGTGCTTCACCCTTAAAAAATTTAAGAATTTCAAATTTTGAATTTCAAATTCCTAATGTATTTTGTTGTGTAAAATTCAAATTTTTTTTTGTTGTTGTGAATCTCAAATACACGCTCTGGCTGAGGCGTGTATTTGAAATTCACACAACAAAAAACATTTTTGAAATTCAAGTTCTGTCATTCTAATTGATTTTCCTTGTACAATAATTTTTTGTTCATAATTTTTGCCCCGATGTAATAAAATCCTCTAAAGAAAATCCTACTCTGGCAGCTTTGTCATTAATATTTGAAATTTATGAAAAAAAGTGAAAAAAAGTAATGTATTTTGTTAGTGTGATTTAATATCAAAAAAAAGTTTTCGTACGAAACTTTTTTTTGACATTAAATCACACTAACAAAATACATTAGGAATTTGAAATTCAGAATTTGAAATTCTTAAATTTTTTTAAGGGTGAAGCACAAATGTAATTTATAAATTTATTATTTTTTCTTTTTTTCTATCTACATTTTTTGTTTTTTCAACTCTCCAGTTTTTCCTCGGTCAAGAGTTGGCAACCCTGGAAATTTCAAAATAATAGAAATACAGAAATACATAATGGCCAATTTTGAACGAATAGATTGTCACCAAATGAAGCATAAGCTGAAAAAATTCTTATCGCAATAACTCAATTCAATTAACATTCTTAATTATCTAGTTATTTTTATTGTAATTATTTTAGATTGATCGAACCTCCATCGCTAAGCGCCATTCCTACACACACTACGGGAGAATTCACCCTAAAATATCAAGTCAAAAATTTAATTAGAGCAAGAAATTTCAGTAATGAGACAAAGACGTCAATGTTGCGTTAAACACTGTAATAATAATTTGGATACAACACCAAATATTCCGCTATATAAATTCCCTAGTAATAATAATCTCACAGCAATATGGTTTAAAAATTGTAAATTGGATAAAATATTCAAATATTCAAAAGTGTGTAGAGAACATTTTGAGGCACGCTTTTTCGGTAAAGGTAAATTCTTAAAAAAGGATGCTTTTCCAACAATTTTTAAATGGGAAATTGGAGAAATTCCTGAACTCAGATTAGAAGTTGAAAATCCAAATTCAAAACAAAATATTTTAAGATGTTGTATTAATGATTGTTCCAACACAAATATAACACATCGAATGATCCTTTTCCCAAAAAAAGACGATTTAAAACAGAAATGGTTACAAGTATGTGGATTTGATAATGAATTTCAAACTCGATCTAAATATTTGTGTGGAAAACATTTTCAGAAAAGTGATTTTAAAAATAAAAATTTATGCCGAAATACTGTACCCACATTGTTTTTGGGCAATGACGTTAATAGAATTGATAATAGAGAAAATATAATTGAAAATTATGAACATACTGAAAATATAATAGAAAATAATGAACATGTTGAAATTAAAATTGAATTTGTAGGAAATGAGGAAAATTATGATATCAATGAAATTTATAATCAGAAAATAACCCCTTCAATCAAAATAGAGAATGAAAAGTTTAGTGCTGACGGTGTTGTCACTATTTCTCAAGATAATAGCTCTCGTAATAATACTGAGAGTTTTCAGAAAGAGAATGAAACTTTTCATAATAATAAAAACAAGAAATTGGATTTCGATTATTATGAAAACGATCCAAGATTTAGTAATTTAAAAGAAGCTTACTTGGCACCTAAAGAAATTCGCCGTGATTTTCTGACGTATAAAATGATGAAAGAGCAACATAGTTTTATGGGCATTGATGACCAAGAACTAAACAGTTTTTGTATTAATTGCACAAAAAAAAATAAAAATATTAAATACCACAAGAGAGAACAGAAGAGAAAAATTAATAAATGTAGGGAACTTACTCTCAAACATAATAAAATGATACTAAAATATAAAAAATTACTGAAAAAACTCAAATTAATGAAAAAGTTTAATAAACCTTAGATTTGGGTGTGTAATAAAAAGATATATGCCTATTTTTTTATTTATTATTTTATATTTTGAAAAAAAAAATAAAAATCATTTACTATGGACAAACATTTCTAGAAAATTTAAGTGAGCAACAAATGTAAAACCCAAAATCCTAGAACCATTAATTCCTGTTGAGAACTATTTAAAATTTAAACAGTCTTCTAATCGAAAGCATTAATTTATATATTTAATAAAAAAAAATTAAATTTATTTCATCAATAATTTTATTTTAACAGATTATTTTATTTCACAAGAAATTAAAATGTTTACCAACTTGGTATTCCGAATCGAAGTACTCTTTTTTCTTGTGTATCTAAGTCCATTCGAACTTTTTTACGCATATAAAAAATAGGACAATCATTATTTGAACAAATAACTTCTTCATGCAAAGAACCCTGACAACGTTGACATTCTGTCCACAACCTAGAGAAATTTTCTTCTAAACTGCGTTGGGCTACTAATTCTGTTTGATATAATTCAAATGATTTTGGCTCACAATGTTTACATAATGCTTTCTTTTCGTATTCTTTTGTTAATAATGCTTTGCATCCAAGACAGGTTTCCTTCTTTTTCATAAATGCCATAAGGCCACCAACTTTAGATGTAACAACTGTACGAGTTCTAGTATGATCACCACCTAAAATTACAAAACTAATTTTCGAACAAAATTTTTCCAAAAAAAAATTTAAATTACTAACGTAATAATATAGATTCTGCTTTATCACCCAAAATAGGTTCAAATATTCTCAATAATGGTTTTGACAATTGATTTTCTAAATAATATTTTGAATCAATTGGTATTGTATTATCTAAAACATAAATAGGATCTTCAGCTTTCTGATAAGCTGGTGTATTTTTAGCTGCAGCAATTATAACATATGGAACTCGATCACCTAATTTAGGTGCAGTACCAGCATCACGCTTTTTCATTTTATTTGCTAGCTCAACATGAGCTTGTTTTGCTGCATAATCAGTTTTTGTTAATTCTTTTGTAATAACTAATTGTGAAATATCAATTTTATTGCAAAGTAAATCAGATATTACTTGCTTAACATATTCAACAGCTGCATCTGGATCACGCTCAATTAATAACTTTTGTAAACACATATTCATTAAATTGGCCACCAGTGGTGAATTATCACGTCGAACAGTTTCAATACCTAAAATTATAATTTTAGAAAAACTACCTAATTGGAAATATGTATAAAAAAAAAATGTTTACCTTTACAATCCATTTTATCATATTTTTCTGGTTTGGTGAAATATAGACCAGCATAACGTTTCTTATTAATCAATAAATATGGATAATAAACTTTTTCAAATTCCAATTTAATTGGTTTAACAAATTTTGCACTAATTAATTCAGCTGCCTCTTTTCCCAATTCCATGCTACGTTCTAATGTCTTAACACCAAAATTAACCATTACAGAATCTGTATCACCATAAATGACAACTGCATCATTCTCATAACCATTTGCTCGTGTGTAATGAGATTCAACTTCATTTTTTGTTCTTTCAATCATTGTTCGACCGTATGCAGTAACAGACCCAGATATTTCCAAACATGGTAATTTACCAACTTGAGCCCCAGTAAAACCGTATACAGAGTTTGCAGATATTTTTAATGCTAGTTGACGACCATCGAGAACTGAACGTTTAAATGGATCTGTTTCAATTTTTAAATCATTTTTAGCACGTTTTCGCGCCGATAATAAAGCTTCCAAAATTTCTGGCAGCAAACCTTTTCGAACATTGTCTTTAATAAACACATTATTTGCCGGTGTTCGGGTGAGATTTTCTTCTGGAATACTGTTAATTATTCAAAAAAAAATTTAAAACAAAATAAATAAGGATTAAATATTTTTTTTTAACTAAAAATATTATCAAAAAGTAAATATAAATTTTATCAGTTATAAATAAAAAGATTAAAAGTTTCAGTTTCACAAAAGTATAATTTAATAATTTAATGCTCTAGCGTCTAGCGGAATCCAAAAAAAATTAATGTATCCTGTTTTTTTATCAAATAATTTTTACTATACTTACAACAAAGATATTTTCTTCTCTTATGCGCAAGCTTATTTAATGTCAAAGAATGGTCTATTTAAGAGTGGAAGATGACCTACTAACCAATGTTGCAGTTTAAAAGAAAATAATAATTAAAATTTTTAAATTCGCAAAAAAAAGTTCTATATATAATAATGTAAAAAAAAAATTAATAAAACGTCTAAAAATGATTCAAATATTTGTAAATGCTTTCATTTCAATGATTTTAATATCAGGTTTGAAACAAAATGTACTTGTATTATATTTTTATATAATAAAAATTAAAATCGTTGCATAGTTAAAAAATATTGAAAAAATCAATAAATAAATAAATACATAAAAAACTTAAAAAATTTGATTGCAATTTATGTAACAGTGAATTTTTTTTTTTGAATAAATTTATAAAAAACTTTAAAAAAAATAGATTTATGAGAATTTATTTTTTTTACTATCCTATTGTATACTGTTTAGTGTTTATAATGTGAAATGATATGAAAAATATTTGGCAATTGAATCATTGAGTTTTTTTAACTACCTACATACAAAATTAAGGAAGTTTCGGCTTTTTAAAAATTAAAAAAATCCCAACAAAAATATCAATTTTCCAATAAATCTATCTCCAAATCTTTTTGTTCACTCATGGCACAATTTAGCCCTTTTCTTTTTGTTCAATGGGTGGTCCGTTTAATTAATTTGTTTATATCAGACATGAGATACTCAAAATAGCGAATACTTATTATCTTTTTAAATGTATTTTATATTAAATTAAAAAAAAAATATTCCAAATATTGAAGTAACTATTGGTAGGTATTCGAAAACAAAGAGATTGGAGAATGAATTAATAAGTCTTGGAAATTTTGATCTAAATAATGCGTCATTCTGCTTTAACTAATTCTGTTCTAAGAAAAACTTACAAAAATTATAACTAATTTTATAACCTGCCTTCAGGTTTAATAAATTGTCATAGTTTATATGTGATCTGGAAACTTCCAGAAACTTTAGATAGATTATTAAAGTAGTTAATTGAATTAATATCTTTTGTTTTGATTTTGTTTTGATATTTAACAAACATTGTAAATTTAAATTTGTTATTTTTGAAAACATTTTAAGTTTTTATTCCAGTAATGGGTGCTTAAAATATTATTAAATATTTTAGAAAAAATAATTCCACTTAAATTTTTTTTTTTTTGTTTTGTAAACATTTTATTATAAGTGAAAAAGAGGGATAAATAACTTTTAAAAAATAAACCTGATTTTTTTTCTATTTGAAGAGTACAAATATGTAAATATTCAATCAATAGGTCGATATTGAATTTAATTTTTTAAATCTAATAAAAAATATAGGATAGTACACCTCATAAATGAAGTATGGATCCCGTTTTCAATGTTAAAATTAAAAATTTTATCCGCATCTCTATTTATATACTGAAAATCCACTTTCAACCCTCAGTCTAAAATGTTCGACTTATTCATTTATATAAATTTATATAAATGTATTATGATAATAATTAAATTAAGAGCTTCTATCTCCGGCACTCGGCCTGGTAGTTTAATAATAATAAGCATTTTAATGCGCGATAGACGAACAGATGAACAAATAATACATTTCCCAAAGCTACCCATAATGACCACAGTTGTCGAGGGTTTTGTAAATATACTAATTTTTCACAATTTTTTTATTTTTAGTAGTATAAATAAATAAATAAATACATTTCACATTAAAAAATAAAAATGGATGTGCTAAAAAAGAATATACCTATTTATTCTAACTTGAAATTTCAGTGGGTAATGGGCAATATTTGACATCCCAGGTACATAAGACGCAACAAGCGCAAGAAAAAATAAATAATTTAAGTTGTTATAAATGTCATACAATGATAGAAGGTGATTCTTGTGTTGATTTGCCAATTAATTATACAACAGCTAAGGCAACAAATATGACAGAAAAATGTGAACAAAATGAATATATGTGCATGGTAAGACTTAGGAAAAAAAATAAATAAGTAAATTTTGTAAATATTGAATCATCGAGTCGTTAAGAAAAACCTTAACGTATATATATTTTGCCGCCAAATTCTGAACCAACTGTTAAGTTAAACTAAAAACAAACTAAACGAAAAAAACAATTTAATTGCATGAAGACTGGTATCCGCTTGCGAAAATAATATAATTATTATTTTTTAACAATCCTTTATTTTCTAGATTAAAAGATTTTCCTATACAACTAGCAATGAAAATTCAACAAGTAGTGCCAAAATGTGGTCATTAGAACGTAAATGTGCTGTTAACTGTGAATCCGGTTGTATTGTTATTGGAGAGAGAACAAAATTATATGCATGCACATCATGCTGTGAATTTTCCTATTGCAATGTTGGTCGAGGTCATGGTACCTCGTTTTTATTAAATTTTAAATTTAAAGAAAATTTAATATTTAAATTTATTTTTTTTACATATCTCTGTAAATATTTAACTTGCATTGTACCAATTTATAATAAGAAATCGTTTACAATTTTTTTTGAAAGAATGTTAAATTGGAAATTATAAAATTTATTTTATTTAAAAAAAAAAAAATTTGTGTAGAATAAAATTTTAAACTCATGTGAAAACAAAACTCCAAAAATAAATGGTAACCAAACAAGGTAGAGTACTGTAAGAACATAAAACATGTAAAATTGTAACTCAACATTGTAAATATAAATATAAAATACAAGTTATTTCAAATTTAAGGCTCATGTACTTAAAAGTGCCATATGGTCCAAATTACTGAGTGCACTAAAAATTGTAACCTTAATGCATTTATGTATTAGGATTAATTAAAGTAAATAAATAAATTCATTGTACAAAAAAAAAGAAAATATAGATTATCAAAGCAATTAAAAACGTATTTTAAATGAGATAAATGAGTAAATGAAATCGACATTACTGAAAGCTTGTGAAACAAAGGGAAAATATTTATGCAAACCTACTTCAATTTTTTCCCTGGTTGAATTAATGTGGTATAGCATAAATTATGAGCCATCATAATACTGGGATACAGAGATGCAAAATCTAATGTTGTAATTGGATCAGCATAATAACCTCGTTTTGGTTCAATAACAGTTGCACCCTCGTATTGATCTTCAGCAGCTTTTGATTGATATGATGGCATAATAAAACCTTTTGAGCCTGCCTTTCTCAATAACTGACTTAAAACTTTAATTTGTTGCCCTCGTGTGAGCAGAGATTCAAGGGGAACACCAGTTACACGTGCCATTTCCATGTAATTAACAATACACATAAGTTTATTTAACAAACGTATTGGTAAATATGAATCTTTTAAGCAGTACATAGCTAAACGACGTCTAGTTTGTTCATCACCATTTTGTAAGTCGCTTATCATACTATGATGAACATCCTCTTTTTGTTCTTGCAAAAAATGATAACTTACCGCATTCAAAGTATAAGAACGAAGCTTGTAATCACGTAACAAAACAAACAATAAATCAAATGGTACTCGACCTTCAAAATTAACATACTTATTTTCTCGACGACCCATTTGTTTTGATTGCAACACTTGGTCTTTGATTACAGAACGAATATTTTTTATTCTTCCTAAATATTCGAAATTTTTCACTTTCAAATGATGTGCACGTTCCAATAAATATGGGACATCGAAATTATTAATATTATAACCCGTTAAAATATCTGGATCAACTTCTCGAATGAAATCAGCCCAAGCTTCCAATAATTGCTTCAAAAAGATAATAAAGAATTAAATTTTTAATTTATTGCAATTTCTATAAAAATCTTACCGTTTCTTTTTCATAGCTTAGAACTTGAGAGCCAACAATAGGCGCACATTTTTTCAAAGTGAATACATTTCGTAAAAATGGCTCTTGTTCTCCTTGTCGAATACACATATTGGCAATTTGAATAACTGGATCTTGTTTTGCTTCTGGAAAAATTCCTTTGCGTCCAGCGCATTCTATATCAAATGATAAAATTCGGAATGGTGCAACCCGTGCCCAATCTCCTTCTGGTTCGTGAGCAATAAACTTATCATAGGCTATATCCACTTCAATTTGGGAACGTGATTCTGGATAAGGTTTTTCATTTTTCTTCCTTAGCCTCCAACTTCCTGGAGGCAATTCAATCCAAGAACAACCAACTACCTTATTGTCAACCATAAAACGAATATCAAAATCAATATTATTTTCATACGCTCGACAATCTTGAAAATCAAATTCTTTGTAGATAACTTCGCGTTCAAGAATTCTTTTAGCTGCTGCCAGCAGGCGTGGCAATGCCATTGTTATTTTAATAAATGGATAATGGACTTCGCCATGATAACCCATTATTGATTGTTTCATTACAATTTCAACCTCTAATACAGCTTCCTGCAAATTATCCTTATTAGAGCGCATATCAGCTAAAACAACTTTATCCAGAGCTTCACGAAATGATTGACAATGTTTGGATTCAAAACCCTTTGGAGCTCCAATGTACATGTAGGGGCAAAAACCATGTACATGACAGCACACAGAGTTTCCCTCCATAGTTATGCCAAACATACGAACAATTGGTACAGGAGCTAATTGGGAACCAGGCATTCCAGAAATCGGATGTCCTGTATAATTTTCAATATCGATTTGTTGAAATATTAAAGAATCTTTTAATGGATTCAAGTCGGGTGGATTAGGCCGACTCCATTTGACACTTGTTTGTTGATTTTCTGGGCCCTCTCCCATCAACAGTGACTTATCCAAATCTTCAGCGGCTTCGAGGGCAGCAAGTTCAGCTTCAAATCCATTTGGAGCAAAATCATCGTCATCTTCATCAAAATTTCTAAAAAAAAAAAATTATTTATTCAAAATAAGAAGAATTGGGTTTCACCCGGTAAACTAGAAGAGATGTGTATGAATTCACATGAATAAACATCAAAAGGAAAAGCTTTCTTTAAATTTCGTCAATTAATACCATTTAAGATCCACAGCCGCACTCACAAGTCATATCATTCATGACTAGGTACTTTTTTGTGGGTAAGTACCTACCCATTTAAACTGTCAAACTGACATTTAAAGAAAGCCTGGTGTCGGGCTTTAGCCTTGCATTATTTTTTAACTCAATTAAAATTTCTTACCGTGGTTTCTTTGACATTGGAGCACTGGAATTCGATGGACTTGTAAATCCATTAGCCTTACGTTTTGTTATGAATTTATTCATTATTTCCAATATTTGTTAGTTTTATTTTATTTATTTTTTTTAAAAAATCACAATTATAATTCAATAAATTGTGAAAAAAAAATTTTTTCTCCAATTTTGTTCTTGGACTTAGAATAGAATTAAAAATTAAAAAATTGGATGCTAAAATTTCGCCTTTTTTCGCGCCTTTCAAAAAAATCAATTTTTTTTAGTAGTTTTAAATTAGCGTTACCAGATTGCTGAAATTAAAACGGAATTATAGAGAGGTGCCAGACTTCCAAAATCGGAAAAACTGTTGTTAGAGCCACAACCCCATTTCCGTAGTGAGGACTCGAATAATTTCATTACTTCAGCTTCGAATAGTGGGGTGATTAATAGTTCTAGGGTGTCTTTTTTGTGTGGGTCAGACGAATGATGAACAGAAAATTAATAAGGCTGTCACACTTCGGATTTTTAATGGCTTTTTGAAAAAGCTATCATCGTTGTGGCTGTTTTGTGGCTTTTTCCATACAAAAAAAAGAAGAAAAAGCTATGGCTTTTCAAAAAGCCACTAGAAAATCAGGGATCAAATTACAAATGAGCTCTGTGAGAAAAAAATAAACTAACAATTGCATACTTTTAAGAAGTTGGTGGCATTTTTTTGTCAAAAAATAAAAAAAAAAAACAAAAAAATTCACGAAAAAAAAGGAAAAAGATATTAGAAAAAGAGAAAAAAAAAAGAAAAAAACAAAAAAGTGCAAGTGTGAACGCATTTTAAAAAGCCACCATGAGTAGTGGCTTTTTTGTTGTAGTGTGACTCGCTTATAAAACATATTCTCCGTACCAAAAAAAATTATCTCATCCCTGTTGTTTTTTTTCTTCAATTTCTTAAAATAGAGGTTTTTTATCCATTTATAAAGAACAAGGATGTTGTATATATGGATGAAGAAATTCCTTTCTTTATACTATAAACGTTGACGTACTTCACGTATGTTTTTTTTGGCCCAAAATGTCAGTTGGCGAGCAAATTAGTTTATTGGAGCAATCTGTGCAATAGCGACTTAAACAACCGGCTAAAATCAACTCAATTTTAAAATAGGAATTCACAAATTGCTTCCAGTTTAGACGAAAAATAATATTTCATAAATTTAAAGACCCGTTTAAAGTAAAAAAATAATTAAAAATATACCTAATTTTTTATTTTCGAATTAAATTTTCTGATTTGAAAATTTTTGAATCGGCGAGTTGAACTTTTATTCAAACTAAAGTTCTTCAGATCTTCGCGTCGGCTAGCTCGCTTCAGATTTCAAATTACTTCCATATTTTTAAATATTTGACATAAAAAAAAGTGCACCAAAATGTCAGTCAAGAAAATATACAGAGTAATTAGCTTAATTTTTTTAAATCAAATGTTAGTCAGAGGAATCGGATTAGGTTAGGTGTAAAATTATTTTTATTTCAATGGATTCCAAAAATTTCTCTAGGCGTAAGTGAAGTTTACGTGTGCAAGCCTGATTTGGCTGAAACTTGTTGAGGGGGTAAAGGCGCCGTAAACTCCAAATCCAAAAATAGTTTCGGGTTTCAGAGATATGGCCCTGTTATGCTGAATGGCCCTGTTATGCTGTTATGCTGTCGCCTCCCTCAAACCCCTAGGGGTTTTTTTGCTTCCGAATTCGCGAAAAAAGGGCAAATCGGAACTATTTTTTTACCTCAAAGGTGTGTGGAAACAAAAAATCTAAAATAGTGAAAAAAAATATTGTGATATTATATAAAACACCCTGTACTGTTAATGATTGGTCTCACTTACATATGTCAGAGAGATACTTCCTTCTAGAGCTTGATTTACTCTTCCTTTAGTATTTATTCGTACATAAAGAAAGCTACAAAAAAATTTGACAGCTGATGAAAAATATTTGAAAGAAAATTTTTGTAATTTGCAAAAAAAAAAAAAGATTTTTCCTCATCGACATCGTAATTTTCATTATTTTTTTCGATTTTTCATCAAAATTTAATAAAAATACTTTCCTTTAAGAAAAACTGAATTATAAACATTTTCATTCTAAATTCAATGAATTCATAAAAATTATTCGTAAATTAAAACCATCTCCACTTCCTTCAGACAGATTTCATTAAATTAAATAAAAAAAATAATTCCTGCTCCTGCTGAACCATAAAAAAAAACCCATTTCACGGACGGAGCATGTCGAATTTTCAATAAAAAAAGTTTAAATTGGCAAATTAAAAAAAAAAAAAAACTAAATAATAAATGGAAAATAAAATTTATAATCAAAATTTAAATAAAATCAAAATAAAAAATAAATCAATTAAATTAGGAATTAAAAAATAAGTGAAAAACTTCAGACTTAAAGAAGGAAGAAAATAAAAAAAATTAGCAAAATTTAGGTTTGGTTTGAAAATTTTTGGAACGATATTATGTACAAAAGTGCGTGTAACGCAGCGACAACTGGTAAATTTTCCAAAATAAGAAAAATATAAATATTTTATTTTTCCCAAAATTGATGACATATGTTTGTCCTTGGTTGGTGGTTAAAAGTTGATCGACCCAAAAAAAAATTTTTTTTTTTCAGAATCTTACAATCAAATTTTATGTCGCATTAGATTAGAAGATAATATTATTATAGGTACCGGTATCCAATTCTGTAACTGTGACTAGAAATAATTTCTTGGTCAAAGGTTAAACTAGAGTAAGAAAGTAGGTAGGTTCTTAATACCCACCTTTGTCCTCAGTATAATTTGTTTTTGAAACAAAAGGTTTAACCCATACACATAATCTAAAAAACTAGGTGCCCACCTATCTAAAATATCTACCTACTATCTATCAAAATGAAATGTCAACGGAAGAATTATTTTCAGATAATTGTACGAGATTACCTAAATATCTTTAATCGCTGAGCTGTGACTGAAATCATTTAAAAAGAAAGATTAATTAAAATTTAAAGTTTTCGTTTTTTTTTAAGTTTTTAATACCCCTATTATATTATTTTTTTTTTAGGATCTTGCGCAGAGCCTGAGTTCGATCATCGCAATGGCGGAGGGCCTCTTATATCAAAAGAACCACCTATTGCTCCAGTTGAACCAGATTATTCTGGTTTTGATATTGTTAAGGCAACTCAGTACGGTGCAATTTTGCGAGTGAGTTTTTTTTTTATTTCTGAGAGAATCTGAGAATTATCCATAACTTATTTAAAGAAAAAAAAACAAGAACATGTTACGAAAATACAAAATACAAACTTAAAAAGCTGTAAATACAATTGGGACGAAAACGATAACGACAGCGACATCGATATATCCGAAGTGAACACAATTTTCAGTGACGTAGACGAAAACTAAATTAATAATTTTTCCTCGAAGCTCATTAACAATTTGACATTTATTTAGTTTTTGTAATTTTTATTTTATTTTTACATAATAACATAATTGTGGTTGAAAATAAATTTAATAATTTGGCACTTTAAAAACTGCTGTTTTAAAATTTCTAATTTTTTGTTCCTCGATAAAAACGCTTGTCGTTGGTCACCTTAATTGTGTTTATTCTCATTTAAATACATGTTTTGTACTATGTTTAGTACATTAACTTGAAATTTTTATTGCAATTTTTAGGTAAAAGAACTAGTTGAAGCTGGATGGAATGTTAATCAGCCAGACGATGAAACTGTAACTTTATTACACTGGGCTGCTATTAATAATCGGAGAGAAATAATTCAGTATTTTTTGGAGAAAGATGCAGCTGTTGATGCTATTGGTGGCGAATTAAATGCTACACCGTTACATTGGGCAACGCGTCAAGGTCATCTTGGCTCTGTTGTCTTATTAATGGCAGCAGGCGCTGATCCGTCTTTACGTGATGCTGAAGGTTGTTCCTGCATTCATATTGCAGCCCAATTTGGACACACAGCATTGGTTGCATATTTTATAGGTAAAAAACAAAAATTTTCTAAAACATACAAAACATAATAATGTAAATTTTTATAAATTATTATTTTTTAGCAAGAGGCGTCAATTCAGACCTTCAAGATAGAGGTGGAATGACAGCTTTAATGTGGGCTTCATGGAAAGTGTGTGCACTGGATCCAGTTCGTCTTTTATTAACATTAGGTGCTAATCCATCATCGGTAGATCATACGCACGGCAATACGGCATTACATTGGGCTATTTTAGCACGAAACACATCTGCAATTACAACTCTAGTCATTAAAGGAAAATCCAGTTTAGATATACCAAATTTAAGAGGTGATACACCTCTTAGTATGTTAGTAGCACAATCTGGTTCCTTATGGATAAATCAAAAAGTTGCAGATCGTGTTCGAGATGAATACCAAAAATCACAACGAAGAAGTTTTTTGAGCAGAATAAAATCCGATAAAAGAATGAAATGGTGGGCAATGGCTGGATCACCATTTTTAGCATTCTATTTAGTTGGCTTAGTTTTAACAATTAATACTTTATTTATTATTAAATTTTTTTTGCTGGGATGCCTTTACGCTATTTTCCATACAATTGGACGAACTTTATTTGACGATCATTTAATGGCCCTTCTTCCTTTAAGTGTATATTTAGCGACTAAAGCATGGTTTTATGTAACATGGTTTGCTTATATTCAAGATGCCGTCAATTCAATGGAAACAATAATATTTTTATTTTGTTCAATTGGTCTGTGGATTTGTTTCTTAAAGTCATGGAGAGGTGATCCCGGTGTTATTAAGCCAACTCAGGAACAAAGATTTAGGGTAAAATCATTTGTGTATGATTATTGGATCTAACCTAGTAGCTTAGTTAAAACGTGAAAGTTACAAAAAAATCATAAATTTTATAATAATTATTTTTTTTTTTTTCATTTATTTTATTCGGATTCTCGATTCATAATTAGCTTCAATGCTAAGGATTAACATTATAACACGGTTAATTTAGTATTAGATATCCGTACATTTCTGTTAAATTAATGTTTGTAAACCTGTTTTAAAATTTGTGTTTTTGTAAATGATATATAGGTATTTATATTTATTTTAGACCATTATCGAATTATCAGAATGTGGGGGTACGGGATTTGATCCATCATCATTTTGTTCAGCATGTTTAGTTAGACGACCAGTACGGTCCAAACATTGTAGTGTATGTGACCGTTGTGTCGCCAGATTTGATCATCATTGTCCTTGGGTATAATAATTTTCCTTTTAATTTAAAATATTAATTTATTTATTTTTAAGGTTGGCAACTGTATTGGATTAAATAATCATAAATATTTTATGGGATTTTTATGGTTTTTATTGGTTATGTGCACTTGGATGATATATGGTGGTGCTAGTTATTATGTTAACGAATGCAATGTTACTTTAGCCGATGGTTTGTATTAAATTTTGATAATGCCAATTTCATAATTGTGCCCGAACGTGAAATAAAATAATAAAACGAGAAATAAAAATAGCACAATTGTTAAAAAAAGATTTTGCCATCAGATGTGTTTAACATATTGTACTAATGTTAGAAATATTTGTCTGAAAGAAAAAACAATTTTCATCAGGCCGCCAAAATTAACGGAATACAAAGTCACGGAAAATGTTGGACTTCTATATTCTATTTATTTTGCTTTAATAGTACCTTGTTCTATTCGATAAATATCAATACAATCAATTTAATTCACGTTCGAACACTTTATTTTTAACAGTTAATTTTTTTTTTTTAATTTATCGTTTCGTTTTGAAAATTATTTAAAATCAGACTATGGAAAAGAAATCTATGAAAAATATCCAATATATTTTGAGCTCAGTGAGTTTCAAAAATACAATTAAATACAATTAATTTAAAATTATGCTAAACAAAAGTAAATGTCACTAGAAACACATAGTTAAATTACATAAATTATAATTTAGTCAATCAAGCTACAAAGCGTCACGTTATTAAGTTTATGGCAATACAATCAGAATTTATAAAATATAATTTCAAAGACAAATTATAAGTTCTTGCCCGGAAAAAGTTTTTGTAACAAAAATATTGTGAATAAAAATATTCCACATGTATTTTGTTAGTATGTACATGTAATATATTTTTGACGTTAAATTACAAAATTCTTGTGGAATATTTTTATTCAGAATATTTTTATCCCAAAAAATTTTCGTGTGGAGCACTTATAACGTCTGCTGAAAAATGAAACAACTTATGATATTTATACGTCATTATAGATAATAGCATTCGATTCCTCGTACTCGATTTTATAAGAACAACTATTTTGCAATATTCTTAATGTTGATTAAAATGTGCATACGTTTTTTTAATTTTCAAATCTTTAAACTCAAATTACTCGAAACTATACTTTTCATTATACATTGTTTCATTTTTCAGCAGACGATAACATAATAATTTTATCTCTGTGGAAACACTCACTATTTATATATATATACACTTAAAATCTTTTTTTATGTTTTATGAAATTGGAATAATAATGGATCAATTATAATAACAAAGTTCGAACTGGTAAGTGATATCGAAAAATGAAATTGATAAAAATTAGAGACAAACGCAATTGTTAAAATACGATTAAAATAGCAATATTTTTAATCAAAATGGAATAATAATTTTTTTCCGGATATTTTTTGCTATAAGCATCATTAATTTAATTTCATTTCCAAGTTAGTTTTTTTATAATACGGATAAGCTTGTTATCTGTCAATTATAAAAACCAATAACATTCTAAAATAAAAAACGTATAGTTTTATCAATATCATCCTAGTGCTGAATCCGCTCACAATTTCGTTCTAACGTATTTTCATTAATGAAAGCTAAATTTTAAAATTGTTCATCTTATTTTTTTGATTTTCGTTTTAGTTATATTTTAATCTTTTAGCCATTTTTTACGTTTTCTTTTCTTTTTCAGGTTTTTGGCAAAATTTAAATGCAATTGGAAATTGTAATCCATGGATTGGTTGGGTTATGCTAAATGCCCTTTTACATTTGTCATGGGTTCTAATTTTATCAATTTGTCAAACATATCAAGTTGTGTGTCTTGGTATGACAACTAATGAACGAATGAATCGAGGCCGTTATCGTCATTTTCAATCAAATCATGGAAAATCACCTTTTAATCGTGGTGCATTACGAAATTTGATTGATTTCATGGAATGCTCGTGTTTTGGAATATTTAAACCAAATAAAATTGATTGGATGGAATATTTTGATATGCAAAAGTGTGCTGAACGTGAGCCACTTGTAAGGGCCACAGATAATTATCAATATGTTTAAAATAAAACCTCCTCACCGTCAACTAAGAAAACGTCAAAATCGAAATGTAAAGAAGCAAACGAAAATAACAACGATAATAGAAAAACATCAGTTAGTGATAACAATACAACCGTTATTGAATTATCAGAATGTCAAAATGCTGAATCGAAGGACATCTCTGCAGCAGGTAAATCGAATGAAAAAGAATGGTCGAAAATATTTTGGCGGAGAATCAGTATTTAAAAGATGGCATTGGAACAAATGTATGATTTTTCAAAAAGTAAATATCCTGAAAAGTAGACTTTGTACTCTGTTGTTAGCTATTATCATCCGAAATTGTAAAAATAAAAGCAAGAACAAAAATATTATTTTTTTATCGTAT
>OZ023274.1:206140-392707 GCA_964007475.1 Hybos culiciformis | reverse complement strand
GATTTGATGTTGGGAGTAAAAACATTGATATAGTTTAGAAGAAAACACATAATCTTATTCCCATTACATAATAAATTTAGAAATTTCATATATGATTTATGAACGGACTAGTGTTGTCATTGGATTTATTGATTTTTTTTTTTTGCTCAATATTTATCCGTTTTAGCCAGGGCGTTCCACATCGTCTCGTCTTTTCCGCTTGATGTCGTATAATATATTGCCATCATCTTTTTTCTTAGTTAGTTAGTTTTTTTTAGTAAATTAAGTAAATTACTAAATATGAGTACAGTAAAGAAAAGTAAAGTAAAGTAAAGTTATGTATTTTATTTTTTTCTCTTGAATCTTATATGGGCATCAGTCTGATTGTCGATTGTATGCAATATATATGAAATAAATAAATAAAAAAAAAAAATAAAACGGCACAAGTCGTAAATTAAACTTTCGCCAGCACTCGTAAACAATTTTGCAGGGAGAGCATTCCACATCCGCGAGGTGCAGACTGAAAACGAATTTTGAAAGCTCTTAAACTTAAAATTTAAGAACAAATTATTGTTTAAAATTTCTTATCTTTTGTAGCTTTTAATATTTTTCTTTAGTTTTTATTGGGATCTGAATATAATTTTTACGATAGTCTAGGAAAAGTTTTCTTATTTTTTTATTAAAATAAATACCTAATTTTTTTCTTTTAGTTCATTACAAACAAATCTAAAAAACTTTAATTAAAAATAGATCTGAATAATCTAGTTTTAAAAAATCTTAAATTATCTATATTTGAGTTTGAGCAATTAATGTTTGTTTTGTATGATATCATAAAGCTACAATTCTACAAAAATTGTATTAAATAAAATTATTTAAGTTTTATAAATTTTCGATTTACTTTTTTATGTAAAAATTATGTAAACAAAAAAGTACGACCTTTATAATTAAAATAATCTAGATAATAAACTTCAATAAAATTGATGTAAATTAAAACAATTACATATTAAAAATTTTTTTAATTTTACTATTTCCGGATCTTCATTAAAAGGTTGTTAACAGATCATTTATATTTTCACTTTTAAAAATACATTATGTGCATAATTTTTTGTTCATCTTTTTGTCGAAGCTAAGGAACAGAAAATCATAAAAAAAATTAAAACTATAACATAGTTCTTAAGTGAAAAAATTACTAATGAATAATAGTAGAAGATGATTTTTAATTATTTTCCGACTATTTTAATTATTTTAATAAAAGTACTTAGTATAGTCAATATTCGTTCGTCAAAGATTAAAGTTCATGAAAAAAAAAAATTTTTTTTAGAAATCTTGATGTTTATATTGAAAATCAAAATCAAAATATATCAAAAAATAAAAAAATATTGAGAAACTATTATGTACGCTATATATCTAGTAAAATTTAAAAATTAATATTAAAAAAAAATATTTTTTTTTTGTTCGGATACTTAAATTTTCTTTTATATTTTTTTGTATGTAAAATGTTAGTTAAAATTATATTCACTCACTACTTATTCATAATGATATAGTAAACTGTAATAGTGAGCGAATTGAAAATTTATATTTTATGATTAAAAAGTTTCGAAACTTATAAGTAAAATAATAAACAAATAATTGAAAATATTATAAAACTAAAAAAAACAAACTAATATCAATAGGTATTAAAACCTGTTTTTTGTCCTGTTTTACCAGGTTTATAATCATCACCCAGAATATAAATTAAATCAGTAATGATGTCATCATTTCTAAAGCTCTGGAATTTCAAAAAACTTTTAAGGTATGAGTCGTTATAAAACTAGAAAACTGATTCTGGATTACATAGTAATTGACTGATAAATATTTGCATTTCTGTTTCTGATGGATAAAATTTTTTTTAAAAATACAAATTACATTTTTTTTTTTCACTAATTTATTGACATAGTTTTCATTTAACAAATCTTTAAATATAAAAATATTACATTTCTAAAATTAAATGCATTGCATTTGCATTAAAAACAAAAAAAAATAAAGTACTTTTGGCGATTTTTAACCTGAGTTGCAGATAATAATAGAAACCTAATATTTTAGTTTAACAAATGGTTCAAAATTCTAAAATATTTTTCTATGATCATAATTATTCAAAACTATTAAAATTAAAAATGTTAGGTTTGTCTGACAGTTAAGATTTAAAAAATTTCTAAATTAACTAATTATTCAACTTAAAAACAAAAAAAAAATACATTATTATAATATGTCTTAATTATAAATTACGACTTAAATATCATAAGATTTATCATGATTAAAATTTTTTATATCTGTATATCTGTCAGGAATTGATTTTATTATTTATTTTAATTTTTATCTCTTTGTATTGGAATTTAAGAAAAAACTTCTACATTCAAAATAAAGTACTAAATTATTTTTCATACTCAATTAAAAATAAATTTATTCACCTAAGTCTTTATAACCTACAAATTGAGGAATACGTTATGCATAGGACTCACAGTTAACAATTTGATAAACAAGAATTGTGAGATCGTTGGATTTATACAAAACAGTTTATTATTTCAATTAAAAGTTACAGGCACTTTTTGATTCAATAACAAAAAAGAATTTAAATTGTAGACAATCTGAACCCTTTAAAATTTAATTGATAATTAAATTAAAATAGTTGATACATATTTTGATAAGTATAAGAGATGATAAAATACGAGATATCGCATTGAACACAACTTTTTCAATTTTGAAATTTTCATTTCATATCAAGGGTTTTTTCTAAGCGTTTATCGCTCATAACTCAAAGTATAAAAAAATGTATGTTCCTTGTTTGTAGCCGTAATAGTTTAAATGATTTTGAATTTTCTTATAAGATAAATCTTAAATCTCTAACAGGTATTACATTTAAATTTTTTTAACTATTTTAAGTATATCTACTTTGAATATTTCACAGATTTTTAAGATTTTATTATATTTTGCAGAACATCAATTTTAATTCTAATAGTTCATTCATACTTATCCTTATTAATGTGATTTTAGAAATATTTTACTAGGGCTGAAAAAATTATTTATACCAAATTTCCTTCCGAATAAAATTTTATCGATTTAAGCAAAAAAAAATAATTAAAATTAATGAAACATATTTCAAACTATTTTTTGAAAGTCAATTTCTATTAGTTTCTAAAAAAGGCAATATTAATATCGTGACGGACGATAGTTCTAATGATTTTATTTTTTCTGATATCTTTACTGAAAATTTTTTGTATAAGTTGCAAATATTTGAAAATTTATAATAACGGAATTTTTAATTAAATATAATGAGTTTGCCGGTTTCGTTAAATATTAATTTATAATAATGAAGGGCGGGTATTTATATATAAATTTTTCAGTCAATCTCGAAACAATTCAATTCAGTATCAAATATAATTTGAAAATGTAAATTTGTAAACAAATTAAAATTTAATAACTTTTAATAATAATTTGATTGAAAATACTTATTTAATTTCTTATGCACTTAAAAGTAAAATTAAATATTTGGAATACATATTTATTTTAAAGTAAAAAAAAGTTTAAATCTCCTTTTTTCTCTTCTATTATTTCTTCTTTAATTGGTAGCTTAATACTACTACATAAATCATTTGATTCAATTTTCCTTGTTTTTTGATTAAAATTAATTGTTTCATTGGAACGTTTCGTTATACCACTAATTTCATTTTCCTTTAATTCTCTTTCCTTTATTTTCTTACTTAGAATTTCTTCGTTATCACTTTGAAATAAAAACCAATATTTGTCAAATAGGAATTTTAAACCAGGAACTTTTTTGAGATCTGTCAATACTTTGGGATTTTTAATAGCTTTTAATGCATTTAATTGTAATGTTTTAGCAGATTGTGATGTTGAATTACATAAACGTATTGCACAACGTGATGATGTTGAAGCTACCATTGGATACAAATTTATATTTTTATCAATTGGAATGTTTCTAAATGCAATTCCGAGTGATCTTAAAAAATGTAATAAAAACCATCAAAAAATTGTTAGAAATTTATTAAATTTTTGTAATTTAAAATTTTAAATATGTAACTTACTTTCTATTTATAAAAAATTCTAATGTTCCTAGGCATAGATCGAGATAAACGCTTACTAGTGCTCCTTGTACTAATACTCTACCATACTTTGTTTGTTTTTGTTTATGAGCTTTTATACTTCGATATGAATAGGCCCAAGATTGATCATCATTGCCCAAACCACTGACAAATTTAAATTTATATTCGTTTAAATTAACTTTGTCAGTACCAATTCCAAACATCTAAAAAAAAGAGCGTAGAAATATAAATTTGTTGAATATTATTTGTTAATAAAATATTTTTTTTCCTTTTGAGAATTTAGACTTTAGAGTAAACTTTCCAAAATAGAATCTAGTGCACCATAATAATTTTAGTTATTTCTGAGGATGACTAAGCTGCTACTTTAACTAAAAACCTTTTTGTTTTTGTAAAAAATTTAATATTAAATTTAATATTCAGGTATACTAAAATTGAGATTTTACATTCTTTGGTTAAAGCAAAGACTTTATATGAAAAAATTAATGAATTAAGTTTTAATTTCAACGAAAGATGGATAAGATCGGAAAATCCTGAAATGATTAATTTTTTATAATTCCCAATATCCTTATGTAAATTTTTCCCTTAGGTTAGTTAATTATTATGTATAGTTAGTAAGCTAGTATTTTAGTTTTAAAGAAGTCAAATATAGGTTTTAGCTTTTTCCTATATTAAATGTTTTGATAAAAATATAGAATTAGTCATAATGTAATAACATAAATTCGTTAGTAGTAAAGTAGCATAGGATACTAAATCTCTAAATATAAGTACCTAATTATAATGTAATTGTATTATATCAGCTTGAAAATAAATGAATTTGAATTTGAAAATTTAATATTAATTACCTACTTATTGTTGCTGATTAGCGAAAATTCAAAACACTTTTGCAGCGAATATTATATATTTTTACTTAAATGTATCAATAAAATTTCAAACTTATAGATTGTAGTGAGAATTGTTGTGTCATCGAACCTTTTTCGTGGACTTTAAATAATTTTATTACAAAAATTTATAGGATAAAAAAAAATTCTCTTATTTAACTAACTTAATTGTAATTTTTATCTTATAAGAGCCACCGACAACAAAGAAAATAATTTTAATTAAGTAATAAATATATTTTAAAATTATCTATGTATTATTTTATTTATATAGAAATTTGTTATATTAAGTATAGTCATATGATAAATTTACCTGATTACAATTACATTACAATTGCGCAAAATTTACGACAAACATGAATTGCTACAATTGCAAAACCAACTACATGTTATATGTCCTACGTTTATCGAAGGTGTGGGTTTAGGTATCAATTGAAATCAAAGAGTAAGAAGTTTAGGTTTTTTGAACTGCTACACTATCAAAATGAACATTTGAAATGTTGTCATAGTATTTTCTATTCAGATCATTCAGATTACTAATAAATATGAACTAGAAAAGCGTACGGTTTAATATACAATTTCATATTAACATTTATTAAAAATTCGAAAATATCAGCTGTATTAGGAGAAAATGTTTATAATATCGACAAAGAATATTAAATATCGAAATTATTATATCAAACATTTCTGAAAGACGATCAACCATTTCTTTTGACATTTTTTAAATTTACAGGAAATTAATATAAAAAAAATACTTATTTCATAATGAAAATTTTGATATATTTTCATTGTACGTGCAATAATGCATTTCAATTAATTAAGAAATAAATAATTTCATAAAAATATTTGTTTTTCGATTTATCCATTACACCGAAAAAAAATTTCCTACAGGAAATTATAGGCATATATATCCACAACTAAATTGATGATTTCCTTAAATTTTGATATATTGATTTTATTATTAAAGACTATCTTCAAAATAAATATTGTAGTGTAAAATAAAAAATAATAATAAATGAATTTGAATAATAAAATTAGGGAGGCTTTCAACATTAAAAAAACAAACAAATAGAAAATAGATAAGTTTTAATAAATCATTGATTTTTCCGTAAATATTGATCAAAGCTTACTGTGTACATTCAGTTCAAGCGAATAACTACAATTGACAACAAAATAAAGATCTTGACCTGACCTGACCTGATCTTTTTTAAATTGTTTTTTTTTAATTGATAAGAATCTGTCTTAGATATTTATAATGTATGTTAACAATTGTACTAAAGGTTTGATTGAAATTAATTAAAATCAAAACATTTGATATAATGTGTGATTTATATTCAAATTTACTCAGACAAGATTTTTTTTTTAATTTAACAAGATTATAATGATAGATAATTTGATATCATATAATATTCTTGTTAATTTTTAGGAAATCTCGGCTGATATTTTGTTTATCTATCATAATAAGTAATAAAAGCGATAATCACTTTAACACGTTTTACTTTATTTTCATTATTATTGCAATATTTCTGTGATCAATTTTTACTCAAAGAAAGTATAAAGTAAATCAAAAAGATGACAGTAATATTTTTTTTATTTAATTTTATTATATATTTACATTTTATTTTTAATGTTTAATGTTGTAAAATAATTTTAATTTCAATTTTAAATTAAAATTGTTGTTTGTGTTTAAATTATTTCGATTAATGTCTGAAGCTGGTGGTAAAAAGTTTTATTATTTATCATGTTCTAATAGTTCTAATAGTTAGAGATTTCCCAAAAATTAATAAGAATAATAATGATATATGACTATTAAATGTAGCCCTGGCACTCATGTTATTTAGTGTAGAATTATAATGTTCTACCGTTCTGCATAGCAAAATAATAAAATGAAATAATGAAGCAAAAATAAGTGAGCATGGTAATTCCAAAAATTCATAATAAGAGTTTAAAAGAAAAAAATATTGCAATTTTAACATCCAAACAGTAAACAATTTAGCGAAATATTGTGTTGGCCAAAAATAAAATTATTTATCCTATTATTTGTTCTACTTCAATTTAATTAATTAGAAATCTGTTTAAGATTCAAGATCCCTTTTTCTTACTCTAACATTATGTACAACAAAATAAACAAGAACTGATAGTACGATAGAATAAAAATTTGAAGTAAAAACAATAAAGGCGTATCACATATTGGTTTCATTAGCTTTTTGAATAATTTATAAATTGAAAATTCGTTTTTTTTTTGCACTTACTGTAACGCAATTAATATTTTTAAGAGAAAAATCCCTTCTCTATTGCTATACATTCAAATGATATCACCTTTCTTCTTTTTTAGAAAAGTTGTAAAAAAGTAGAAGGAGAAAGCTAGCTGTTGTGTTAGTATTCTTCGTGGATTGATAAAGTCAGTCTGAAGTGTAACGTTGGGTGCAACAGTTAGTTGTTCGAGTGATTATTTAATTTAATAGTGTTTATTATTATTAATTGTTGTGTTTTAAGTTAAATTATTTGAAAGTATTAGTAGTCATATAAAAATAGTGTAACATTTTCAGAAGTGGGATAATTACTCGGTTCTCTAAGATTTGAATAGAATTTAAAAATGTGTTTGTGAAATTAAAAAAAAAAAAATTACTACATCCTTGCATGGAAAAAAATTTCTATTAAGTTTCGCACCAAATAATGAAATAAAAAATGTAAAAAAAAAAAGGAGGGTTTTGAATCACGACATAGTTACGTGTTTTGTTAAACGTTTTAAAATATTTAAAAGTGAGAGTTTAAAAAAAAAAAAAAAAGGAGGTAAGGAAGAAAATTAAATTAAAATTTTGGGCATTCTACGTTTATCAGTTAAACAAACAAGAACAAGTTTCAAGTTTAAAAATAAAATCAAGTTTTCAAATTATTAAAAAAAAAAAAAAACTGTTGAATTTTAAAATTAAAATTAAAAAAAAAAACTGTTGAATTTTAAAATTAAAATTAAAAAAAAAAAAACTGTTGAATTTTAAAATTAAAATTAAAAAAAAAAAACTGTTGAATTTAAAAATTCAAATTTAAAAAAAAATGGAAGAAATGGAAGCATCAACTTCTAGAAAGCCAGCGACCAAAAGAAAGGCTCCAAATGAATTAATTATTCACCAATGCAGAGAGAAGATTGCGGAGCTGGAAAAAGAGGTTGCATTGTTGAGGAATGGAAATCAAATGGACTTAGCAAATGTGAACACGTCGGAATCTGCAACAAGGCCTAGTGAAGGAAGTATTCAAAGCGATGCTATGAAGATGACATTGATGGAGGCAAAAATGCTAATTCCGGAATTTGACCCAGGTGGTGATGTGATTGCATCGGAATGGATTGACACGTTGGAAAATTTAAAAATGATTTATGGTTGGACTGATTTGGCAATGTTATTTTATGCAGGAGCGCAGTTGCGAGGATCTGCAACACAGTGGCATGTAGCTGAACGGTTGGTTTTGAAAACTTGGGGTGAGTTTAAGAAAAATTTTTTATTGGCTTTTCCTTCGGTTCAAAATAAATCGGCTCTAATGTGTAAATTAATGTGTAGGCAAAAGACGGAAAATGAAAGTGTAGAAAGTTATTTCTACAATGTAGTTGCGATTGCTAAGAAATTAAATTTACCAGAGTCTGAAATTATTTCTTACATTATTTCGGGGTTAAATAATAAGGAGCTAAGCAACCGGGTTGAAGCTACTAGACCAAAAACACTTCATGACACCTTGAGGGAACTTAAAAATTTAGAATCCATGGATGACTATTATAAGATTAGGGAAAAATTTCAGCGGGCGAATAAGCCGGTTAAAAATTCTGATGGCCTAAAATGGCAGCAAAAAAATTATTCGAATAGTTTTAAAACAAATGATAATTATCAGCAACAACACCATTATAATAATTATCGCCCATACAACAAATTTAGGGATAATAATAAATTTCTTGGGAGCCAAGAAAATTTTTCAAAAAATTGTCAATCTTGGAAACAAAATTGGAACTCGAAGTTATGTTTTTATTGTTCAGCTCCTGGGCATTACGCAAATAATTGTCCAAAAAAATCTAAAAATACAATTAAAGATAATAAAAATGTTCGGGTTATACAATATAATGGAAAGGAAAATGAGTGTTTTAAAAAAGTAATAATAGACAACGAAAGTTTAGATGCATTCTTAGATTTAGGCAGTGATTGTACGACAATTAAGGTTTCTACTGCAAATCGATTAGGTTTAAATTTTAGACCGTGTGATGTAGAGCTAAAAGGTTTTGGAGGTGGGTTTTATAGAGTTTCGGGGCAGATGGAAAAAACACTTACTGTGAATGATGTGACTTTGAATGTTGAAATTTTAGTAGTACCAGATGATTACCAAGACATACCTGTACTTGTAGGGAGAAATTTTTTGAATAATCCTCAAGTGTTAATTGTTAAGAGATTTGGTAGTTTCAATGTTTTGAAAGATAACCAATCCAGTACGTCTAATGTTATTGATGCGATTATAACACAAGGTGGCCAACAGATGAGAGTTGAAAGGAAAGTATTAGAAATCAATGATTTAAATTTTGGTGAAAATACAAATGAGGGTCAAAAATTAAATCTGGTTGAACTTTTAAACGAGTTTAGAGATGTAGTAGCCTTGGAATTAAAAGAGTTAGGGGTTTCGAAAAATTTTCAAATGAATTTAAATGTAAATAAAGACCAAGTTATAAGATATAAACCGTACCGTGTTCCTTATGGACAAGTTGAAATTTTAGAAAACATAATCAAAGATCTATTAGAAAATGACATAATTGAGGAGTCAAGTTCAGAATATTCTAGTCCTGTCATTTTGGTACCGAAGAAATCAGGTGAATACCGTATGTGCATAGATTACAGATCAATGAATAAAGTTATTGTTCGTGAGTATTTTCCCGTACCTAATATGGAGGAACAATTAAATTCGTTTGCTGGTTCTAAAGTTTTTACAAGCATAGATTTAATGTCAGGTTATTATCAAATACCCTTGGAAGAAAATTCAAAAAAATATACTTCTTTTGTGACTCCATCAGGGCAATATCAATTTAAAAGAATGCCTTTTGGTTTATCGAATGCACCTGCCGTTTTCATGAGAATGATGAATAATATTTCTAGGAAAATGCATTCTGATAAATGTGTGATATATGTAGATGATGTCATGTTATCTGATTTTAGTGTTGAGGAAAATTTAATTTCTGTGAAGAAATTTTTAGAATATTTACGTGAGGAAGGGTTAACTATTAATTTGAAAAAAAGTAAATTTTTCGCTAAAAAAATTTCCTTTTTAGGACATGAAGTAGATAGTCAAGGAATACAACCGGGTGACAAAAATATATCGTCAATAAGGGATTTTCCTAAGCCAAATACAATTACAGAAGTTCGAAGATTTTTGGGTCTCACAGGTTTCTTTAGAAAGTTTATTGAAAGTTACGCAATAATAGCGAAACCTATTAGTTCATTATTGTGTAAAGATAAAATTTTTGAATGGACAGATTTACAACAAAAATCTTTTGATTTATTAAAACTTAAATTATGCACAAGGCCTATTCTTGCAATTTATGATTATAAATTAAATCATGAATTGCATACGGATGCTTGCTCTATAGGATTATCAGGAATATTATTTCAGATAGACCATGATGGAATTAAAGGGGTCATTGCTTATTATAGCCGAGCTACCACTGAATCAGAATCCAAATATCACAGTTACGAATTGGAAGCTTTGGCTGTAGTTGACAGTTTAGAACGTTTTCGGTATTATCTTATGAATAAAAAGTTTTCTATAATAACTGATTGTCAAGCTTTAAAAATGGCTAACTCAAAAATAAAATTGTCAGGAAAAATTAGTAGGTGGTGGTTGAAAATCCAAGAATATGACTTTACTATGATTCACAGACCTGGGAAAAATATGCAACACGTAGATAGTTTAAGTAGAGCTCCTGTTTCCGAGGCTAAGGAGACTACTACCGTTGCATGTAGTCAAATGACTATTGGAACTACAACGTTAGACTGGATTGCGACATTACAGCGACAAGATCCTATACTTGAGGGTATTATTAAAGTCTTAAAGGGGGAGATTGCTTCGAAAAATCTTGCTAGTTTTAAAAAGGAGTATACAATTGTAAAAGAAAAATTATACAAGAAAATTAAAGAAGAGTTAAAATTTGTGGTCCCAAAAGGTTTATATTGGAAGGTAATTGAATCTTGTCATGACAGCGTGGGACATTTTGCCTTAGATAATACTTTGGCCTTAATAAAGAAAAATTATTATTTCCCTCACATGAGGAACCTTGTTAAGAAATACATTCATAACTGTTTACAATGCAAGTATAATAAGAGAGGTGACGATGAAACAAGATTTCATCTCCATCCAATTGACAAGATTGGAATTCCATTCCACACTATTCACATTGACCATGTGGGTCCTTTTCCAAAAGGGGGAAAAGGTAATTGTTATGTAATCGGAATTATTGACGCTTTTTCAAAGTATGTAGTTTTAAAACCTGTACGTACTTGCAATACATTGCCTCTTTTAAAAATATTAGACGATATCTCACAGTATTTTGGAATGCCTAGTAGAATTATTTCGGATCGGGGTTCAGCTTTTACCTCGAAACAATTTGCTAGTTACTGTTTTGACAATAATATTCATCATACCCAAGTAGCTGTCCGAACTCCTCGATCTAATGGTCAAATCGAGAGAGTATTCCAAAGTTTAAATAGAGCAATTGCTAGTATGACAAAAACTTATAATGCAAAAGATTGGGATTCAAATATTTCAGCTATTCAATGGGGATTGAATAATATTAAACATAGCATTACTGGTTGTACTGCTCAGTCTCTTATTTTAACATACGATCCTTCGAATATGACTCATAATAAATTAACTCTTGCATTGCATTGTATAAATAACGAACAAAAAGATTTTAAAGACTTAGAAAGTTTTCGAAAAACAATTGAAGAGCGCATTAAAAATGAACAAAAGAAACAAGCCAATAAATTTAATAAAAATAGAAAACCACCACAACAATATCACGAAGGTGATTTAGTATTAATAAGAGCGGATTATTCTGCTACTGGTGGATCAAAAAAACTCTTGCCCAGATATAAAGGACCTTATATGGTCTCAAAAATTTTACCTAATGATCGTTATCAAATTTCGGATAGCCCAACCCTTCAGCTAAAGCAAAAACCGTTCAGATCACTTTTCGCAGCTGACAGAATGAAGCCATGGTTGAATTTATCCAATATGGCAGAAAATGAATTAAGTGATGAATCCAACGACGAAGAATAATATTTGGAACAAAATTATGAATCTGACATTTCATTCTCTTATATGTATATACATCTTAAATTTTGTATTTGAATTAAAAAACATGAATAAAATGTGTGTTAAACTTCAATCTTTTAAATTATTTGTTTTTTTTTTTTTTTTTTTCAAATATTTGAGAAAGGCCTAGTTTTGGAACAGAAAATAAATGTTAAGTAAAATAAATTGATTAAGTCAATTGTATTTTGAGGTATGATCATCAAGGTTAAGCTTTGATAAATCTAAATATAAAAAAGGATGAAAAAAAAAGAAAATGTTTTGATTAAGTTGAAATATTTTGAATTTGGTTTTGATGTTATGAAAATTGATGAGAAAAAGTAATGTGCATTATTGGCTAATAATGTTAAACTATGTCTGATTTGAGCAGATGGATTATCCGGATTGTGTCTGGTGTGACCAGCTGAAATGAAAATCTTAAGGTTGAATCATAAAGATTATGTCTTGTGTGATCACTTGGATTTTTCAAAAAAAAAAAAATGTAGTTATTGGATTATCAAGATTATGTCTTGAGTGATCTGTTGCATGGTAGATTGTAGTTAATTTGAAGCATTTATAAAATTAAAAAGTAAAATATGCATGAATAATAATAATAAGTGATTGTGTGGTAGTTTTTTTTAAAATAATAGTGCGATTTATATGTCTACTAACTTTGTAAAAGATACGGTTATGTTAGAAATTTAATAAAATAAGTAAATTAATTAGTATGAGTAGTTAGTACTTAGAGCAATGTAGACATTCATCGGGACGATGAATTTAGTCGGATGGCCGAATGTAACGCAATTAATATTTTTAAGAGAAAAATCCCTTCTCTATTGCTATACATTCAAATGATATCACCTTTCTTCTTTTTTAGAAAAGTTGTAAAAAAGTAGAAGGAGAAAGCTAGCTGTTGTGTTAGTATTCTTCGTGGATTGATAAAGTCAGTCTGAAGTGTAACGTTGGGTGCAACAGTTAGTTGTTCGAGTGATTATTTAATTTAATAGTGTTTATTATTATTAATTGTTGTGTTTTAAGTTAAATTATTTGAAAGTATTAGTAGTCATATAAAAATAGTGTAACATTACTTACTTTTTTATATTCCCAACTAGTAAACATAATGTCTTACAATAAAAATAAATCATGACATAATAAGTATATTAAATTATTTTAACAAGCAATCATTAGCAACATAATACTGAAAAAGTTTTTAATACAAAAAATATAAAACTAAAGTTAATTATAAATAAATCATATTTACATAAAAATAATTTCAAAAATAATAATAGAAAATTTATCTATTAGTTGTTTGATGGTGGATTTTAACTCTTATTGATATCAATATAATACTTTTATTCGTATTCAGCGAGAATTGATCAATTCAGATAATCTTTAAATTTTTATGAATATTTCTTGTTTTCATGGTAAATAACTTCTTATATAGGTACAGTATAATAATAATATCTGGCATGACATACATTAGAAATATTTTTGTCTATTGAATTAATGTAGTATAGAATTCATACTATCAGTCAGTCACATATAAATAAAGCCAGATTAAAAAAAAATGTATCCAAACAAATTTCTTCGAAATAATGTTTAAATATAAATCAATATCTTTATTGTTATTATTATTATTTTGATTTTTTGTATATTGTTGTATACCTAATTACATATTTACATTGGTATCACGCATTGACCGGCTGTTATTGTTCAAATTAAAAAAAAAAAAGTAATGAAATAAAAATATGAACGAAAAAAAACCTGAAATAAGATATTTGTGTTATGAAGGCTAGACTTTATGGAAACTTGGATTTTTATTTATTTATTTATCTGTAGCTTAACTCAAGTTCATATATTCATAGTTTAAATCACGTTAAATTTGAAATTTTGAAATATACATATATCACAATATAAAAAAACTATTAATATAAAAACAAAATGAAAATTTAACATCATTACATAAAGATACCAATGTATTCAAAACCTCTGAAACATAGTTCAGTCTGTCAAACAGTGAACAAAGAGTCACCAACACAATCAACTCCTGCAAAGACTCTTCCTCATACAAAAATAAAAATTCAGAAATGAAACATTTGTTTTTTTTATAATTTTTCAAATAATGTAATGAAACGATAAAGTCACAATTAAATTTGTAATGATCATATACTTAATTAAAACACTGCAGAAAACCTATTTAAATAAAGATAAACAATTAATTTAGAGATCCCGATTATAAGAGACAGTAAATAAAAGGAATTAGTTAATTAATTCACTTATTTTTAATTTTTTTTTTTTGAATAAATAAATATTTTAATTTAATTTAATAAAATAAAAAACTATTAAAAAAAAAGACTCTTCCTCAACGCCTCCTCATTATCATTAGCCTCATTATCATTAGCCGTTTTAATCATCCTCGACAACGGTTCACTCATGCCATAAGATGTTCGATGGTATTTTGCATTAAATAGAGGCATACTTCTGAGAGCTCTATTTGAGACTCTTATACCTACACATGCTAAAAGACTAGGACTATTTATTCTACCTACGATCAGTTGGTGTAAGAACACCAAATCAACCACTTCTCTTCGTTCTAGTGAAAACAAATTTAATTTCGCCAATCTCTCACTATAACAGTAATAATCCAGGAAAGGTGAAGCAATTGATTGGAGGCCAATCACCGCAAAGGTTGAAAATTTACGCTGAACAGACTCAATTCTGGCTATGTCCGTTCTGAAATGAGGGGACCAAACCTGACTTGAAATTTCCAATAAAGGCCTGACTAATGATAAATATATATAATGCAAATGATGTTATTCTAGGATTACAAAACTCCTTGGACCATCTTTTACAAAACTCAACATAGAATTTGCCTTGCTAATCACTGCATTGTAATGATGTTTAAAATTGAATTTCGGATCACAGAAAATCCCAAGATCTTTTACTACCTCTACTCTGTTTAAGTTCAGCCTATAAACACCATACTGGTGTAAAATAGGATGCAACTTCTTTTTTTTTTTATTAAAGTTACCAAATCACTAGGTGGGATACCTTTTATACTTAAAGAAGTATGGATTTGATAATAGGGACAGGAAGTTTAGATGGGATTAAAAAGTGGGTCAGTCAGTAGATAATCATTTACACTCTTCTTAAAGCGGCGCGAGTCGTAAATAAAACGTCCGGCAGCTGTAGGGAACAATTTTGAAGGGAGAGCATTCCACATACGGCTGAATGAAATACATTGGCATTTGGAGATGTTTAATCTTAGGTTGTTCTTTACGGGGGATGGAAATAAGACCGCAGGAAATAAGGCCGCGACGTTTTTTTGTTGCGGTCTTATTTCATTTTGAAAAATGAAATAAGGCCGCGAAGATTTTTTCGCGGCCTTATTTCGTTTTTCAAAATGAAATAAGGCCGCGAAAAAATCGTCGCGGTCTTATTTCATTTTGAAAAATGAAATAAGACCGCAAAAAACTCCTCGCGGCCTTATTTCGTTTTGAAAAATGAAATAAGGCCGCGACAAAAAAAAACAATTATTCGGAGGGCTAATTTCATTTTTATAAACGAAATAAGGCCGCGTAATCTTGTGAGGTGAGCACACAGGGCAGGGGGCAGCAGGGCGGCGGGCGGGCGGTTGGTCAGTGGGATTTGCGGCTAGCGCCGCAAATCCCACTGACCAACCGCCCGCCCGCCGCCCTGCTGCCCCCTGCCCTGTGTGCTCACCTCACAAGATTACGCGGCCTTATTTCGTTTTTCAAAATGAAATAAGGCCGCGAAAAAATCCTCGCGGCCTTATTTCATTTTTCAAAATGAAATTAGCCCTCCGATTAATTTTTTTTTTTGTCGCGGTCTTATTTCATTTTTCAAAACGAAATAAGGCCGCGAGGAATTTTATGCGGTCTTATTTCATTTTTCAAAATGAAATAAGACCGCGAGGATTTTTTCGCGGCCTTATTTCATTTTTCAAAATGAAATAAGACCGCAACAAAAAACCTATCGCGGCCTTATTTCCCGCGGCCTTATTTCACTGCGCCGTTCTTTACACACCAGATACCGAATTTCTCCAGATCATGCTGGAGCAGCTAGCAGTCACCTATGCTTCTTATCTCCCTATATATTTTATTTTAATGTCATCCGTAAATGCATTTAATTTACTATAAGATAAGAAAGATAAGGAAGACCCAATGTATAATTTTGTTATCTATTAAAATATTGAAAATCTTAAGTCAATTCAAAAATTTTGTTTTATATTTGGATCAGAAAAGTTATAAATAATTCATTCCCATCTATCCGTAACTCCACCTGATTGTGACAAAAAAGAATTTCACAAAATATTGCATAGTCATATCCATAGGCAGAATATAATATATTATTCATTCATTAATGATTAGTTAAATTGAATGAATTGTTTTATAATTAAAAAAAACTTTTTTTTTTTTTTAATACATTATGATTTCAAAACACAATCATTTGTGATTATAATTGATTATGTCTTTGAAATGTTTTTCAAAGTCAATTCTAGACATATTAGACACCAGGAATTGGCAGATAATATGTTAGACCAAATTTTGTTTTGAAATTTCATTGAAAAGATTAAAAAATTATTTTTAAACATCAGAAATTAATAAAAAAAAAAATAAATAATAAAAATTATTATAACTTTAAATCGCTTTGTAGTCTGGCCTTGTCCCGACTGAAAGAGATAAGGTAAAAAGTGTTTGTTGATACATGTACATAATTTAATTCAAAATTTAATTTGATACATAATTGTTCAAAAAATTGAATAATATGGAGTTTCAGAAATAGAATTAATATGGTTTATATCATAACTAAGCAAGAGAAGACAAATGACAAAGTTTAGCATGGAGTAATTTCTGAGGCAATCAAAGTTTTATTGAGGGTACCATAGTGAAGCATTTTTAGTGTACATATTTTTCTTTTTTATAAAATTGTTTATTTATTTGAAATTCATTTGCATAAACATAATGTTATAAAATATTACAGAGCTTAGGCTTAAGTGTACCTTTTCTACTGAATACAAAATTTAATATATTTATTACTAGTTATTTTATATCTATCTATATCAATAATTTGTATTAAAAAGATGAGATAAATAAATGATGCAGTGATGTTTGATGTATATAGTTAGGGAATCGGAAGATGAACTTGCGTGAAAAAATAATAAAAATTTGAATGAATGGCTTGAAATCAATAAACTAAAACCATGGATATATAAAACTAAAACTTAATATTGATAAAACAAAATATATAATGATAAATTATAATGATATAAAGATAAACAATACATAATAGAATTATACTTGAGGATGAAATAAAATATTTAGATGTTATTGTAGGCAATTCAAACATATATATCTTTACAAAAATTTGATGTATGGCATACTTAATAACTGCTATTAAGATTAACAAAACTATGATAAAACTGCACTTCGAATAATGTTGTAGTATTTTGAAGAAAAAAACACATTACAGAAACTGCACTGCACATAATTTAACAATAATACATATTAAAAGTTCATTCCAAATTTCATAAATTCTTTCCAGTAAGAAATTAATTATATTCTTTGCAAAAAAAAAGAAATTTACTCAACAATTAAATTAGATAAGAATTACTATTTTGTTTTTCCCTGCAATTGCAAATTTTGTTTCTTTCAGGATTAATTTTTTTTTTTTTTTTTTAAATATTAATTTAACATAATTAAATTCATAAAATAGTACTAAAATATAATAAAATTCCTCCCCACCCTCCTGATATGAATTTATTTTTAGGCAAACTTAATCTTGCTTAAAAAATAAACAAAGAAAAAATATGGCAGGTACCTCCCTACTTTTAAATGTAAATAAAAAGCTATTATCTTTGAAAAAAAAAAAAAATTTAATTTGTACAATACAAATCTTTCCAAAACTGTACAATGGGAAAATAAAAGTAACTAAGATAATGTAGTGTAGGTTATTTATCAGACAAATTAGAATTTTAATCATGCATAAAACTTACCAGATCTGTTCCTAATGGAAATGTTACTAGTTGAATTTCCCAATAATGTAACATTTGTGGTTCTAATCTTTTATTTCCTATAAAAATAAATATTAAAGTTTAAATTAATAATCTAAGTGAGTAGGTAGGTTTTCTTTTAGATCTTTGGGTAAAAATTTTTCCGTAAAATAAGTAAGTAGTAGATTCCTATACCTATCTATCTTAAATTGATTACTCAGTTTAAAGAATAGGTATACCTACAAACCTATAGTGTTAAACATTTTGGACAGTTCATGGTAGGTATTATAGGCGTAGGTGTGAATGTATACCTATACTTAGTTACATTAAGTTTACGAAGACATGGTACGCATTTTGTTCGACCACCATTCAAATGTTCCATTATAAATGGAAGAACATTATAAGTTTAAGGGAGACTTTAAAACTCAATGAGCAAATAAAATTATCAAATCATTATCAAAGCATGGCAATTTTACTGCAATATACCTACCACGTACCACTACACCGGTCTGAAAACAAATTCAAAACACCACTCATTCTTTTTTTACCTCTTATAATTGATGTTCCTTGTGAATAAATTGGATGGAATGTTATTTCATTGCATAAAATTATATTATCAGCTGGATCAATATCAGTATTATCCCATATCCAACTTTGTTCACGCTTCTCATTTGTTAAACATTTACAATCACATAACTCATTAATGTTACCTTTATGTTGAATTATTTCGACTGTATTTGGAAATCTACAATCACAAAATGATTTACTTTTACATGATTGAAGTACTATTTCTGCTTGCATCTGAATTTTTTGTTCCATTTTGGAAAATAGTTTTACATAGTAATCTTTAAGTTCCATTTTTCTTAAACAAATGCACCTATGTATACGTACTTATGTTCTTATTAGGTATATTCAAGATCAAGACTCTGCTTTCTTGTTTTACTAATTATGTAGTTAGGTATTAGTTATTAATATAAAAAAAGATTTCACTTCAAAATATTTCAGAATTTTAATTCTGAAAATTGAATTAGTTTTTTTTTTTTAATTTTTTTTAAAAAGTTTTCGCAAATTTTAATTTTAAGCGCTTTTAGAGAACAATAAAATGAGTGGAATTTTCCAATAATCTTTTTGTTTTTTTTTTAATAAAATACAAAAGATAAGATATATATAGCATCAGAGGGCGAAGTCGTTTGATTTTTGGTCAGCAGCGGCTTGCGGTAAAAATAGCCAGCAGCGGCTCGACTCAGTCGATAAATTCCGGTCTTAGCGACCAGCTCGACTTGATCGACTTAGTCGACTAAATCCGCATTTTTTCTAAAAAAAAAAAAAATAAAAAATAAAAAAAAAAATAAAAAAAAAAAAAAAAAATAAAAAAAAAAAAAAAAACAAAAAGGATTTTAGTCGACTAAGTCGAATAAAAGTTCAGCAGCAGCTAGTCGACCTGAGTCGATAAAAAAGAACCAGCAGCGGCGACTCGAAAATTGTGCCGACTAGCTCGACTAAGTCGATGCGAGTCGACACGACTTCGCTCTCTGTATAGCATTATAGATTATAGAAGGCGAACGATTACTCTGACAGAGCCAGTGTTAATATTTATTAATAAATTACACAAATTTTTTTTTTTCTCGAATTTACTCTCAGCCAAAAAAAATCATATAAATTATAAATTATTTATTTTATTATTTTATTTGTAATTTTTTAAATCTTAATATTTTTGTTGATTTTACTATTAAATGCTCGAAAAAAATTGACAACACTTTTTGAATAGCAAAAAAAAAAGAAGTTAAGCAAAAGAAATTCGACTTGCTTTCAAATCGGCTAATTTTTTTTAGTCACTCACACCATAACCAGTCAATCAATATCAAAATATTAATTTATTTATAAAAGTAAATAAATAAAAATCGTAAAAAAGTAATATTTATATATATATTCGATTTTTTTGTTTTTTTTACAAAAAATTTAATTTTTGATTTTGATTATTAAATTTAATGATTAACAAGTACAAATATGTTTTTCTTTATTATCCAATTATCGATATTTTTCTATTAAAAAAAAATGGAACATCCAATTTAAACAAACCAGCCATGCTGTACGCTTCAAGTCAAGAGTGAATATAAAACTGACTGAAGACTGAACTGAAAAATTATTAAAATTAAAATGTAAATGAATGAATGAAACATTTTTTCCATCAACGCCATCATCATCAACAAAAATAATGAGTGTCCCTTCAATTTTGGAGAGTTTCAAACGAGTGGAAAGTGAGCGTTGAATTGTATGGAAGCACTCGTTTTCGACTCGCTTTTTCGAGTTGAAAGTGACTCGATTGTGGTTCAACGCATGATGAATATTAGAAACATGGCGAACCGCTTTTTACGACTCGCTTTTATTCGCAATACGAGGTTTTAGTTCACAAAAACGAGTCAATTTCGACTCGATTTTAACTCGCAAAAGCGAGCTTATTTCGAATCACTTTTAATACTACTGAAAAGTTGAGTACATCTGAAAAGCTGAGTCAAAACAACCTGCAATTTTTTTTTATATTTTATTATATCAGACATTAACATAAACATAAACATTAACATAAATTAAAAAAAGTATGTAAGAAAAAGAAATTTGTGGATTTTAGTTCTACCACAACATAATTATAAAAAACTTAATTAGAAAAAAATATCACATATAATTATAGGTGTTTTGATTCAAAGTAGCCTCAATGCAGCTTAAGTCCGTGATTTGCTCTATGATCTCACAATAAATGGCAGTTATTATTTATTGGCCTTTTTAATTCGGTCATTCGAATATGCGAACCATTTTTTTGCCACATCCTCGCAGTCGCTTGAAAATTTTTCTATTGCACATTCTGTAAAAGAAAAGTAAAAAGTTTCATTATTTTGTTTTATACTTTGCTATAGAACTGAATAAATAAACACAGTTAATAATATAATAGTAGTCACCTTTGATTAATTCCATAACCGCATAAGTTTGTATTTGGGGCTTTAGTAAATTTTTTTTTTTTCCAAACCAAGAGAATTGGTTTGCAACTTCATTTATCATTAGAGTTTTCAAACAATTTCTAATGTACTTTTCTAATGATTTATCACCAACTGATTTGAATGTCCTTTCCTATAAAATTTTATATAATGATTAATTTTATTAATGAATTTACTCTAAATATCTATTTACCGATGTATTCGAAGTGCTTTCATCATCTCTTATTTTCTTTTCCAGCTCTTCAAAATCATCTTTTGATTCGCAGTACAAAATTTTAAATAAATAAATTTGAATAAAAATAAAACAAAATAAAAATCAACTGTCAACTCAGATTTAGTTCCTTTTTAATTCGAAAAAGCGAGTCGAAAAAGAGGACGAACGCCATATAATTCTACGCTCACTTTCCACTCGTTTTAAATTCTCAAAAGTGTGAAGGAAAGAAACGCGTATACAAAAATGTTAGCTCGATTTTAGCTCGTTTTTAACTCGAAAAAACCAGTCACTTTTATTATTGAAGGGGTTTCACAAGTTTCGGCGAATTGACGTTTCAATAAAGCTGCCAGATGACAAAATATTAAAATAAAACTCACAGTCACATATTGTTGTGCTTTCCTGAGACTTGGGAATAGAAATGTTTTGAATAAAAATAAATTAGAATAAAAAAAATTAACCACTTAAATTGTTATTACATTTCCATTGAGCGCAATAGCAACAATTAACCTATGCATCGTAGAAAGCTTTACTTTCAAGCGAAAATTTTAGAACAAGAAAATTATGTTTGAGATTCCCATCTATTTTACTCTTAAATATTGATACAAATATTGAATTCTAGAGAAAAAAATATTAAAATTCTTTTATTTTCACATTATTTATTAATAAATATAGCGCAATACCCGATAAATGAAGTATGAGGACTAATTTCAATATTTCGATTTAAGATAATTTACTTTTAAGATACCTACCTACCTTTATTACAATCAGAACATAGAAATATGCAAAACAATTTTCATCGAAATCCAGTCCCCAGTTCGAATCCTTGGAAAAAATTGGTTCTACCATTAACTATAAGAACAAAATGTCTCATCTAACTGCGTGTCGACTTTTTCAATTTTTGACAACCAAAACTAATCTATGTAATATGGCATAGCTGTTTTATTTGTAGCTAACTTCCTTGCCGCGTCTTTCGGAGAAAAATTTCTTAATTTGAAAAATAATTAAATTTTTTTTTTAATTAAAATTTTATTTAATAAAACTAAATGTGATTGGAATAAAATTATGAAAATTGAATAAAATAATTAATAAATTATAAATATTTATTAAAATGTGATTAATATTCTTATAAAATAATTGCTAAAAAAAGAAAAGTGATGTAAAAAAATTTTTTTTACGCCCTGAAGATTGAAGAACAAAAAAAAGTTTTTTTTTTAAAATACACAAAAAACACAAGAAAATACAAAATACAGAAAAATATTTGTGTATTAAAAAAAAGAAAAAGAAAAATTCCATTCAACTTCGATTGAAAAAAAAAAAAAAATTGAAAAAAATTAAAAAAATATTAAAGAATAAAATGACGACACCGTCACCATCACAAAGTCCAATGCCACCGCCCAGCAATGTTCCATCACCAATGGGTCCACCGTCTCAGAGTCCGGCACCTTCATCATCCCCACACATACCATACCAACATGGTGGACCACCGCCGATCCAACATGGAGCACCAACACATCCCGGCAATTATGTTCCAGCGGGACCACATCCAGGTCCACATTCATATGCACCGCACGGTCCTCCACATGTTGGAAATCCATCGCATTTGGGACCGCCAAATCATGGGCCTCAGCATGTTCCGCCACAAATGCATGGACCTCCACAACATTCAACTGGACCACCGCCAATGCATGCACCATCAGGTGAATTATTTTTTATTTTAAACTTACGTATACTAGGTAATCCACGTTAATTTTAAAGTTAATTCTTTATTAGTAGGTATATTTAGTTAGGATCAAGTTTTGCTTTTAGGATCGGAGAACAATCCTAATAATATTCCAAACAAAAAATTAAATTTATCGATGTCTCTTTTTGAAATGTTTTCATACATAAAACATTCCAACAACTCCAACCTGTCAGTAATGCGGTAACTAAATTTTTTTTGGGTAAGCTTAAGTTTACGTGTACAAGCCCAATGTGGCTAAAATTGGTGAGGCAGAGCTCAAACCCAAAGCATTTTTGTCGGAACCGCCTTATGAAATTGACACTTATGTTTTTTTTGGAAGTGGGACTAAAAACTAAAACTAAATAAATACTAAATAAAACAGTTTTAAAACCACGTTTTTAAATTGACTAAAAAGAAGAAAATAAAAATATTTCTCCGGAGGATTGTGGACACACATACTAGAAACGTGGGGCGCATTTTTGAGGTATATCGGACGATTTTTTGATTGTGAAAATTTGATTGCAAAAATTCGCGGGCAGACAAACAGGCAAGAAACTTTTCACATCATGATTAAAGTCGTAGAATATTGTATTGGCATCGGGTTCAGAGCTATATTAAAGGTTTCGGAGCTCTAGCTTGTCGGAAAATGGTCTAAAATTTGATTACAAAATTTTGTGGACAGACAAACAGACAAGAAAGTGACTTAATAAAAACATTGTACAAAATTAAAATTTTTTTAAATAAAATCATTTTATTATTTTAAATATGCACCTACTAAAAACGAAAATATGAAATTCAGTATAATTTGCGAATCCAAGAAAATAATTTTTTTATCTTAGAAAATATGTTGATATGCATATAAGTATTTAACTAAAAATTAAAATCATGGGGCTATTAAAATCAATGATCAAAATTCGTTGTATGAGAACCGCACGATTTTAATTTTTAGTTAAATATAATATATAGATATTATTTTCTCGAATCCGCAAATCATACTGAGTTTAATTTTTTACTTTTCAGTATATACATATTTAAATAATAAAATCGGGTGACTTAAAATTTTTTATTTAATTTTTTATATTTTTTTTATAAATTATATCAATGTATTTTTAGGTTTGTTAGTTTGTTATCAATGATAGCATCCCTCTCCTATGAACAATAACTTTATTTGTCTAAATTTTCGAAGCGTGAGTCGACAATAACGTACTCAGGACTCAGGTTATTCAGAAAAAATAAATAATCAAATTTATACATGTAAGCACAATTGGGGCGACACCGATAGCGATTATCAAAAAAAATTTGAAACCATATATTTGTATGAGAATGAACACAATTGAGACGACTCCTGGCGACAAATTAGAAATGTTTCTATTTTGTCGCCGGGCGACAACGACAACCATATATTTTTTTTATTTTTTTTTCTATTTGTTTATTTTTTTCCTGTTTATTTATTTCGTCGCCGTCGCCGTAATTGTGTTCACTCCAGTGATATCGCTGTCGTTGTCGTTGTGTTTACTCCTATAAGCTGAAATTTTTTTTTTTATCCACTTAAAGCTTCCGAAAACACATCGATTCTAGTAAAACAATCGAGGTGAATTTATGATTTATTTAAATAAGAATTTCGCACTAATTCGGAAGCATCAGTTTTGTTTCTAATTTATTTATGAAGTTATTTTATTCTGTAATCCCCAAAAATAAACTTAACATAATATTAAAATTGAATTGCAGGTCCACCTGTACAACATCAAGGTCCAACTCATTCCCAGCATGGCCCACCCCTGTCAGTTGATCAACTTGGGCCACCAGGATCACACGTTCTTTCAAGTTCGCATGGTATTCCTGGTTCACATGGTCCACCAGGTGCACATGGTCCACCAGGTGCACATGGTCCACCAGGTGCACATGGACCGCCAGGTACACATGGTCCACCAGGTACACATGGCCCTCCAGGAACACATGGTTCATCAGTTCCACATGGTCCACCAGGCCCTCATGGTCCACCAGGCCCTCATGGTCCACCAGGAACTCATGGTCCACCAGGTGCACATGGTCCACCAGGTGCACATGGTCCACCAGGTGCACATGGTCCACCAGGTGCACACGGTCCACCAGGTGCCCTTGGCCCACCGGGCTCACTTGGCCCACCGGGATCACTTGGTCTACCTGGTGCACATGGCCCACCAGGTGCACATGGTCCACCAGGTACACACGTTCCACCAGGTGCACATGGTCCGCCAGGTGCTCACGGCCCACCTAGTACTCATGGTCCACCTAATACACATGGGCCTCCCACATCTCATGGAGCTCCAACAACACATGGTCCACCTAATACGCATGGCTTACCTAACACGCATGGTCCATCTAATACACATGGTCCACCTAATACCCATGGTCCTCCAATAACGCATGGTCCGCCGAACACACTCGGGCCGCCTAATGCACATGGTCCACCTAATGCACATGGATTGTCAAATACTCACGGTCCACCGAATACTCATGGACCACCGAATGTTCATGGACCTCCTGGGAGTCATGGTCCACCTAATGCACACGGACCACTTGCTGGTCATGGGCTACCTACAGGTCACGGTCCACCTACTGGCCATGGTCCACCAAGTGCTCATGGTCTATCAAATGCTCATGGTCCGCCTAACACACATGGTCTGCCTACTTCACATGGTCCTCCGCCATCAAATACTCATGGACCACCTACAACACATGGTCCTGTACCTCCAAATACTCATGGACCGCCTTCAAATACTCATGGAGGTCCACCGCATACATCAGGACCCCTTCCACATTCGGGTGGTCCACCACCACATCTTAATGGACCTCCGGTTCAAAACATTCCACCACAGTCACATCATATGCCTCCACATCATCCAGGAATGGGTATTTTATTTTTAAATTTATGATACGTTTCTATTAATTACTAATGTTACAAATTTTCTCATAATTTTAGGACCACCTCACCCTGGAATGCAATTGCCTCCTCAAGGTCCGCCAATGGCTCCAATGGGCTACGGACACAGTATGCCTCCGGTAAGTTTTGTTTTTTATTTGTGCATAAAACAATTTCCTATCTCTAGGTAAAATATTGGGCTATTTATGAAAACATCAGTCAGAAATTATATTAATTTTTTGTTCATTGTCCACCTTAATTAGGATTTGCTTCTAAGTTCTGAAAAAAAAAATTAATTTAGTAATATAAAAATAAACTGAATACATCATTATTGTTCCAGAAAAAAAAGGTTCTCCATACATTTTAAGGATACGTTCAATGTTTCAAGGTTACGTGCCTTGATAGTTATATTTAGTTTTTATTTTGTCAGATGTTGAATAATTATTTTGAATGTGGAGAACTATGTAGTCAGTCAGAAATTCTCAATTATGAAGTTAGAAAATAATTTGCTTTGAAGTTTTAAACAGATTTAATAATTTTTTAATTAAATATTTACAATAATATTAATTTTTATGTAATGTTTTTGATTATAATAATAAGTTTGAGTAAATTTATTAATTTTTTTGATTTATTATACAAAAATATATTCTGTAATTTGGTTGGCTTCATTGATCATATCAACAACTTCTTTTGCAAGCTCTTGAGAAGCTGCACAGACAATAGCGGGACTCATAATGTCAAATGTATTTCCTTCAGAGTTTACTACCACACCACCAGCTTCTCGAACCAAAACAACGCCAGCTGCTAAATCCCAAGGTTGTAAATCTTCAATATGATAACAATCAATTGATCCACTTGCTACATAGCATAGTGATAGTGCTGCACTTCCGAAACAACGTGTTCTAAAAAAGAAAGTTGAATTTTACAAAAAATTTATTTTAACATGTAAAAAATTTATTTATATTTACCCCTGAGCCTTGGATCCCAATTTGTATATCCTTTTTATATTTTTATCTCTTACTTTTTCGGCATGAATTAAAGAAATCTCATATCCTACAACTGATTCGTTTAACTAAAAAGTAAAAAAATTAACATAACATTTTTTTTTCGGTTCTGTTCAAGATATTCAAGAGAAAAATAATAGATATAATTTAATTTGAAAATTTAATACATACTTCAAAAAGATAGTAAATAGACAAAAATATAATTTGTATTTTTTTATTTTTTTTTTCATTAAAGCTTTTGATAAGATTTTTATCACATCAAGTTAGAACTAGTCACATGATTGAGTGATAGAGGCTTTTTTCCGGTTGTTATTTCTAGAAACTGACCTGATGACATTTAAATTTATTTTTGCCATATAACGAATGTTCTTAATCTTCAGATTCTTTGTAACTATTCCTACCTAATAAATTTTTTTTTTTGGTTTTCAAAAACCTTGACTTAGCGCAATTATTCTAAATGGAAACTAGATTGATTAGAGTTTGATTTTTATTTAGATAATATAACAGTATAACATGTATTTCCTGAAAATGGGCTCTCGATTTGAAGGATTATAGATTAATTTTCATCTGAAAGAAAAATTTGTGATTAAATTTTAATATAAAGAAATATTACTTTTTTGACATTGTTAACATTAATTTTTACTCCATTTAAATAAGCTCCATGACCTTTCCTAGCTGAATACATTTCATTTGAAATTGGATTATAAATTATACCTAATACAAGCTCTTTATTTATTGCCAAACCGATTGAAATACATGCATGTGGAATTTTTCGTATAAAATTTGTTGTCCCATCAATTGGATCAATAATCCATGTTGGCTCATCTGTTAATATTGCTTTTTGTTTTGATGCAGCTGATTCTTCTTCACCAATAAATTTATGATTTGGATATTTTTCTTTAATATTATCAATCAATAAATCTTCTATTTTTTTATCATATTCAGTGACTAAATCGAAAAAAGCAGTCTTTGTGTGGAAATTTTTCTGTTGTCCCAATTGGTAACCTTCGCGCATAAATTGTCCTGCTTTGCAAACCAATGGTTGAACAAAATTATAAATATTTTCTAATTCTTCATTTGTTCCCATTATTGATTATATTAAAAAAATAATGGTTTCTTTTTTACTTTTATTCTCTAAAATTTTGTTTTTTTATTGATAAGAATGTTGATTGATGATATCATTAAACGATTCAAATGTTAATGAAATACTAAAATAGAAAAAAAAATTGTTTATAAAAATATTAAAAATTAAGAAAAGTATATAAAGTGTACATAAGACAAATTGCAAAAAAAAATTTGTTGATTGGAACTAGTTTTGTCATTGGATCATGTATGACCAACTTCGCTATACTAACGAGTTCTTAAATTTAATCAGAAAGATATGATTATTATAGATATGAGATTAAAGAGGACAATCTTAAATAAAAAGAGATATAAATATTTTGACTTTCTATTCTGTACTTTACTATACTATAAATACTATAATACATACTTTCTTTTATTAAATTTAATGGAATTGCGATCATTTTTAAGAAGTTATACAGTCTCAAAAACTGCAAGATCTCTGGTTTGAATTCAATTCTTTTACATATTATCTCTAACATTACACATAAAAGTTAAAATATCTTAACATATCGTATTTTTATCTTGCTAAGCGAATTTCAATTAATTCAATTTCAATTATTTTGGATGAAAATTTAAAAATATGACGGTGGGTCGTTGAAAAATTGAGAAAATTTATAGAATTAATATTTTAATTGTAAACATCTCGCATAATAGTATGTCTGGTACTTATAGCTTAATAAATGACAATTACATTATTATGATGTGGTTTAGAAACATATGCAATAAAGTACATTTAATTGTGGTTTTTCAATTGTGGTGGTTTGGTATTTGATAACCTATATATTTTTATATGTAAAATATATCATTATGATGATATGTTTTTTTTAAATACTTATATAAATAATTTATTTACTTTTTGTACGTAGATTCCATTTCATATGTTTTTATTTTTATCAAAAAAAAAAAAAAAAACCAAGGCACATATAGTAAACCTTTGTGTATACATACTTGTTTTCTATTTTTTATTATTATCAGAAACTATGTATATCAAGACAAACTCTTACAAACAACATTTGAGAATCAACTTTCCTTTTTTTTTAATTAACTTTGGATACCCATCATCGTTTTCTCATAAATAGTGATGAAATCGTTGTTGTTCGTAAAAATCCTAAAAAAATGAGAATTTTTTTTTGTTGATAAAATAGGAAAATAGCATTAAAATAGTGTAGAGAAAAAATGAATTTGTGTGTTTTGTTTTTGTTTTTGATTTTTTTCAACAAATGATATGATATGAATTCATGAATTAATTCATAATCATGTGTTTACTTATAGAAAATAATAACGTAGTAAAATCATATGCGATGCATTGTTGCCAAAAAAAACTGGTGGTTGGTCAGTGGGATTTGCGGCGCCAGCCACCAGACCGCCCGCCCGCCGCCCCCCACCCCCCCCTCTTGTTTTGGGACACTCCCTACACTCTCTACAAAAAAATGGGCCAAATCGAGCAAGAAAAAAAAATTGCCCATACAAAATGTATGAAAACTTTGAGGGCCCATATCTTCGAAACGGAGCCCGAGCCCCAAGCACTAATTTCAGTTTTGGAAGTTTGGGCACCGCCTCTACCCCCCTTCCAAGTTTCAGCCGTTTCTGAGAGGTTCACATAAACTGCACTTTAGCCACATTTTTTTTAAGTGGATTTTAGAGTATTTTTTTTAATGAAAATAATTTTCAATGGAAATTTTTAATAAAAATATATTCATAAAGTGAAGTAAAATTTAAAATTATTTTCAATAAATAAATAAAAAATATAATTTCAAATACAAAATATAAAAAAAAAACTTTTTTTTTGTACAGATAGAAGGTACCGAGATACCTACATAAGTAGGTGGGTCCCCAGGTAGAAAAACAGCCACGTAAATGCACTTGGTGAGAGAGTAGGGGGGTTCTCAAACCCTTATATCCCGGAAGGTATCTACCGGTAAGATTTCGTTTCAGGGATATGCATCCCTAAAGTTTTCATATGTTAGGTAGATATATACCTACTTGTTTTTTAGTAGCCACAATATGTAGTTTTTAAATAAAAAGTTGTCATTGTAAATGGAAGACGGCAGCCGCCTCTTCCAACCCCCTTAAGAATTTTATGTTTCGCGATTGGCATATCGTTATTAGGTATTTTTAATGTACCCGATCTGGTATGTATATATGTACGTGTACCTACCAACCTGATATATAAAAACTTTGGAGGGTCAGATCGTGGTCATATCTCTGAAATGGGAGCTTCTAGCTGAAAAATGTACCTACCTAGACGTAGACCCTAGAAATTATGACAAAAAAAAGTTTTACTTACTTTACCCGCAAAAAAAAAAATTATGGATTAAATTTTATCGATTTATGGAAATTTTCATTTAAACATATACGATTTTTTTTCTTAAAAATTAATATAAATCATATAATAAATTGCATTCAATAATTAAATTATATTTTTTTTGTTTTTAATCCCATTTTACAGATTAATCTTTAGGTTTTATATAGGAAATCTCATAGGGTTTCATACATTTGTTATGATTTTTATGCCTACGAGATGCTGTCTATGTATTGTTTTTTTTTTTAATAGGGGGCTTTTAATTTATGTTGGTATTGATCTATCACATTTCCCTATCAAACATATGTTTTTATTTTTTACAAACACATGATTGTGAATGAATTTATGAATATACATAATTTTACACCATAATGATATTATAATATATGTAGTCCAAAAACAAAAAACAGTCGGTAGGATTTTTCGTTTTTTTTTGTCGGAGAATTGAGAATGAAAAGATAGAGAGAAAAAACAACAAAAAAAAAAAAACAAAAAAAATGGGTATCCAAAGTCAAAATATTGAAAGCCAGCCACATTTTATTGTATGAACTGCAAAATCTTTTTATACTTAATTTATGTTATTATGATAATTTTTTTATAAATATAATATAATAAATAAATATGTATTCAAAAGATTATTATTATATCTTATGTATTCACATCATATTGCAATTAGATGTGATTTCGCATCGTAAATCTATCACAAAATTTTACAATTTATGTACAATGTATTTGTTAATAGTAGATTATTGTATATGTAAACTAAATTTGTTATTAATTAAGAGTTCTGTATACACAAAAATACATTGACACGAGTCAATACTTATATCACGAGACCGAAGGTCGAGTGATATAAATTGACAAGTGTCAATGTATTTTTGTGTAAATACAGAACGAGTTGTATAACAAATTTTGTTTACATATCCAATATACTGTTTTAATGCGTAGGGGAGAGGTAGTTGCAAAGAGAGAATATTTTTTCTTCTCATTTTTTCTCATTTTTTTTTTTTGTATTTGGGTGTATTGAAATATTGTGAGAGATATTATGTTTGTTTAGGTATTACGTAATATTCAATACGAAACATCTAAATGATTTCATTATTTACGCTGATGCATCTAAATTTTTTCATTATATACGCTGATGCATCTAAATTTTTTCATTATTTACGCAGATGCATCTAAATGATTGCATGTGTATTGACGCATATAATACTCCATTTAGTGATCTAAATTCTATAGCACTAAATACAACATAACGATCCCCTACGCATTAAAATATTTTTTAATTTTACAATATCCATAAAAGCACGTTAAGGAGAAGTGCATTGATTAAGATCTGAAACCTGATGTATACTAAAAATCTACTAGTCATGAATCCTAATTTTTAAATCTTCCATTATCCAATCACACATTATTAACTCATTCAACAAAAGATATAAATTTAAAAAACACAACCCATAAAAACAAAGTTTTTGATATAAATCCATTATATGCGAGGCAATTGATATGAAGTTCATATAGAGCTGTGTGTGTATGAGTCTGTGATGTCAAAGTATATTGTTATCGACGACAAAGTGATGAACAAAATTTTAGCTCGATTGGATACCGGAAATTGGGTCTATTTTGACTTAATATGTTTTGCAGACCAGGTGGTGAAGTTTATATAAAGGTGTGTGTGTGATGCCAAAGTAAATTTCAGCTCGATTGGATACCGGGAAGTGGGTCATTTTTAACTTTGTAAGTTTGTAGAAACTGCGGTGGTGCATATATAGATGTGTGTGTGTGTGAATGTATCGATGCCAAAGTTCATTGTCATCGACGACAAAACGATGTGCCAAATTTCAGCTCGATTGGATACCGGGAAGTGGGTCAATTTTGACTTTCTAAGTTTGTGGAAACGAAGTGAAGTTAATATAAAGGATTTAAAAAAATTTCTTTATATTTAAATTTCAGAGGAGAGTAGGAATTGAATATAATTTTATTTAATTAGAAAGCTAAGTAGGCTTTATTTTACTTTTTAAAGGGATGCAATATGTTTTTTAATCAAAAATTTAATTATACTTGTCTAATATTTTCTCGATGTTCTGACTTCATAACAGATTTAGGTAATTATTGTCTTCAGGTTTAAAAGATGAAAGTAGAGTTTATTTTAATCATTTTATCTTATACGTACCCTTACCCTGTATAAACTACAATTACTATTTAACTTTATTTTTACTATGATGTTTTATGATTTATTCATGATCTGACATTTCTCATCAAAATTACATAATATTATAATTATACATATGTATGTATATCCAACCAAGCTTTAATTTATAAAGCTTAGAAACAATAAAAAAAATATTTAAATCAAATTAGAAAAAAAATATGATTATTTAGCATGTAATTGCTAATATAATCATGTCATTACATGGGGTTTGAAAAAAAAATCATAATATCAAAAAATCGACGTGATATTATAAATATTATTCACTAGCGGTGTGAGAACGTTGGCTTTAGTTTTATCGTTTGACTTCTATTTTAGGCTGCAATTTATTTTTAATTTGTGTCTTTGGGTAATAGCCAGTAATAGCTTAATAAAAATATAATATGCAAAACTCTTAAAACTCCAGTGCTTCACCCTTAAAAAAATTTAAAAATTTCAAATTCTGAATTTCAAATTCTTAATGTATTTTGTTAGTGTAAAATTTCAAATTTTTTTTTTTGTCGTTGTGAATTTCAAATACACGCCTCAGAGCGTGTATTTGAAATTAACAACAACAAAAAAAAATTTGAAATTCAAGTTCTGTCATTCTAATTGTCAAATCAAAAAAAAAAGACATGCCAGATGAAAAAAATTCCGCAAATTTCCTGAGATTTTTTTTGCACAATAATTTTTTGTTCATAATTTTTCCCCAGTATAATAAAATTCTCTAAATTTAGGGAATGAAAATCCTACTCTGGCAGCTTTGTTATTAATATTTGAAATTTATGAAAAAAAGTGAAAAAAGTGTTCACCCGAAAACTTTTTTTTGACATTAAATTACACTAACAAAATACATTAGAAATTTGAAATTCAGAATTTGAAATTTTTAAATTTTTTTAAGGGTGAAGCACTTCCATGTTTCTTAATAATGCATGTTATTTAAATGTTGCAATTTGACCTTAACTAATTCTTTAATGCAGATTTGTGATGGTCGTGCGAGGCGAAACGGATACTGAGTAAAAAAAAAACATGACACCAAAGCCTAGCCTCTTCTATAATATAAAAAATTTAAATAAATCATTAAAATGCATGAAATGCAATACAAAATGTAATATGTAGCCATATAGGTATGAACACGTCAAATAAAACAAAAAAAAATTACAAAAACTGAACTTGTTTAAAGAAGCTTTTTTTTTCAATGAATTTTGAAGCTTTTCAATTAGGAAAATAAAAATGACAAATTGTTCATATTATTCACGGTTTTCTTTTTATATAAATATTTTTTTTTTTGTGTTATGTACATTGTAAAGCTTCTCTATTTTTGTATTTTTTTTATTATAGTTATAGGGTAAATACATAGGTATTTATATGTACTACATAATGTATGAAAATAAAACAAACATATTTAATAAAATATAGATAATAATTTTAATGTTTGATATTATATATTAAACAACATGTGGCTTATAAAATTCGTGTACGTACAAATAAAAAAATTTTACCTTTGGACTTCGATTATTTAATGAACTGTGAATTATTATTACCCTTGCTTAGAAGTATTTCATCTTATGAAAGAAAGATCAAACACCTTCCAAAAGTGGTACTATTAATACGTATATGTTCCTTTAAAAGTCTTAAACCTTATTTTAAATAAAGAACAAATGACGGAATAATCATTGAAAAGTTACTCAGTAATGACAATAATATCCTGTGTACACCTCTGATTTAATCGTCTTAAAATACTTATAATTTTTTACCTAATCAACAAATAATGCAGTTTTTCAAATTAAATTGATTATTTGGATAATAAAATATGCCCCCAAATACTAAATTAATACATTTAAATTTTACCATTTTTTTTTTCAAAAAAAGAAAACTGTTGAATTGGGATTTTAAAAAAGTGTATTAAAAATTCAAATCTCTTAAGTTCAAATAGTAGGAACTTAAATTTTCAAAAGATACAACTTTCGACAATTTGAAAAATGAATATTTTTGAAACTGATAAAATTTCAGTTCGATGCGTTCTCAAATTACATGTAAAGTAAACGCAGGTATTCTCAGCCAGGACCAATTCTCAGCCACTTTAACTTTGCCCATGAGTATTAGAAAAAGTATACATCTCCGCCAAAAAACAAAAATTGAATTTAAAAGAGTGTTTATTCCTCTACACATTTGCAAAAAATAAAATATTTCGCATTTAAAATAGCTGATTAAAAAGTATTAATTTCAACTAGTCTGCCGACGCGATCAGCGGTACAAAAAATATGAATTTTATGAAAAAAGGCGTTCAGTTAAACTAGCTTAAAAATCAAAATTATCAAAGTTATTGCTCCGGGAACTAACTCATCACGAATAAACTCCGCAAAACGAAAATGAACTAACTCATCAAAAAAATTACTTTTTTTTTTAATGAGTTAGTTCCTCTATTGATGAGTTAATTCACTTAAAATTTTGGAACAGTTAGTTCAATTTTAATTTTTACTTTAAATCCGCATTTTTTTAAGAGTTAGTTCAATTTCGTTTTGCGGAGTTAATTCTTGATGAGTTAGTTCATGGAGGCCAAAGTTATAGTGGTTTAAATTTTTAAAGGAGATAATTATCAGGATAAATCAACAAAAATGGGTAACTTTTTTTTTATTTTACTCAAAATTTTCACATGGTCGAGATTTCATTCCAAAATTTTGGGTAAATTTAATTGTCAGGCTGAGAATAGAATTTGTGGCCAATTTTATTTTAAAAAAAATAACTCAATTTGACTGTTTTTACAATTTAGGAACCTATTAAACAGCTTAAATATCGTTTATAAGAAACTGGACCAATTATCAGCCGGGGTAAAAATGTTTTTTCCCTTCCCCCGGGTTGGGGGTCTAAACCCCGAAAGCTAAAATCTCGAGTACGAAAGCCCGAAAAGAAAATCCCGGAAGATAAAATTCCGGAAGCCAAAATCCTGGAAAACAAAATCCCGGAAGTTAAATTCCCAAAATGACAAAACCCTGGAAACCAAAATCCCGCCGGGAGAAATTCCCGGAAAACAGAGTCCCGCATGGAGAATATCCCGAAAGTTTTAATTTGGAATAAATCATTGATTAGGAACATACATTTCTTGAAATCAAATCCGCTATATCGATCATGTATGCCTGCGGTGCTTCAGGGATTAAAACTTTCTTTTTCGCAACATAACCCATGGCTACGCGTGTCAGGTATTAATACCTCCTTTTTTATTTATTGTAGGTTCTGTGCAGCGGCGGCTCGTACATAGGTGCTGCGACACTGGAAAAATGCACTGCCACAGAAGCAGTGCAGCTGTATACTTTCTTAAAAATTTAAAAACAAATATGTGGGAAATTTTGTTTGTTTGTTTTGGGATTTTTTGAATGTAAAGAAAAATGCACTGCTTCAGAAGCAGCACAATTTTTATATGGGATATATTTTGTTTATTTTTGAATCTTCAAAACTGATATATGAGTATATATCATAAAACATTTATAATTAAAAAAAGAGGTTGTTATTTTTTGCAGCACCCTCTTTCAAAACTTCCACGGGCTGCCACTGGTTCTGCGATTAAGTCTTCGGGGGTTCAGGTTTCGGGATTCTATCTTCCGGGATTTCAGCTTCCGGGATTGTGATTTCCGGGATTTTGGGAAACGGGGAAAAAAAATTTCGGGATTTCGTACAATCGGGATTTTCGACTCCGGGCATTTATCTCCCAACGTGCTCAAAATATTTTAAAAATTCAAAAGTTCTGACAAATAAAAGTAATTTACAAATTGTAAGTTGAGGAATATGGTTTTTATATATTTCTATTGTGATTTTTGCATATAATGCATAAAATTATTTTTTATAGATTTTTTTAATTTTTCTAATCTACCTTTTATGAACTTAAAGTTACTAATTAAATAAAACTGAACGTAATTATTACTTAAAACCGAGTTTTATTACTTAATTCTTCTTTAAAACAAGGGTGGCTGAGAATAGAATCCAAAGTGGCTGAGAATAAAATTTTGGGTGGCTGCGAATAGTAGAAAATGGGTTTTTTCTTCTTTGTTCTACAAATTTTTTCAAAAAAAATAATTAAATAAAAATAAAACAATTCCGGATTTATGAAGAAAAATTTCTGAAAAATTCGAAAATCATAATTTAATAGTGCTAAATGCTAATATTCCATACTTTTTGATCGTTCCCTATTAGAAATTTTAATCAATATAATTCATACAAAAATCGGTTGAGAGCTTTTTACTCCGGAACCTGGAATTATGGAAACTTATTAACTAGATTTCTTAGACTTAGATGATTAGATAAAAGTAATGAGTAGACAAAAGTGAAAAAGATTGAGAATATTTTGGAAATTCAAACGAGTATTAGTTTAATACATAGTTCGTTCTGCATTTTAGTGTTTGACAGAGAATCAGTTTTTCCATTTTTAATAGCATAAACTACTCAATGAATTTTGAGTATAAAAAATATGTAGGTATTATAATTATATTTTTTTTTCTATAATTGAAATAATATAAATAAAATAACATATGACTGTATCGTCGTTCGTATCTTCTGAATATAACAACGACGACAACGAACGACGTGGTCATCCAACTACACTGTCAAAGAATTTTTGTGTGTCACTTACACAATCTCTTCACTATACAAAAATTAACAAATAAAAAATAAAAAAAAAATTCCCACATTTTATCATTTATTTTTTACACAGAATAGAATAAAACAAAAAAATGTATATGAAAAGTAAAAAATAAAAAAAATTCAATAAAATTTTGTGTGAATTAATTTCAATAAAATTAGAATAAAATTATAAGAATTTTTTTTTTTTTTGTTTACTATATAAAGCACACAAAGTTTTATTCATTTTATATACATGTAGACGTATTAGGTATTTCAAATTGAGCTTATTTGCGAAAATATAATTTTTTTTATTTGCTTATCAAACTTTACCGGTTATAGACGAAGAACAAAAATATATAAATTTTTTTGACAGTTGTCTTTTTTGCTTATATAAATTTTAATTTGCAAAAGTTTATTTTTTTTCTAAAAATTATGAAAATTTAAATAAGAAATATTAAGAAAATACTTATCGAAATTTTCATTAAAATTTATTCTAGATATACCTACCTACCTACTTAGGTATTGAAAAAAGAAAAATATTTATATAAAAAATTTTTTGAAATAACGATTTAATACATTTTGTATTCAAATACCTATTGATTAAATTTAGAAAAAAATTGTTGAAAAAATAAATAATTTTATAAAAAAAAATACTTAAATAAATATAAATTATGGACGAAATTATGGAAAATTATTTAAAAAAAGATGATACTGAAAGTTCTGTTAGCAGTTTTGATGAAAATTTAATTGAAAAATTTTTAGAAGAAACTGATAACGATAATAATAATAATAATTTTATAAATGACACATATGTCAATTATAATAATAATAATGAGGTGAGATTTTTAATGTTAAATTTTTATTTACAACAACCAATTTATTAATATTTTTGTATATGCTGTTTTAAAGTGTGAAATAAGAAAATTCGACACAATAATAAAATTAGATAAAAAAAAATGTAATTACGATTTACGAAATACATAAATTCCCTCTGTGGCTATAAATATAATAATTAATAATTACCGCGAGAATATTTATACGTAGAGTAGGTTCCCAACGTACCTAACTATTTTTTAAACGATTAGCCTACCATGCTGATAAAGTTGAGAGAAATGCATTTTTATAGAGAGTAGGACACAGAAAAATATTGATTAAATGGTCTCTCTAACTAAGAAAAATATAAAACTTAAAAAAAAATACTGTGTTCAATAAAAATAGGTGTTCAATAATAAATATGAAACTATTCGTTTACTAAGTCCCTTTTTTTCTTTATATAAAATGTGGTTTTTCTGTACATTGTGATAAGCGAGAAAAAAATGTCACAGTACATAAAGAGTTAAAATTATATTGTATACATATGGTACAGTAAATGTACATATTCCGGTAAATGTAAGTTTGTTAATGTTGCTGTACATTTACCGGCCCGATTGGCCCCAAACAACCAGTTCGGACATATTCAGAATATTTCTAGTTGTTCGCAAATATCTGGGAAACGGCGTGTTTTACAGCATTTTTGAGCCGTTTTCGAGATATTCAGAATAAGTCCTCTTTTTAAGAAGACAAATATAGTCACCCTATTGCTGATGGATGTTAGAAATCATCAAATTTAAATAATATTATTGTTAACGCATACATAATCAATAAAAAGACCTACGAACAAATATCAAACTAAACTAAGTATGTAATTGTTTGGAATATCCAGAACATTTTCTTTCAATTTGACGAAAATAATGTTTTATGAAAATAAAATATTATTTAGTTCTTTCTAATTCTAAGCTTATATATTTATGTATATGTATTTATAAAACAGTTTTATTTTAATCTTATAAAAATACAGAAAAACAAAAAAAATATTTAACACCCAAAAAAATTATAATAATGTTATCCAAAATTCATACACAATCTATTTCAAATCTGACATGTTATCAGATTTTTTAATTAATTCCATCATATCTCGAATTAAGCTTTCGGTAGCACCACAAACAATTTTTGGATCCATAATATCATATTTATCACCATATGTACCACAAATAATACCACCAGCTTCTTGAATTATTAATGAAGCGGCCGCAGAATCCCAGGGATACATATCTTCGATATGAAAACAATCTATTGCACCACTTGCAACATAACACATAGAACATACAACACTGCCATATGCAACAGTTCTAAAAATAATAAAATTTGTATGTATTTTTGATTTTTTAATACACCTCAGTGTATCTATTAAAAATAAGCTGTAATTAACTTTGATTTAAGAGGATTAAGAATTTGGTATTATTTAGCAGAAGCCTGGGGAGTGGTGTTTACAATATTATTTAAATTTAAATTATTATTATACGTTTACCTAAATTTCAATGATAATTAAAAATAAACTTTTCGTAATTTTATTAATTCAATTTTATATTTTATTCTTTTTTTTAATTATATGTATCTAATTTCAATTAAATGTACAAAGAAAATATTTTAAGCTTAAGGTAATTTTTTTTTTGTTCAAATTAAATACCAGAGAAAAAGGTTAAGGTCATCCCCTACATTTGTCAAAATCCTATTTAATTGATATTTGTAGATGTATGTAAAGATATAACTTGTATTTTAAAAATAATTATCATTGAAATACCATAGGAAAATTGTTTTAATATTGTTGTTTTCAGCGACAACAAAAAAAGAACACAGTTGAATTTCCTATTAAAAGGGAAATTCACGCTACTTTTGAATGAATTCTTAAAATTTTAATATGTACCCTTAATATATTTTTTCTTTAATTTTTTTTCTCGATAGAAAGAAATCTTAATTAAAACTTATAATGCAGATTGTGAAGTTTTAAATGTAGTAAAATTTTTGAATAAAGATTTTCGTGTATGTCTAATTTGATATTTTTTCAACAATAATCATTTTACAAAACAATGTATACAAATTTAATTAATTTTTGAGAGTTTTAGATCCATTTCTTATCTTTACAACTTTAAAATTTTTTTTTTAATATTTTATACTAGCATATTTATGTATTTGACATCTTATTTTAAGGAGAAGAAGATATAAATTTTTATTTTTATTATTTATTTATAAATTGGCATGTGTAAAAAAGTTTACTCCCCTTAATTAATAAAATTTTATGTCAATAATCTAGTTTGTGAGTGAGTAGTTATAAAAATTAAGAATGATAATGAGTGTAGAAGAAAAACAACAGTAAGAAGTGTGAATAAACTGATAGCATACGTGATTTACTTCATTAGACTGGGGATTGTTTATAATTTTGAAATAGCTTTTGACCAATATAGAAAACAATACATGAAAAACGGTAAATAATTCTACGTTAATTCTGAATAATATTATATCAGCTATGAATATAATTATTCCAGAAATTTGAGGAAATTTCTTAATTGGTATGTAAACTGTTAGTTCCCAAAATAAATAAATATTTATAAATTTTCTTCTTACCTTGTTGCTTTGCATCCTAGTTGATAAATTCGTTTTATATGTTTCTGTGAAACTTCTGGTAAATGCAACAGCGAAACCTCATACCCAACAATAGCTTCTGTTATCTGAAAATATAAAAATATTATTTTATTTCTTAATTACAATTTTTAGCGAAATTTTTACATGTAATTAAAATGCTTAAATAAAATAAATAAATCCGGCGATATTTTTCTAATTTGAAGGGTTTCAATTATAAGACATATATATAATTATATATTTAACATTTATTTACTCATATAGCGGGAAAAAACCAAATTTCCTAGTTTTAGGAATATCAAAGTATTTTTTTTAAATACGAATCATGTAGACAAAAAAAGTATGTTATTTATATTTAATGGAAAAGTTTTTGAATTGGCACTAAAAATCATGGCCCTTAAAAAAAAATTAGAAAGTTAAAAACAAAAAGAATTTTTAAACCTTTTTTTTATTTTTCTTGTTTATATTATTTTCTTTACCTTTTTACAATTACTAACACGAATTAGTTTATCATTTAAATAAGCTCCTTCACCTTTTTTCGCTGCATATATTTCCTTTAAAATTGGATTTACAACAATACCAATTATTATTTCTTTATTCAATGCTAAACCAATAGATACGCATGCATGTGGTAGATTTTTTATAAAATTTGAAGTACCGTCAATTGGATCAATTATCCATGTAGGTTCGTTTGTTAATTTTGATATTATATTATTCTTGGCGGCAGTTTCTTCTTCACCAATAAATTTATGGTTTGGATATTTTAATAAAATTTCGTTTCGAAGAAAATTTTCAATTTTCGTGTCATATTTTGTAACCATATCATAATAGACACCTTTCATTTCAACCGATTTCTCAATTGCTTTATATCCTTCAAGTAAAATTGCACCAGATTTTAATGCCAATGGATATATAAAATCATAATATAAATTTATTTCAATTTTTGACATTATTAATATTTTTTTTATCTTATATATTGTTTAAATATGGAAAAAAAATGTTTATGCTTCTACGAGAACAAGTGAATATTGCAATAAATTACAAGTATAATTAAAAAAAAAATTAAATTTAAAATCAGATTTATATCTTGAAATTTGAATTGAATTGAGCTTTTTAATTATAAGCTTTTTTGTTGTTGTTATTATTATTATTATTTATCTCTGAAGTAAATCATGTTTTTCTACTTTTTTTATAAGTACATACCTAATTCTTATAAAAATATTTTTATTATTTTTTAGATTTAATTCCCCTATAATCTAAATAATATTATTTTCCCAATTTTGGTATTGAATTATAAAAATTTCATTTTCATTGAATCAGATTTTAATCATTAATAAGATAGTCATCATTTAAAAATTTAAAGAACTTAGTTTGTTAAGAAATTCCAAAATCCTTAATCCTGTCTTTTGGTTTTTGTTTTCTTACCGATTGTTTGTTAAAATAAGGGTCCAAACTTTTTTAATTATCTTCTGTTGAATATATAATATATATATATATTTTTAATTTGTCGAAAAATGATTATACAGTGTTGTTAAACTTCATTAAAAAATTAAAAAAACAAGTTCAACAATTTTCTTAGATACATTTAATCTAGACAATTTAGACTTTTTGTTAAATAACGATAATAACGATAATTTTACTCATTTAACAATTTTTTATTTTTTTTAATTTTTTTAAACACTTATAAAGTTTTATCTTCTTTTATCTTATTAAATTAAATTTTCTATTTTTTATTCTTTTTTTTACACTTTCTTTTGGTTTGTTGAGAAATTAGTTTCAATTGGTTGTATTGTATGAAATTGTGAAGTGACGGACAGACATACATACTTGCATATGTAATTATTATTATCTAACTCTAGCACATACATAATATCGGGATATATTTTTTTTTTCATTATAAAATAGATAATAAATTATTTTAATTTATTCATTAAATTGCAATATTTATTTTTTTATAGTTTAGCCCTAAGGCTTTTTTATAAATGTATTAAGTAAAGATACAAAACAAAATAAATTTACTCAATTTGTTTGAACGCTTATAGTTTAAACTCAATTAAAAGTTTTAGTAGTTGTTTAAAATCATCCAGAAGTTAACTGAATTATTGAAAATTGTAATACATTTGTATAGGTTAGGTTAGATTGTAGAGGATCGGGAATTTATCTGTATTCCCTCGCACTTAGATCTTTGTATATATTAGTTGTCGATCATGGACTTCAAAATTTGTCAAAGATATTATTTATTATAAAAAAATATTATCAAGTTTTTTTTTATTCGAATCATTCTATAGAGAGCGCCTATTTCGAAGTAAAAACTTAAAATTTGAACACCCACTTAAGTAGGTATTAAACAAAACTTTACATTTTAAAATTGGTTTCACATAATTAAGTTAAGTTAGAGTATTAAATAAAATCATTATATAATGTGAGCTTTCAATTTCAAGGGTTTAAACAATTTTGCTTCTCGGAGACCGTATAATATTTGTTGTCTTCCTACATTAAAACGGATTAAGGCTGGAATTAAAAGTTTTTAGTTAATAAAAAGAATACTGAATTCGTTTAACATTTTTGTGTGTCGCTTTGTACTATAAAATAGATCTTAATTATATTTATTACTTTTAATCTGATTAAAGGTGATTATTAATATTGCCTTAGGATTTTTTACATAATTTTTTCTAAGAGCCGTTTTACACATTCCTTTTTTCAGGACTTTTTTCACTCCTTTTTTCAGGATTTTTTCTGTCTTGATATTCCATCCCTTTTTAATTCACACAAAAAGTTGAGATAAAAAAAAAAGTCGTCAGACATGAAAATTTTCTTGCCTGACTTTTTTTTCATTCATTTTTTTGATATGTTTTACATATTTGTCATTTATTTGACTGTTATTTTATTTTAATTCGTGTAAAAGTTTTGTGTAAAAGTATTGAAAAAAAAAAGTCCTGAAAAAAGGAGTGTAAAATGTCCTGAAAAGAGGAATGTGTAAAACGACTCTAAAATAAATTATCAATGTTCGTCCAATATGGTGTACAGATTCTCGTACAACTTTTCACTAGGGTATCTGAAATCAGCATCACTTGTATAAAATGTTTCACTCAACTATCTACCACTACAGCACAATACAGTGCAGAAAACACTGAAAAATAAAAGCAAATATCAAATAAACAAAATAAAGATTGAAATTTTATTTATTATTTAAGGGTCCACCACAACAAGGTCCTCCGCCCAATGGTCCACCACCGCAACAACCACCTCAACAGCCACAACAACAAATTCCTCCTCCACAGGATAATAATTTAGATGCACTTCAACGGGCGATTGATTCCATGGAAGAGAAAGGTCTACAAGAGGATCCAAGGTACTCGCATTTGCTAGCTTTAAGATCTAAGCATCAGCACTTGAATGCAAACCAACTCAATATGTTGAGAACACAAATAATGGCATATCGAATGTTGGCTAGGAATAAACCCCTCAGCCCTCATGTTCAATCTCTGATTCAACAGAGCACAATGCAGCAAGCATCCATTCAACAAAATCAACAACAACCGCCACAACAACAAGGTGGTCCAAGACCACCACTACCACCACAACCTCCATTACCACAGCAGCAACAACAACAATCAGGTGGCCCACCACAACAACAATCACTTCCTCCCGGGCCGCCACAAATGGTACAAGGACCTCCACAACAAAGTGTTATGCTTCAAGCTCCTCCACAAGGGATTCCTGGTAGACCTGATTTGCATGGTACTCCACCACAGTGCGCGACACCTCCTTCAATACCATACCAACCATCAGGTAATTAATTTTTTTAAATAAAATTTGAATCTTTTCAAGATATAAAAATTTCATAAGAAATTATTACAACATTTTCCCACGTTTCCAGTTATGAACAAAATGCAACAACCCCCACATCAAATGCCACAACAACAGCAAATTCAACCTCAGCCACCACATTTACCACCTAATATGAATGTCCTCTCACAAGACCATCAAATGCCAAATGGACCCAAATCAATGTCTCCCATGATGGGTGGACCAGGGCAACCTCCTCATCACATGATGAGCGGTGGTCAACCTCCGATGCCAAATCCAATGCCTGGCAATATGGCTCAAATGAATCGTTTTGGCCCCGGGATGGCACCTCAAGGTTTACCTCATCAGGGTCCTCCACATATGCAAGGTCCTAAGCAAGGGGCTCCACCACCTCAGCCAATGCCGAAACCAAATCGTGTGACAACTGTACCAAAACCAATTGGACTTGATCCAATCACTTTACTACAAGAACGAGAGAATCGTATTGCAGCAAGAATTGCTCTACGTGTGCAAGAGCTTCAAAATTTACCGCTAACAATGCCAGAAGATTTACGTTTACAAGCAGCTATAGAACTAAGAGCACTAAGAGTTTTAAATTTCCAGCGTCAATTGAGAAGTGAAATTGTTCAGTGTACAAGACGTGATACAACATTGGAAACAGCAGTAAATATTAAAGCATATAAGCGAACTAAGCGGCAAGGTTTAAGAGAAGCTCGAGCAACAGAAAAATTAGAAAAACAACAGAAATTAGAAGCTGAACGTAAACGTCGCCAGAAACATCAAGAATTTCTAGCTGTTGTACTTCAACATGGTAAAGATTTTAAAGAATATCATCGTAATAATCAGGCACGTTTATCCCGATTGAACAAGGCGGTTTTGAATTATCATGCAAACGCTGAACGTGAACAAAAGAAAGAACAAGAACGAATAGAAAAGGAACGTATGCGCCGTTTAATGGCTGAAGATGAAGAAGGTTATCGTAAACTTATTGATCAAAAGAAAGATAAACGTTTAGCATTCCTATTGTCTCAAACTGATGAATATATTGCCAATTTAACTGATATGGTGAAACAACATAAAATGGATCAGAAAAAGAAAAAAGAAGATGAATTTAAAAAGAAGAAACGTTTTAAGAGAGAACTGTTACACAATGGAGAGTTTATTAAAATTGATGATAACTGTCCAGCATCTGATTTAAGAGTAACTGTTATGGATCCAAACACTGGAAACAAATTAACAGGTGAAGAGGCACCATGTCTAAAAGACTTACATCAATGGCTTGAAACTCATCCTGGATGGGAATGGTGTGATAGTGATTCAGAAGGTGAAGAAGATGATGAAGAAGTAATTAAGGAACGCGATCGTCGTCGAGAACAAGAACAAAAAAATAAATCTGAAGAAGATTATACTAAGGAAATTTTGAAAACCGCTAAAGTTGAGGACGATGAATATCGTACTGAGGAACAAACTTATTATAGCATTGCACATACTGTTCATGAAAAAGTTACTGAACAAGCTTCTATTATGGTTAATGGGCAACTTAAGGAATATCAAATACGTGGTCTAGAATGGATGGTATCACTATACAATAATAATTTAAATGGAATATTGGCTGATGAAATGGGTTTAGGTAAAACTATTCAAACAATATCATTAATTACCTATTTAATGGAAAAGAAGAAAGTTAATGGTCCATTTTTGGTAATTGTGCCATTGTCAACTTTACCGAATTGGGTATTGGAATTTGAAAAATGGGCTCCAACTACAATTGTAGTTAGCTATAAAGGAAGTCCGGGTGGCCGTAGATCGTTACAAGCTCATATGCGTACTGCTAAATTCAATGTACTTTTAACAACATATGAGTATGTCATTAAAGATAAAAATGTGTTGGCAAAAATTCATTGGAAATATATGATTATTGATGAAGGTCATAGAATGAAAAATCATCATTGTAAATTAACTCAAGTATTGAATACGCATTATATTGCTCCGTATCGACTTTTGCTTACTGGTACTCCACTACAGAATAAGCTACCAGAATTATGGGCATTACTTAATTTCTTGTTACCATCAATTTTTAAATCTTGTTCTACCTTTGAACAATGGTTCAATGCACCATTTGCAACTACTGGTGAAAAGGTAGAATTGAATGAAGAAGAAACAATTTTGATTATTCGTCGTTTGCATAAAGTTTTGCGACCATTTTTATTGCGTCGTTTGAAAAAAGAAGTTGAATCTCAATTACCTGACAAAATTGAGTACATTGTTAAGTGTGAAATGTCTAGTTTACAGAAAGTTCTTTACAAGCATATGCAGTCTAAGGGAGTTTTACTAACTGACGGTTCTGAAAAGGGTAAAGGTGGAAAAGGTGGTTCCAAGGCTCTTATGAACACTATTGTACAGCTCAGAAAATTATGTAATCATCCATTCATGTTTCAGCATATTGAAGAAAAGTATTGTGATCATATTGGTGGTCACGGTGTTGTATCTGGGCCAGACTTATATAGAGTTGCTGGTAAATTTGAATTACTTGATCGCATATTACCGAAATTGAAAGCTTCTGGTCATCGTGTTTTACTTTTTTGTCAAATGACACAATGTATGACTATAATTGAAGATTATTTAGGATGGCGACATTTCGGTTATTTGCGCTTAGATGGTACAACAAAAGCAGAAGACAGAGGAGATTTGTTGAAAAAGTTCAATGCGAAAAATTCAGAATACTTCGTCTTTTTGCTTTCCACCCGGGCTGGTGGTTTAGGCTTAAATTTACAAACTGCAGACACCGTGGTCATTTTCGATTCTGATTGGAATCCCCATCAAGATTTACAGGCGCAAGACAGAGCTCATCGCATTGGTCAACGCAATGAGGTGCGAGTATTACGTTTAATGACAGTTAATTCCGTTGAGGAACGAATTTTAGCAGCAGCACGATATAAATTAAATATGGACGAGAAAGTTATTCAAGCCGGTATGTTTGATCAAAAATCTACAGGCTCAGAGCGTCAACAATTTTTACAGTCAATTTTGCATCAAGATGAAGCTGACGAAGAAGAAGAAAATGAGGTAAATTGATTTTTTTTTCTCTTAATTTGCAAGATTCTTGAAGTAAGTATCGACTTCTTTTTTTTTTTTTAGGTTCCTGATGATGAAGTAGTTAACATGATGTTGGCACGTAATGAAGATGAAATAAAATTATTCGCTCAGTTCGATGAAGATCGAAGAAAAGAAGATGAAATTTTACATCCTGGAAAAACACGTTTAATTGAGGAATCTGAACTACCGCAATGGTTGTTAGTTAACGAAGATGAGGAAGTTGATCGTTGGACGTACGAAGAAGATTTTGTTTTGGGACGTGGTTCGCGTCAACGTAAAGAAGTGGATTATACCGACAGTTTAACTGAAAAAGAGTGGCTGAAAGCAATTGATGATGGTGCTGAATTACTTGACGATGATGATGAGGAAGATACGAAACGTAAGCGCCGCAAAGGAAAAAAACGAAAAGATGATTCTGATGATGATTCTGTTATAATACCATTGAAACGAAAGAAACAGCAAATTGATAAAAAATTGAAAAAACAAATGCGTAAGGTAATGTCAGCTGTCATTAAATATACAAATGAAGAAGGCCGTTTGTTGTCTGAACCATTTATGAAGCTGCCTTCTAGACAAAAATTACCAGATTATTATGAAATAATTAAAAGGCCTATTGACATAAAGAAAATTTTGCAACGTATTGAGGATGGTAAATATGCTGAATTTGCTGATTTGGAAAAGGATTTTGTTCAATTGTGTCAAAATGCACAAATTTATAATGAAGATTCTTCTTTAATTTATATGGACTCTGTTGAATTGCAGAAAATATTTACGTCTAGTAGGACGAAAATTTTAAATGCTGCAGCAGCCAAAGAAGCTGCTAAAGAGGCTGGTATTGATGCAGAAGGTAAATAACATTTGTTTTCATAACAACTAAAAAAATGCATGTACGTACATATATTATTTTTGTGTTTTCTTTTTAGCTTCTGATAATGAAGAAAGCGAAGAAAGTGGCGATGATGATTCACCTAAATTAAAAGCTCCATCAAAATCAATAAATACACCAAGTACTAGTACATCTAATTCAAATTCTTCAACAGCAAAAAAGACGAGACGTAAAAGAAAGAAGAACTATGTTTCAGATTCTGAAAATGATGATTGAAAACATTGATAAAAAATATAAAAAAATAGATATCTATAACTTTACAACTAGTTTATGAAAATTATTTTAAATTCTCTAGTTTATTATTTCTTATTTTACAAATTAATAATATTTTTCAGTATTTATATGTTAAAAACTCTCCACTTCTTAATTAGCTTGATTACTTATTTTTCCTTCATAAATTTTAATTTTAAGACTGGTAATCTTCGACTTTGGGTTTTTATTAAAGCATATTCCAAACTGTAACTTTTTTATAGTTGCGGAATTTCATACAAAGTCTTTTTGTCCCGAAAACGGAGTGAACCTCGTTTTCTTACAAGTTTTAAGAAATTTTATTATTGAAAGTTAACAGAACAACAGAAAAAAATTGTCGAATTAATAAAAATATGTATTACTTTTAAATTAAAATTTTTACTGAAAATTCAATACCATTTTTCAGTTTCAGTGTAAATGCAATTTTCGGACGGTTTCTATTATCTGACAATTATTGTTAACGCAACAATCAAAATAGCTTTGGTTTGGGCCATGCTTGATTCTTAAAGCAAAAAAAAGCTAAAATATACACACAATTTATAAAAAAAAGAATGATATTGTTTAAGTTAAGTTTAAAATTTTATTGTGTGTATTAAAATAGGCTTATGTAACACCAAACATTTGGAAACAAGAAATTTATATTTTGGCTGCATAATTTTGATCAAAATGCTATTGCTTTTATTGAAATGGGATTAGTAATAAATTTAACATAAAATTTTAGAAAACAAATATTTTGAACCTAAATTACATTATATTTATTATGTTTCATTAAATAATCCAACAAATCAGAAATCTTAATTTGTATCGCAATTAAAGCTATGTTACAGTTCGACTTAGATAGCAATCTCATCATTAATACTATTATACTGAAAGCTTTTTTTAGAATTCTAATATCAGATCATTTTCATTTCCCGTCGAAAAGAAAGAAAAATAAAAAATTTTAACATTTAACAATTATTTAAAATTAAAATTAACTTCAATGTAATTTTATTTTAATTATAAATTTAAATTCCAAGTTATGTTCTATTATTTTATTATGTAATCAAAAATATTTTAAATAAAATTAGAAATAAATACATATATTAATAAAGTCTTCATTTGCATGGATGGGTATAAAAATAAATGATAAATGAGAACTTCATTGCCTGAATTTTTGATTCTGAGTAGTTTTGGAATTGAAATAATATAATTTTAATTGATTATGAGGTAAAAAAAAAGTGAAATTAAAGATTTTTTGGTATTTCAAGTTTCAACATACTTTTAACTCATTCCTTTTCTCAACCAGAAACAACTTATTTTTTTTTAATTATATTATAATAAAGCAAATTAAGTAAATATTGTAATTATTTTTATTTCTTAAATTATTTAATGACACTTTTTTATTTTTATTAAATTGGGATAGTTAGATCTTTTACGACAGCCGCTAATATTTCTTGAGTTTTAAAACACCAATTTGATATATTTTTACTAACTTTACACCATGCTTCACCATGTTTGGGTTCAGCTGCGATACATCTCTCTGTAATATCTTTTTGTTGCTGTTCAGTTCCATGTATAAATTCAAATTTATAAAAATAAGCCCAAGCATCTCCCAAATCTGGATCAATTTTAATTGTTCTATTAAACCAATCACGCGATTTTTGCATTTTATGTTCTGACCAAAATAATTTTGAAACTGCCAACAAAACGTGCGGATCATGTTCACATTTTTTCAGTGCATCAACTGATTTACTTTTTCTTTGTGGTTTCGATTCCATGAATATGGCATCTGCCCATAATTCACCAGAATTTGGGCATTCTTGTAAAGCTCGTGCCATCATAGTATTTGCAATTTCTTTAAGACCTGCTCTCATTTCAACACGAATAGCTTCAAGCCACAGTCTAGATGTTTTTGGATTTTTCAAACGACCACGTTCTAATATTGAGCGAGCTTTTGTTAACACTCCCTGACATTCTTCTAGTCTACACGATAAAATCCATAGCGGTATTGAATCAGGGCATTTTTTCAGACCATTATTATATGTTGTAGCAGCATTATCCAGCTTATTTATTTGTTCTTCGATTTGTCCTTTCATCATCCATAATTTTGCATAATCGGGAAAAACTTTAACCGCTTCCTCTAATAAATTCAAGGCTTCTGGTGAATTTTCCAATGCCCATTCTAGTTTACTAGATTTCATCATTACACGTGGAGTTGGAGCCGAAGCTCGAGCTTTGGCTAATAACCGTCGTGCACGTTCGTATTCAGCATTTTCACTCTCCAGTTTCACTGCAGCCAACCAAATTTCTTCAGAATTAGGATTTGCTTGAAAAGCTAAAGATAATATTCCTCTCGCGGCAGGAACATCACCAGCTAACCATTTGGACTTTGCCCCCATTAGCCATAAAACTTCTGATTTTGGACAATGTGCAACTGCTTTCTGAAGCAAAGCTTCCAAGCTCTCTCGACTTCCATGGTTTTTTTCAAAATATGCTGCTCGCAACCAAATAGACTTTTTAGATGGAAATTCTTGTAAAGCATAAGCGTATACTGCTCTAGCACACTCAAATGCATTTTCTTTGGCACAAAATTCTGCGTCATCAATCCAAGTTTGTTTGCGATCTTCCTCTTCCACACCAATTCCTATTACAGATTTTATAATCGCTTGACAGCAGTGAACAGCTCCAGATTTTTCAGCTTCTATGGCCTCTTGGAACCAATGTTCACGATTAATTTCTACACCATTGGCACTGAGCGAAGTTATAGCTCTCTCAATTATTTTATCCACCATATGAATATTTCCATTTGCCTCTTCTAATTTGGCAGCTGTGGTCCAAATTTGTCGATCAGTTGGAATACTTTCGCGCGCCTTGTTTAGAACTTTTCTGGCATTTTCGTAAGTCTCTAAACGTGCCAAAGCCAACCATAGTTCTACACTTGTGTTGCAGCATTCAACAGCTCTTGATAATAAAATTCTTGCATCATCAGGATTTTCAAGCTCAACCGCTGCTTTCCACAAACGTACTGAATTTGGGATGTGTTCGAGTGCTTTCCGAAAAACTCTTCGCTTAGCTTTCGATTCTTCTTCCAAGTCAGCAGCTTTAATCCAAATACGAACTGACGTTGGTATATGTCTTGCCGCCTGAGCAATAACACCTTTTGCCGTATCCGGTGGTTGTAATCTTGCTGCTTCTAGCCATAAGTCCTCACTCAGTGGATTCATTTCACAACCTCGCATTATTAAATTTCTAGCCATTTGAATTTTTCCAGTAACTTCTTCTAATCTTGCTGAAGCTATCCAAGCTGGCGGATGATTTGGATTAGTTTCTCGAACACTTTTAAGTAATAAACGTGCTTTTTTTATATCATTTATATCGCCACCATAAGTGGGAATCATCGATTGTAAATCAGTTAAATAACCCTTAGGATCGACATGAGTTTGCCCAGTCACTGAATCTGAAACTTGAGACAATTTCACATTCATTAAAGTGTTTCGAGCTTGACCAATTTTTCGTAAATCTAAATCGCCAGTCGGTGTTAACATTCCAATAGGTGTTGCAACGCCTGGCACAATTGATGCCAACCCTGATCTTGGATCCAGCGCTGTTGCCGATTCACCACCTAAATTTCTCGACAAAACACTATCTGGTAATGGAGTGAATTTTTCAGCCCGTGGATTACGTTGTTTACGATTTCTTGAGTCACCTACTTCTGGTATTGTTGCCCACTCTTCAGCCGTTACATTCGCTAAACTACGCTTCAAATCTGAAAATTGTTGCTGGATTTTTGGACGCTCTTGGCGATATTTTTCTAAATCCTCTTTCATACGTTTTTCACGATATTCTTTACGCTTTTCATCCATCCGTTTGTCAATTGATTCATAAATAGCATCAGCCTCTTCGTCATCCTTGTCGTATGGATCTTTAGAGAATAATGAACCACTATATCCACTGAATTCATCATAATTCGAATCATTTAAATCTTCGTCGTCTTCTTCTTCTTCTTCTTTCTTTTTACGTTTAGCTGCTGGTGGAGCATGTCGATCATCTGATACATCATTTGCATCACGAGCTGGGCCAATATCAGAACGTGTTGTGAATCCAGTCGCTCTTAAAAAAATAAATAAATAAATTAATTTTAAACAAAACGAGCTTTAACATAATTTAGAATTGCATAAAATTTTACCCTCTTCCAACGCCAGCAACATAACCAAGTGGTGCCGGGACACCTAAAAAATTTTTTTTATTTCGATTTGCAATTACAGCAGCCGTAACATTTGACATTTTTATATATTTCAAACTTTTTTTGCGCCAACAATGTAAATTTAAAAATATATTTTATTTATTTTTTAAAGAAAAGAAAAAACGTTTTATCATGACAGACAGAGAAGAAAGTTCCTCTTTTATTATTTTATAGGGAGCGTCTACAGTTACGGCAAACGTAACTCTTTTTTTTTTTTGAGAGTTACGGCCAAAAATAATATATATCAAGATTTGAAACTCAAAAAAAAAAATGTGCTGCTTATTGTATCCAAAACAACAACAAAAAACATCCAGACGCACGTATTAAAAACACAAATACGCCCAGCCCGACCAAAAGTTTAATGCCACCCTGTGTGCCCGGTGCTTATTTTTGTAAACAATGGAAAGTTTTGTCAAAAAAACCAAAATAAAAAATTTTCTAATATTTTAGAGAACGAAACTAAAATTTTTATTTTTTAAATAAAAAGTAAAATTCAAATAAATATGTTTAAGTACAAATAATTTGATGCTTTATTCTATGATGCCAGGTTTCCAATCGCGAAGAAATTTTAAATTTTGAAACTACCACAATGAATTATGGAATGGAAAAATTTGGAGTAAGTTATTTTTATTAATTTTTTTTTTGTAGAACAATTTTCAATTTAAACTTATATGAAAACTTTGTGGGAGATATCGGTAAAACGGGGGCTTTGTTGACCAAAACTGACTTTGATTTAAGAGTTTGAGAGCCGCTTCTGCCCTTCCATCAAGTTTCAGAGAAATCAGGCTTGTGCACGTAAAATGCACTTACTCTTAAACTTCATTGTTATCAAATTTCTTTTTCTTATATTGTTTATTCGGGTTTTGTACAAAAGCAGTTTTATGATGTTCAACTAAAATTTCAATTTATTTTTAGGGATTGATGAAAAATTGAAAAGCAAAAAAAGACCAAAGAATAAAATAGCAAACAATGATTTTATTTGAGATGATGAATTATGTACATTATTCGCAATCAGTTTGAAGTCGAAGTATGAAATTGAATGGTGTAAAGAAACGTATTTTTTTTATAAATATAAATTTTCTAATACATACTAAAATTTTTATTTTTTAAATAAAAAGTAAAATTCAAATAAATATGTTTAAGTACAAATAATTTGATGCTTTATTCTATGATGCCAGGTTTCCAATCGCGAAGAAATAATAATAATAAATAAAAATTACAAATAAATAAATGTCATGTCATTTCACCAATCAGTTTACATTTGAATAATGTCAATGAAATGTAAATAACAACATGGAGGTATTAGCGAACGAAAGTCAGTTGGGGATGTGTTTTGGATGTGTGTGGGATACAATAAGAGTCACATATTCTCAATGCGACTTGTATGGAAGTTTCAAATCTTGTTATATATTATTTTTGGTTACGGCAACCGTAATCCTGTTCAAAATTGACTAAAGTTACGGCAAACGTAATAAGCGAGCTCCACTTAGACCTTTAAACTAACATTTAGCTCGAACTGACCTATATACTAACCTTTAAACTAACGTGTTCTATACAAAAAAAAAAGAAAAAAATAACTAGCTTTTACAAAAAAGCTAGTTCATATTCAGGGTTGGGATTGAATTTTTTGTATTTAGAGGTATCTGATATTGTTGTTTTTTGTTGTTTGAGTGAGTTTTTTTTTAATTCAGAGGTATTGCATAGTTTTTTTTTGGTCAAAAAAAGAAAATAAGAAACTAATAATAAAAAAAATAAAAAATAATTCCATACAATAATTTTTTTTTATTAATTTTTTTTTTTCGATTTTCATTGTTATTTTAAGATTTATTATTAATCTTTTTTTCTAATTATTAAATATTTTTCTTCAAATTGAAATAAATGTAGTTTTTGTTATTGTTTTTAAAATTCAATTTTAAATATTTTAGTTTGTTTACAATTTTTTTTAACTAGCGTAAATTAATATAGTGTGGACGCATTTATTAAATGTAAGATATAGAACTAACCGTTAGTGAAAGTGGAGCTCGCTTATAACTCTTTTTTTATTTTTAGAGTTACGGCAACCGTAATCCTGTTGAAAATTGACTAAAGTTACGGCAAACGTAACTCTTTTTTTTTTTTGAGAGTTACGGCAACCGTAATCCTGTAGAAAATTGTCTAAAGTTACGGCGGACGTAACTTTTTTTTTTTTTAGTGATTACGGCAAAGTTTTTTTTGAGCATTATGACTTTTTTTTTAAATAAATAGTTGTTATGCTGAATGGGGGACGGCCGCCGCCTCCCCCAAACCCCCTACGGCTTCTTTTTTTTTTTTTTTTATTTTGCTTTGGCGCTTCGCGCTTTTAATTCTTTTTTTTGTATTTTTGTATAACTATGTAAGGTCTTACTATTCTTGCATTTTTTGTATGACGATGTAAGGTTTTTACTTGTCAATAACTTTCACATGTACACATAATTTATATTTTCTATTTTGTACACGTTTATAATTTTAATACTGTAGCAAAAAGATAGAGTGGTAGAATGAAATGCTAAAGAACGAGGTTCGAATCCCGAAGAAAGGGTTAAGACAAAAAAAAAGAAAAAAAAGAAAAAAAAATTAAATAAATTTTTTTTTTTTTTGAAAAAAAAAAAAAAAAAATTGCCGTAACTTTAAGCATTACCTAAAAGTTACGGTTGCCGTAACTTTAAAAAAAAAAAAATAAGTTACGTTAACCGTAACTGTTAAAAAAAAAATAAGTTACGTTAACCGTAACTGTTAAAAAAAAAAAATAAGTTACGGTTGCCGTAACTGTAGCCACTCCCTATTTTATAATAGGAGTGGCTACAGTTACGGTAACCGTAACTTATTTTTTTTTTAACAGTTACGGTTAACGTAACTTATTTTTTTTTTCAAAGTTACGGCAACCGTAACTTTTAGGTAATGCTTAAAGTTACGGCAATTTTTTTTTTTCTTTTTTTTCTTTTTTTCTTTTTTTTTTGTCTTAATGCCTTGTTCAGACAATGAGATCTTATCATGATAATCTTACTTTTTGTGATTATCATTCTTTTTATCATGATTTGCTCATACAAAAAAATTGTCAACGGAAATCATGATTATCGAAAATCATGAAAAATTTCAGGGATGAGTTTCAGTTTTTTACCATCCATGTTACCCATTTCCACTCATTCCTACTTATTTTTGACGTATTTTTGTCTTTAATTTTTGACATATTTTCTTTATTTACAAAATTAAAAAAAATTTGAGTACCTATACCTAGTAAATTAATAATTTTCGTAAAATTTAATTTTTAAAAATTTTGTAAATGGATAAAAAAATCAATAAAAAAAAAAAGCATTGTTGGACATTTGACGAAACCAAACATTCATTGAAATATGGAAGGAAAAGAAAAATGAATTTCGGAAAGCGAAAAGAAATGGTCTGTATCTGAAATGAAGGCATTATTAGATGCAGAAAATTGAATCTATTCTTTCTAGACTAGAATTCAATTTCAAAAGTTTTAATTTATTTTCGTAATCCATATTTCATTTATTCTTTATGAAATTAATTTTTTAAATAATACCAACTCTGTTTTTTTAAATAATGTCAATAAAAATAATAATAATATTTATGTTTTTATTTTGTTTGTTTTCATGTTGTTTACTTTTTTTGTTTTCGTTCATAATCGTGTTCACACAGGTTTTCAAAGAATGATTATCTATGCAAATCATAATTACGAAATCATGATTAAGTCGTTGTCTGAACAAGGCATAACCCTTTCTTCGGGATTCGAACCTCGTTCTTTAGCATTTCATTCTACCACTCTACCTCTCGGCTACAGTATTAAAATTATAAACGTGTACAAAATAGAAAATATAAATTATGTGTACATGTGAAAGTTATTGACAAGTAAAAACCTTACATCGTCATACAAAAAATGCAAAGATAGTAAAACCTTATATCGTTATACAAAAATACAAAAATAGTTTTAAAAGCGCGAAGCGCCAAAGCAAAATAAAAAAAAGAAAAAAAAGCCCTAGGGGGTTTGGGGGAGGCGGCGGCCGTCCCTTATTCAGCATAAAAATTTTTTATTTAAAAAAAAAGTCATAATGCTCAAAAAAACTTTGCCGTAATCACTAAAAAAAAAAAAGTTACGTCCGCCGTAACTTTAGACAATTTTCTACAGGATTACGGTTGCCGTAACTCTCAAAAAAAAAAAAGAGTTACGTTTGCCGTAACTTTAGTAAATTTTCAACAGGATCACGGTTGCCGTAACTCTAAAAATAAAAAAAGAGTTACGTTTGCCGTAACTTTAGTTAATTTTCAACAGGATTACGGTTGCCGTAACTCTCAAAAAAAAAAAGAGTTACGTTTGCCGTAACTGTAGTCGCTCCCTTCTCCATTCATAAATAGTAAACAATTCAATCGATATTATTAATAAGCTGTCTAATCTTCGGGTTTGAATAAGGTTTCGCATATGTTTATAAATAATTGTTGAGTTAATAGGCTTTCCAAACTCAGAATTTTATTCATGAATTAAATCAGGTTATTCCTCAATTGAAAATTGCTGTTCACACCATAATTTTTTTTAACCCGGGTTAATTTTCTTGTTTTTTTATTTTTATTTTTTTTGTTAATTTTCCAAATAAAAATTAGTGAATAAAATTAAATCAAAAACAATTAAAAAATTATATAAAAAAAATCTATAAGTGAATTAATTAATTTAAAATTAAAATTCGAAAAATAAAAAATACAAAAAAAAAATTATTTTATTTCTATTTTTTTTTTTAGCCATTTTGTTTTTTATTTTTTTAATTATTCAAACGTACATGCCCAACCGATAATTTTTTGACGTAATCATAACATATCAGGACATATTCATTTAATTTATCAGGTGAACCTGATTTAACTCACATTTAACTCAACTTTAAAACAACTAAATTTTTTGTATGATAAACCTCCTTTAACTCAACAACTATTTATAAACATTTGCGAAACCTTATTTAAACCCGAAGTTTGGAAGAAAGGAAGTTTATCATACAAAAAATTTAGTTGTTTTAAAGTTGATTAAATATGAGTTAAATCAGGTTCACCGGATAAATTAAATGAATATGTCCTGATATGTTATAATTACGTCAAAAAATTATCGGTTGGGCATGTAAGTTTGAATAATTAAAAAAAGAAAAAACAAAATGGCTAAAAAAAACTTAAAAATAAAATTTTTATTTTTCGAATTTTAATTTTAAATTAATTAATTCACTTATAGAATTATTTTATATCATTTTTTAATTATTTTTGATTAAATTTTATTCACTAATTTTTTTTTAGAAAATTAACAAAAAAAATAAAAAAAAACAACAAAATTAACCCGGGTTAAAAAAAATCATGGTGTGAACAGCAATTTTCAATTGAGGGATAACCTGATTTAATTCATGAATAAAATTCTCAGTTGGAAAGCCTATAAGCCAGTTTGATGTAAAAATCGGCTTGTTGATATTAAACGTTTCGCTGCGTCGATAAATGTAGTAAATTCTTATAGCCTTTCCAAACTTCGGGATTAAATAAGGATTCGCAAATGTTTATAAATAGTTGTTGAATTAAAGGAGGTTTATCATACAAAAAATTTAGTTGATTTAAAGTTGAGTTAAATGTGAGTTAAATCAGATTCACCTGATAAATTAAATGAATAAGTCCTGATATGTTATGATTACGTCAAAAAATTATCGGTTGGGCATGTACGTTTGAATAATTAAAAAAAGAAAAAACAAAATGGCTAAAAAAAAACTTAAAAATAAAATAATTTTTTTTTTTTTGTAATTTTTATTTTTCGAATTTTAATTTTAAATTAATTAATTCACTTATAGAATTTTTTTATAGAATTTTTTAATTATTTTTGATTAAATTTTATTCACTAATTTTTATTTAGAAAATTAAGAAAAAAAATAAAAATAAAAAAACAACAAAATTAACCCGGGTTAAAAAAAATCATGGTGTGAACACCAATTTTCAATTGAGGGATATCCTGATTTAATTCATGAATAAAATTCTTAGTTTGGAAAGCCTATTAACTTCAAGATTTAAAATGCCCTACCAGCCTGAAAGCACTGAATCATCACTGTTTTTTTCTAATGATTCATCACTGAGTTATGAATGGAGCTCGAGAAAAAAAACTCAGATTTAGAAAATACAATTTACTACCGCATACAAACAACTATCTCTCTAACACATGAAACAAAATATACTTGCTTTTATACAAAACTCATCACTGTTTAACTACCCAGTACTCATCACTCTTCATCACCCATTATTCACTACCTAGTACTCATCACTCTTCCTTTAAGCTGGATTTACATGCATCGAGCAAATAAATTTTGCTGGAAAAATAGAAAGAGTCAGACAATTTTCATATAAAAGTTTCATATGTCCGAAAGAGAAAGTAGATAACGTGCTTTTTTGGCAGCATTATAGCATTTTGAAAAATTGTTTACAATAATAAAAATGCTGCTATAAAAATATACTTTCCCAAGTATTTTTTTTTTTCAACTATAAAATTTTTGGTTTTTTTTTTGAATTTTTGACAAATGCTTTTTTGATACCAATCAAAATATTAAAAATATTCAAAAAATATTAATTTATATTTTTTTAATTGTTTATTTATTTTTTTATTTTTTTCAAAAATTTAATACTATGTATTTTCAAATTCAAAACAATATCAATCATTTATCATATCATACAATTTTTTATTTGTTTTTATTTTGTTATAAATTCATTTCAAATTTTTTGACGTAAAAATTTTGCTGGTTCTGTAGCAAATTGTGTTTGCTCGATGCATGTAAATAAAGCTTTACTTTACCTGCAATAAAAAAAATTATGGATTAAATTTTCTCGATTTTTGGAAATTTTGATAAATTGTACGCGCATCACCTGTCGAGATACTCATCGTGTGAAAGTAGTTTTTAAATTTTTAGATAACAAACAGACCGAAAAACAAACATGTTTTTATATAATTGAAATTTTATTTTTAATACAAATTTCAATGTAAATTTAAATTGTATATTCTTTGAGTAGTTGAGAAATTGCCACGGAGGGACTGTTAAAACAGTGAATAGTTATTTCAAAACTTTTTCAGGCGATTTCCGCGAACCTACAAATTTTAGGAAACTGTTCACGCGAATCTTAAATATTCTAGGAAACGGTTCGCGCGAACCGGTTGAATCTCACCACTGGATAGAGTTAACTTAACCGAGCGAATTTCTTAGGTTGAGTCAGGCTAACCCAGGTTAACTCTACCACTGTTTACATGTAGTTGAACCGTAATTGAACCCGGTTTCAACTCTCCTTGTAAACTAGGTAATTGAGGTAATACAAATATCGCCTCAATTATGTTTAGTACATAGAATTAGTGCTTACGTGCTTAGTACTTAGTCATTAATGATGAAGTTTTTTTCTAAATAAATTATGCCCCTCCTTTTGTAAAAGCGTTAAAAATGTGAATTTAACGTAATGACGGGCTGTCTACATTAGCGATTTAGAATCGCGCGTATTTATGAATGTATTCTATTTTTTCTGTTTCATTTATTAGTATTTGTGTGTGCTCAATATGCCACTGGGTTAGATTTACAGCATGCGATTTTTCCAAATTGTACCATTTTACTTGACTTAAATGTCAAATTAATAAAAAAAAAGCAAATTTTGTGAGAAATGTCAAAAAATACGCATGCTGAAAAATTATTCAAAATCAGCATGCGTATTTTGCTGCGATTTTGGATTTTGTATAAAGATACACGAATACATTTAAAGAACAAAATCGCATGCAGGAAAAATACGCTAATGTAGACACCTAGTGAAATATAAAAAAAAAAACAAAAAATAAAACTAACAATTTTTGACGTAGGTGATTATTTAGAATAAATTTTAATATAAAAAAAAATCATGAAAATCCAAACCGTGTATTCTAGATAATTTTTTTTTTTGAATTAATCAAATTATCGTTTTTTAATATATTATTTAAAAATTGAATTGAATAATGTATTCTTCCACAGTATCAACTGCTACCACAATACAAGCTGATCAGTGCTCAGACTCGTTTTCAGTATGGCAAAAAAAACTTGAAGAATATTCTAGAACTAGGAAATATTTTGAACCGGAGAAAATAATCGATGAAAATTGTATATTTAATTTGTTTAAAAAACCAATTTTGTTACAAGAACCAACTGAAACTTCTCAACAATCAACCACTGATAATGGACCCATTTGTAAAATTCATGACAAATTTGAAGATGATATTATTAAATTTTGGTCTCAGAATTACTATTCAAAAGATACCAGTACTTTTTTAGACAAAATTTTAAATAAAAATCCTAAAGAAGGGTATATAAATTTTTTAAGCAATTTTAAGGAACGAAATATTCCATGGTATATAGATAATCGAGTGGCAACTGAAGAAATGCCCTATGTAGAACGTTTTTATTGCTATCCAAAATTTATGGCTAGTCTGGGACATAATGTGGTTCATCATAAAAAAATTTTAGAATATATTGGTAATTATATATTAAACAATTAACTACCTACCTAATAAAATTGGGAAAAATCTTATTTTGTAACAGAAAATGTAAAACTACAGATCCGTTTTATACATTGGCTTTAAAATACATATATATGCATATGTATTTTGGCAAATGTTTTTTAATATTTATACAATCCAATCGCTCTCTGCATGAGCATGTAAACGAAAATGCTCCAACTTTTGTTCATAAAAATAGAGTTTTAGCTAATTTTCTTATTTTAGGGATTTCCAGTAAATGATAAATAAAACCAAACTATATTTTGTGAAATAATTTAGTTTTATTAAATCTCAAATTTATTAATATTTCACAGCTTATGGTTTGCTGTATCTTCAGAAGTTGAAAAAAAAATTTTATTACATTTATTTATCTAAAAAATTAAAATTTAGCATTAAAATCGAATATTATAGCAGCGGTGTCCAACAGAAATTTGTTTGTAGCCACAATCGCTATTTTTAAATAATTTCATTCGCCACTTGAAATATGTATTTTATAAAAAATTCATTAATTATTGTATCATTGCAAATTAACAAGTTATTATAAAGATAACAAAATCCAAAATTTGACAATTTTTGTTTGTTTTTGTTTTTCATTTACGCATTTGCCACGACAAGTTCATTAATATAGAATAGTTATTATTTTGTCGCATTTTTTTTTTTTTAATAAATTTCTTGATTTGTTTTTCTTTTTTGACTGGCAAAAATAGAGTTTTTTTTTTAATTTGTCTTAAACTTGGTGCGAAAACTTTATTTAATGTAAAAAATATTTCAGTGCTAGATTCGCCACATTCACAAAGTCTATTCGCCACATGTGGCGAGTGGCGACTGTGTTGGACACCACTGTTATAGAGTTTTAAAGCAATTTTATTGAATTTCAGTTCATATAAATCGAATTTTAAACCATTTTATTAACGCTTTTTCGTATAAATTGAATTTTAAACCATTTTATTGAATTAATTCGTTATCGAAATTTCCGATTTTGTTTTCACATAAATTTTGTCACTAACAAATTGTTCAAACTAGAATGAACGTGTAAACGTAAACATAACTTCAGTTCATTTTGTACAAATTGCGTGCACAAATCTAATTGTGTAGATTGCATGAGCATGGAAGTATGAATGTTTATTTGATTTTAATAATTTTTCTAATTTCTTTTCAAAAATTTTATCAACTTAAGAATCGATTAAATTTGCTTGATGTTCTATGAGCTTGCCTTGCACTCGTCAGTATTCCCACATAATTTTCATAATTATAAATTTTTTCACAATCCTAATAAATTACTATCTAAATTATACTTCTTTTATATATTTTAAGCCGGCATGACCCGACCGTAGCTCCCTACCCAAAATTTTTCGGCAGGTAATCTTAATTTCACCGGAGCTACCTATTTTGAAAAAAAAAATTTTAGTTTTAAATAATTTTTAGCGCCAAATTATTTTGTTTTTATAAATGACAAATGATTATTGAGTGGACCACTAATTTTTTTGAGTATTGAAACGTCAAAAACCATGTCGGTTTTTTCGAACTCGAATGTCGATTGAAAATAAATTTTTACCTCCTACAGAATTACTCAATTATATCATGCAACGCGCCTAAAGAAGTATTAACTTCAAAAAAAGATATATTAGGTTTTTAATGAATTTTTCATAATATATTTAAATTCATTTTTATTTTTATTCAGTTTATTTGCAAAAATTATTTTGTTCAATTTTAATATAGAAGTAATTACGCATTTAGCATAGGGTATTTAGAAACTGTTGGTTAAACATAAAATAAAACTTAAGTTTGTTTAATATTTGTTTCCAAAATAATAATATATAATAAACTGAGTAAAATACTCTTAAGGAACCTTTATATTATCAAATTACAATTAACTTTGTTTTTTTCATTTTCCAGACTGTGGAATACGATTTTTTCATTTAGATTGTCGTTTCGGACCTATGCGAATGCATTCGAAATCATTTCAATATTTAAATTATGCCCGAAAATATTTATTAAGACGGTCTTATGGTGAAGCAATATTTGGAACTGCAGTAGAAATAACTGGACGTAATTTAATTACTGGCCTCGTACGAAATAATCAAAAAATTTGTATAGAATGCGATTCTAGTGTTATTCTAACAGCTGATCGAAATTATAGTCATAAATGTAATCATCGAATAATTTATGTAAATTTTTTTGATTACATTGAAAATCTTAAATTACAAGATATTATAGAATTAGGAGATAATAACATTAAATTAGAAATTATATATTTTCTAAATGATTCAATCGAATGTAAAGTTATTCGTGAAGGTTTGTTAGAATCAAATACACAAGTTATATTGCCTCTTCAATATTCATTAAAATTACCAATAAATATAACTCATGAAGAAGAAGAAGATATATATAATGCATTCGAATTGGGATGTGAATTCTTGATATGCCCATGCGTTTATTATGCACATCTAATACAACGAATTCGATGGTTAATGGCAGCACGTAATAGAGATATTAAAATTATTGCTCGAATTAATTTAACGAAAACAATTCTGAAAGCTCAAATTAATTTCATTATGAAATTCTGTCAGGGAGTTTGGCTGGAAACTTCTAATATTAGAGATGAAAATCAGAAGGTACTATTAATTTGAATTCTTTATGATTTTTAAATTAAGCTTAAACTGAAAAATATGTATTATATTATAGTGGAATGGACCGATATTCTATAGTAGGTATAACCTTTTCTTTTCATTATAATGTTTTCAACTTTTGACAGTTTGGTTATTTTTTGATACAGATTCATTTTGAATTCATACTAAAGCCAATCGGTCCAAAACGGAGCATTCCGAAAGAAATAAATAAAAATGTTTTTAAAATTCTGAATAATATATTTCCAAATGCCCGGCTGTAGGTTCTGTTTTCTAGAATTAATTGTAGTAAAATGTTTCGCAAGCGATTATCGAAAACTTTGATTAACTGCAACTTGCTTTCACTTTAATTCATTTAATTTTTTTTAGATGTTCGAAATTTTGATTAGAGATTGTTTTCACAAAAATAAAATAATTATACGATCTGGTGCTATAATTACGGATAACTTATCTAATTTATCATCAGATGAGATTAAAATGAAAAATATTTTCTTATATCCAGATTGTTTAGCTGTTTCAGTGGATCTAATTAATGTTAGACAACTAAAATCGATTATATCTCGGGCCTATCCTCAAATGAATGCCGAAAATTTGAAATTATCATGTTCATCGATTACAGCTAAAGAATCCAATACAATTGATAGTATTTTTGTTCGACATTTAATAACATCTTGTTTAGCGATTCGAGCGACTTGCGTTATTGTAGTTAATAATAATGGTAAAGCTGTTCTTTCAATAGCTCAACAAAGGCCTCTAGTTCCAATAATTGCAAGTTTCTGTCATCGTTCCATAGCTAGAACAGCATCAGTACTAAGAAATGTTTATCCTGTAATATATTATAGTCCATTTCCAACAAGTCGGTCCGAAGAGTTAGGATTTAGATTGAATTATTCTATTCAATTGGGAAAAATGATTGGTTGTATATCAAGACATGAACCATTTTTATTTGTATTTGAATCAAAGGAAGGTCTATCGTTTACTGACACATATAGATTATTATTTTTGGACGATTTAAACTAAAAATTTAAATGTTTTTTTATTAATATATAATAAATTATATAGTCGTTCTTAGTGTATATATAATAATTGTAAATAAAAATTAAATTCAGTTAAAAAATAAAATATGCATTTATTAATACCTCATAAATGGGCTTATATTGAAGTTATCATTTTTTTTATGCTAAGGAAGTATTTTATATGTGACTGGATTTGACTTGTTTGCACCAGAGAAATATGTTTCTATAAAATTATGAAACATTATAGATTTAATGTAGAAAAATTGCTACACCTTATAAGATTTATTCTTGACAATTTCATACTACCATTATTTGTGGAACTCAAAGAAATGAAGAATGACTAGTCGTATACAGGGCCGAATGGTAGTATTTTGTCGCCTGGAGCAAACTTCTTGAAAAGGCGCCTATTGTAAAAATCAAAAAGAAATATAAAACATAAACTACGCAATTCACTATTTATATATTTTCAGATAATAGTTATGTACATAAAATAAAAATTTAATTAATTAATGGCACCCTTGGGACCTTAATTTTTGCAAAAACTTTTATTAGAGCCTCATAATCTAAAGATTCAGCGATGGTGCTTTCAATGGGCATCAATGATAAACCCACTTTCTTGACCCATTGATGATCTTAAATAATTTTAATTATTCTTAGTTTGGAGAAACTGCATTCTCCAGAAGCCACTGATACAGCTAAAGTTATCAGGATCCTTAAAGAAATGCATATATTCGGGAATAGTCAGAATGTTCTTGGTTACATAATTTAGTATTTCTAGTGGGTACATATTAGTTGGCAATAGTGTAGCTAAATTTATTATTTCATCGCAAAGTTCAATACCATCAATATCTTTATTGTCACTATCAAATCCTTGCAGTATTTTAATATTTCCGATTTATCTTTATAATTTAACTCATAAATATTATATGGAAATTCGCAATATTCAGTATGTTTTTCGATTTGCTCAAATCTCTCGGTGATTGATGTAATGGCAGTGTCAATAATGAAATTAAAAAAATTTATTTGGTAGTTGTATTGCGGATCTAAATTTGGGAGAAAAGGCGCCTTTTTTCAGTATAATTCTGCCGCCTGGATCGGTTGCTCCCTCGCTTCACTCATAAATCCGGCCCTGGTCGTATATTTATATATTAATTGTGAAAAACTCGAAAATAAAACAAAATGAATTTAATTAAAATATATATATTTAGTTTTTAATTTTATTTCAATTTATTTCGGTGATTAAATGAATAATTAATTAAATACATTGAAAAATGTTGATTATATAATGTACATACTTCAAAATAATTTTTTAACGCGAGATTTAATGGATTAGTAAAAATCTCTTTATGATGATATCGATTTGGTCAGGAAAACCAGAGCCAATATAAGTACCAGTATACTGGTACTTCAAAATTACTGTAATATTTTTCTACAATGTACTGGTACTGCAAAATAATTTCAGTACCAACATAAAGGAAGTATAAATAGAGGAATTAGTCCCATACAAAAAATGCTAATAAAAATAGTGAAACAAAAAATGCATATCACAACCCCATTGTATTTTTTAGACTTCCACTCTCACAAAAGCTTTTAAAACTTTAAAAATTGTATAGAACTGTTGTTATTTTTGAAGTTTTAAGAGCATTTGTGAGAGTGAAATTCTCAAAAAATACAAAAAAAAACTCATGGGGTTGTGATATAGATTTTTTGTTTCAATATTTTTATTAGCATTTTTTGTATGGGACTGATTCCTCTATTTATACATCCTTTATGGTACCAATATACTATACTATACTGGTACTGAATTTTTTTTGCAGTACCAGTACATTGTAGAAAAATATTGCAGTATTTTTGCAGTACCCAGTACATTGTGAGAAAATACTATAATATTTTTGCAGTATCAGTATACTGGTTCTGCATATTGTATTCAGTACAAAAATACTTAAATTTAGTCAGCTCTGATGAAAACTAATTGTACGATTTACCCCCAAAGTTGACTGAAAATGTTTTGTACATTTTGTAATATTTGATGTGTAAGGACATTAACTTGTGAAGTAATTTGTGAAGTAATATGTTTAGTCTGTTCAAGAATTTGTTGATTTAATTTTGGATTTGGCTTATTGCTAGAGTAAGTATTGACAATTTCACCTGGAAAAGCGAGTCGTGAAGTTGTTTGTTCGGAAATAAGATTATCTTTATCATCTGTACATCTTCGATTGGTTAAAATTTGATTTTTATTCAATGGATCATTCACTTGAATGATATTGCAAATAGAACCTGCTGGACAACTTAAGGTATCACATTGCACTCCCCCTAAAAAATGAAAGTAAAATTAGAACTATTTAAAGTTCAATTTCGGAAAGTTATAGTTTTAGGTCCAATTTTGAAATAATTTTTATCAGTACTGGGTTAAAAGAAAATAATAATTTTGATTCACCAAAAATCGGACTAAATACAAAATTTTACAATTTCTGAAATTTGTTTTTATCTTCCATGGTATATGCTGTGCAGAATGTTATTAATTATTATATGTAAATAACTCAAACTTGTGTGAAAATATTTATTACATACTTGGTCCTGTGATGATACTAACACCATTTGAAGAAGTAAAGCTTACTTGAGCATAAGATTTTAAACTTAAAAAGCTTACAACAAAAATTAAAACTTTAATATTTTGCAACATTTTTTTTTTCAACTTGATTTAATAAATTTAATTTATTGAAAATTTTTGACTAAAATTTAATAAGAAACTAACCAATTTTTAAACGGTTCGTCGAATAAATTGAATAATTGCTATTTATTTAGTATGTTTGTTTATTATGTATGTTTTTTTTTCTTCAAACATTCTAGAATAATTTTATGTACTGTGGAAAACTATTGGATTTTTTGCTGAATATTAAGACCACAATTTCTTTCAGAAAATAGCTTTCATTTACTTAATTTGAACTTAATCGAACAATAATTTTATGACAAAAAAAATTTAAGTTACACGATATTATTATTTAAAATTGTAGATACTAAGAAATAGAAAATAAATCTCAGCATAACCAAAGAAAATAAAAGGACGCAGAACAAAAATAATTTTAGACAAGGATCCTTCTTAGTTCTTCTATTTTCTTTCGTATAACTTGCGAGTCCAAGAAAATATTTTTTTTATATAAGAAAACTTGTGCATGTTAACTAAAAATTCATATCGTGAGCCTATTAAATGAATAGACCAATATTCGTTTTATGGTTTTGTGAGAACCGCACGATTTTATTTTTGAAGTTTAACTTCTTTAGCGAGGTATTGTAAAAATTTTTGTGAGGAAATAGGGGAAAAAAGAAGACAGAATATAGTATATGTCATATGTAACGAAAAGTCAAAAGAGGGGTAATAACCACAGAATGTAGTATCATATGTTAAAAAGTAAAAACAAATATAAAAGCAGGGAAATATAAGACGTTGTAGCATGTAGCATGTATTTACGAAAATAAAATAGCGATACTACACACATATAACAAAATACTAACGATGTGTGGAAAGCAAAAAAACAAAAAAAAAAACCATATAGAATTAAAAAATTGTACAATAACAGAATTAAAGATCAACTGATTTTGTTGTTAATATTTATTTAGTTTATTTCCTTTTCGAATTAGTGAAATTCTGAAATTCTATCATATGAAACAGAAACGCTGTTTGTCTGTTTGTCTGTTCCGAATAGACTCCTAAACCGCTCAGCCGATCGTTTTCAAACTCACACCATTTCTTTGTCTCAGATCGAGGGTGGTTATAGGCTATTTTAAAAATTGATTGGCCTCTTACCTACAGGGTGACCAAGTCTGACCTAAAAAAATATAGAACATTTCGACATCAAAAAAGAGAACATAAGAGAACAAACCTAAACTTTATCTGGAAAAGGTATAGTTAATCTGAAAATCGAGAAAAAAACATTTTTATAACAAAATTATTTATTTGCAACGGCCCTTTTTATAAGATGTACAAGTTTTTTATTAATTATTATTTCATAATACATATATATACAATACATATATATATATATATATATATATCACATCGGATTCGGATGTATCATCATCATATTTCTCAACTTTTCGCACCCGGCTGAGAAGCTCTGTATTTTCTTTTATATTTCGAAAAAAATCTGTACATGACACATCGTTAAAATTATAGACCACTTGCAAAATACCTCGGACAGTTTTAATATTCAACTTGTTTCTTTCTTTAGACCACTGAGCATTGATCAATGAAAAAACTCTTTCTATATTAGCATTTTGCTCAGAAATGGAATAAAAAAATTGACAAATTTTTAAAAATTCTGAATAATAGGAGACTTCTTCTATTTCTCGAAAATATTTAGCCCATTTCTGACAAGATAATAACGCTTTTTGTGGACGGTTAAACGCCTTGAAAATAAAGCCTGACATTAGACAAAACCTTTTTGACCATTATACCTATAATTGATTTATTACATTTTTTTTGGAAAGAACATAAAAAGAGGACAAAAAGAGACAAAAAGCATTAAAAAAGTGACTAAAAAAGAGATATCTCTAAAAAAGTGAACATTTATCAAAAAAGTGAAGTGAACAAAAGATCTGCTTTGAAAAAGAGAACATGTTCTCTAAAAAAGAGATATGTTGGTCACCCTGCCTACCTAGCGACTTCCCCTGAGGGCCCACTTCAAAAGTTCGTCCGATTTCATTCAAATTTGGTATGTAAAAAGAGGAACTGATTACACACAAATTTCGTAACAAAAAATGTATTTCCGATTTCATTCAAATTTGGTACGTAAAAAGAGGAAATGATTACACACAAATTTCGTAACAAAGAATTTCATTCAAATTTGGTAAATAAAAAGAGGAAACGATTAAACACGTAAATTTCGTAACAAAAAATTGATTGATCCTACCCAGCGACCACCACTGGGGGCGGACTAGGGAATGCATTTTTTTACAATTTTAATGCTTTATGCCTAAATAATAAAAAAAATAAACAATTGGTCAAAATTCTCGCCAGTAAAAGTTCTTCCAAATTCGAAAAATTCGGAATTCAGCATTTTGAATTCCGAATTTTTTGAAATTCAAAAACAGGCGGGCTTCTAAAGTTCGTCCGATTTTATTCAAATTTGGTAAATAAAAAGAGGAAACGATTAAACACATAAATTTTGTAACAAAAAATTGATTGATCCTACCCAGCGACTTCTAAAGTTCGTCCGATTTCATTCAAAAATTTGAAACGTAAAAAAAAATAAATGATTACACACAAATTTCTTAAGAAAAAATTTAGTTCCCTCTTCCACTTACAAAAGTAAATCAGTCAGAGTTCGTAGCAAAATAAATATTTGCAAGTAAATAAAGAAGTTAAACTTCTTTCGTGAGCTTATGAGGATGAGGTTCACACATATTTTTTTTAGTTAAATATATGCATGTCAACAAATTTTCTAACACCAAAAAAATATTTTCTTTAATTCTCAAATTATACACAGTTTTATTTTATACTTTTTGGTAACTACAAATTTAAATAATAAACATTTTTTTATTTAAAATTTTTTTATTTAAACATTTTTTTATTTAAATTTTTTTTATTTAAATTTTTTTTATTTAATACTTTTTAGTCTCTAACTTCCAAACATAAATGTTATTTTCAGACTGTTTATTTGAGAAATTTTTCTTTTTAATTACCACAGATCGAATCCTTGAATTCAATTGGGAACTAAGCAAAATTATCAATTTTCTTTATTCTGTTTACATTATTGTACAGAAAAAGAATCGACCTGGACCGTTGATTCGTATAACATTTTTCATCGAAATTCATTTTTTAAATCCCCTAATACCAACTTTAATTTTAAATTATAAAATCCAATTAATCAGGCATCATCATTTTTTATTTTCTGTTCTTATAATGTGTTTTATAAGATTTGAATCAAACAAACGGAAACACAGCAATGTTGTTGATTTAAATAAAATCGTGTAAAAATAAGATATACATTTACGCAGGGCCTGTGAGATACACTTGGAGGCCTAGGTCAGACAACTAAAGTGGTCCCCTACTTAATGAAAAAAAATTAGACGTATAGATTTAATGGAGAAAAATAATTTCAGTTTAAACTTTTGAAAAAGTAAACTAACCAAATCGTAATACTGCCTACTAAACTTTTATATAATATTTGAACTTATGTTAAAAGTCAAAGCTCGCACTCACTAAAATTTTGAAATCATAATAATGAACCACAAGTACACAAGAATGAAATCATAATATTATTAATAATCATAATATTTTAAATATAATTTTTTGGTCAAATTTAGAAATTTTTTACAGTGTATTCTCATTAGTCTCTTTGTTATATATTTTTATTTAATATTTCAACACAATATTTTACTGTCACAAAATACACAAAATATGCAAAATTTTGATGATTAAAATTTGGTGGAATTTTTATTTGATATAAAGTAAAAAATATTAACTTTCTCAATCCAAATAAAGTGATTCAGACAGAATCATATTTTTAGTATGCGTCATCCTAGCTTGTTTTCGATTCAGTGAAAATATTATAAAAATAATTTGGAAACAAGAAAACGAAAATAATAAACCTTCTTCCTAATAATATGCCACATAATCTAAAATCTAGATCGTAAATGATAAATATTGTATTATTGGATCAATTGCACTGCTGTGATGCAGCTAAACTGATATAGGATCCTGGATCAAGATAAGTTAGGGTTTTGCCGAAATTACTAAAAAGTTTAATTTGAATGAATGTTTTTTTTTCTGGTACATGCTAATTTCAAATATACATATTATACATACATTTTGTAATTAATAAACAGTTTTTGTAGTACAGGTATTTTAAATACAAACATACATTGCCCATTATTCAAAAACTAACACTTTAAGAAGGGACCAAGCTGACTATCAAAATCAGATTGAAACTCTGCCAAAATATAGGTTTTTGTTTGAAATTTTCATATAGTTTGGAAATTCTTTATTACATTTTCACAATACCACGGGCGATAGACATCGATTATAGAAATAGTAAATAAAAGGGGAATTTGATGATCTAAGAAAAGGCTGTCGCTGCACAAGTAATTATATGTTCTTTATCGATTTAAATTTAAAAAAAAACGAGTTTTCCAAAAAACTGAGGCCAGGCCGCATGAAAAAGTAAAAAATAACTTTTTCTTCACACACAGAGGTGGACTCAGATTTTTTGATTGGGACGTAAGTGATTTGATTCATGAAGAGAAAGAATATTCTAGAGAAATGTCCCAATCAAAAAATCTGAGTCCACCTCTGTGTGTGAAGAAAAAGTTATTTTTTACTTTTTCATGCGGCCTGGCCTCAGTTTTTTGGAAAACTCGTTTTTAACTTATTTTTATTTTCTGCTTTTTCACGTTAACTAAATTGTTATTATGTGCTGCATGGATGTTTGAAAACAATTTTATGACTAATCATATCGATGCAAATTTTTCCGCTTTTTCGGGTTTTCCATGGAGTTTTCTGCAAAAGCAACTTTATGCAACTCATTTCGCTCTACAACTTTGTCTCAGGTTGCAAAACGCTCAAACGCTTCCTTGGTCGGAAAAACTCCGGAAAAGCGTTTTACATGAATTTTCTTCGATTTTTTCTGCAAGTTTTCACCATTGTCGGAGAGAAAGTAATGATACCAGTTGACAGGGAACTTGATCCTGCATAATTTAGAAAACTTTTATACCGGAAAATTTTCCGGAAAAGTCGGAAAATTCCGGAAAATTTTTTCGGAAAAATCAGAAAACTTTGCATTTTTCCTAAAACGGATTTATCACTACTCAAATTTGTGCCGAATTTTCAAATGATTTTTCCCGATTTTCCGGGTTTTCCATGGAAATTTCAGCTTCAAATTTTGAAAGCTTCAATTGTCACGCGACATGAATCTTTGTGCCAAATTTCAGCTCGCTGTGATGACGAAAAGTGGGCCTACGAGAGTGTCGAAAATAGTAAAGAAATATACAGACAAATTACTTTCCAAGTTAATAAGAATTGTGTCCTCAAAAAAAGGATTGCATATTTTCATGAAATGTCTTTCCGTCCGCCACTAAAATGTTTATTTTATAATAAACTAGTAGTTAATCCCGTTGTACTTGAATACAGCCCTAGGTTCCAAATGAAAGTTTTAAAACTTAGTTCAACAGAGTTGGTCTTAAATGAAAGGTACTGAAATTCCACTTTTTTTGGCATTTAAAATTCAAAAAAGTTACTGATTTAAATTTTCTTTTTATTAATAATAAATAATTTCATTAAACTTAATCAAAGAGATATTATTTTTTAATATAATTGAATTATTAATAACATAATTTATATTATAATGTGCAGTAATTAAATAAGTATTTGAAGATTTAGCAAATATATAGTACAGAAATTAATAATTTATATAAATATGTACTTTATTGATGTGTTTTACATGTTTTTACTTATCATAATTATTGCTAAGATCCCAGCGTAGATTTAAAATTAGTTGATATTGTTATAATTATTATTCCTTTTAAAATCTTTGAATTTGTACAACTCATAAAGTGATAATGATGCTATTAATTTAAGTGAAAATAAAAAATTATGTATATAATTTATTTATGGCCAAAATAAATTATGGAAAGCGTTATTAACTTTTTGAAAAATTTGATTGTTAACAGCATTAATTTGTGAATTAATTTGTTGAGTCTGTTCAAGAATTTGTTGATTTAATTTTGGATTTGGTTTATTGCTAGAAAAACCATTGACAATTTCCCCTGGAGAAGCGAGTCGTGAAGTTGTTTGTTCGGAAATAATATTATCTTTATCATCTGTACATTTTCTATTCGTTACAATTTTAGTTTTATCCTGTGGATCATTCATTTGAACGATATTGCAAATAGAGCCTGCTGGACAACTTAAAGTATCACACTGCACTCCCTCTAAAAAAATTATGTACAATTAGAATTATGTAAAGCTTAAGGTTTGAACTTCGATTTTTAGGTCGAATTTTAAAATTATTTTTAACACTATGTTAAAGGAATAAAAAATTGAGTACAAAATTTCTTAATTCTTGAATATTTGTTTATACATTATTTTTCTATTATAAGTGAAGCTTTAGTGTAAACATTTTATTACATACTTGGCCCTGTAATGATAGTAACACCATTTGAAGTAGTAATGCTTACTTGAGCATTAGATTCTAAGCTCAAAAAGCTTACAACAATAATGAAGACTTTAATAATAATTTTCAACATTTTTTTTTATTTCAACTCGATTTAAATTTATTAAAATTTTTGGCTAAAATTTAATAAGCAACTAACTAATTTTTAATCGGTTCGTCAAATATACTGAATAATTGTTATGTATTTAGTGTTTGTTTTATATGTTTTTTTTGCAAGCATAAATTCTCAATTAATAAAATACTTTTTTATTCTTTGTTTTATACACTGTTAAAAATTATGACAATACGCAACAAAATATAGTAATATAGCTTTTCATTCAATCTGAAAGTGATCTTGAAGTAAACATTCCAAAATATACCACAGCGAAATATTCTCATTAGCGAAATTCCATCAAGTGATAAGGAAATTTCTAAAGTCAAAATTTTAAAATTTCAAACTGTTTTGAATTAATTTCAATAGAGTAAAGGTTTAAGGTTTTATACATTTAACTGTATTTCATTTGACTGTAAGTATATTTGACAGTATTTCTATTTAACTAGTTATGTGTTTAAAATTGAACTGAAGAAAGGGAGTGTGACAACAAACAAGTCAATTTAAATAAAAAATACAGTAAAACCAAATACAGTCAAATGTATTCACAGTCAAATATACTGCGGAAATAAATGAATAAAATAATGAAATCTAAAAAAATCAAATAGTGTTGATACATCACGAACTATATTTGCATCATTTAATAATGCCAACTTAAAAGGAAAACTTATGAAAATTAAGATAAAATTGGGAACAGGTTTCAATGATATTTTGATTTTTGACAAGATGACAGCCGATACGATGGATTTACTTAAGTACGCATCAACCTTGAAAGAGCATGGTTACAAGTTTGTATATAATCGAATGAATAAAATTTTCGTAAAGAAGTCGGCCGGTGACACATCACCTATACATATTAAATCAAAAGATGATTTAGATTCTATACTCAAAAAAAAAGTACAATCAGATTCAACAAATAATACCTTTCGTTAATATTAATTGTTCAATATATATTGTAACATGCATTATTTTTTATTTTATATTGTATTTGTAGATTATTGTAACATTTACACAAACTTTATTAGTGAGAGAGTGATTGATGGGACGTTATTGAAGAATAATAATTATGCATATACTACTACTTTTTTAATCAATTTTGAAGTTATTGTTCTTCGGACTAGTCTCATCTTTTACATTTTTTACATCTTTTACATCTTTTAATTAATTGCTTAATTTAGATACACCTTATTGGAGTATAAGATGTTGAACCTTTAATTAAATATTTGAATTTATTTTAAGTTTTAAACCATTAAGTTACTCTAATTTATAGATCATCAAAGTAAATAGTATTTTTATAATTATATACTGAATTTTGTATTCTAATATTTTTTTTCTCATTTTATTAATTTTTTACTCTTCATATTACAAGTTGTATATTAATAAGTAAATATGTAAATAAGTAAATATGTTGTTGTTTTTTAATATATTTTGTATTATACATATTGTAATGAATTATTATAATAAATTATTATAATAAATAAAAAAAAAAAGAAAAAAAAAAAAGTCAAATAGAATGCAATAAAATGTGTTGGTCCCAATCCCAAATGTTTATTAATTAACACATAATTAAATTTTTTTATTCTTTTTTTATTTATTAGAGTGTTGTTATGGGCACTTAGTTATAATTATTTTTTTTGTAATCAACTCATTTTATTGTCACAAAATAAACAAAATATGCGAAATTTGGATGTTCAAAATTTGGAGGAATTTTTATTTGCTTTTTCTTCTAAAAAAAAAAATTACTTTCTCAATCCAAATAGAGTGATTCAGAGTTATATATATTTTTAGTATGCATCATCATCCTATAGCTTGTTTTCCATTTTGTAAAAATATAAAAAAATCCGAAAACTACGTGAATGTATCATAGGATTATGAATCATGTTAAAATAATAAGTTAAACATACAAATAAATAGTGTAAGATATTATATTTTTGATGGTTCTAATCTTTTTAAATTGTATAATGTTACCCGGTTTATGCTGAAGAGTGAGACTGTGTTTTTCCCGAAAAATTATTTTCCAATTAATAATAAATTTTGAGTGCATGCTATGAATGTGTAAATTATGAGTCTCAAGTTTATCATACTATCATGATAAATTTATCTTGTATCGTACATTGAAAAATAAAAATTTCGTTATAATTTTTTTTAATAACGTGGCAATGATCATAAGTTCATCTCTTTTAAACGGCTCAAATAAAATAGTTAGGTATAGATTCTTAAAAAAAATTATTAACAACCAAAATTTTGCATATATTATATTGTTGCCGAACTCAGTCCGATTAAGGTTAATAAATTATAAAATTGTTCACTTCCTTTTTTCAATAATAAGTTAAATGTACAATTGGTCGCAATGAAACTCAACCAAATTGTTAATCGACCCTTTAACTTTTAAACTCTCTCAGATCCAAGGCTAAATATATTAGAGGAATTTCTACCTAGTCGTCAGAAAAATTAAAGTGAAACAGTATATAACTTTTTGATTTGTGACGACGTGGTAAAAAAAATACTTTTTAACTCTTGATAAAATTTTGATTTAAATAAACAAGCAAAACTTTCATTCAACATCTCCCGCAATATGAAAGAAAACTTTTTGTGAATTTATCGGAAATGTACTTCTATTAATTAATAATTTTACCTATGGATATACATTATAATTATATAGTGCAAATTACTTAAAATATTGTGGTTTTTCATTATTGAACTAAAAAAATTAACAATAATTTATATCTAAAAAAATTAAGTTTAAAAAAAAAAAAACACAACCCATAAAAACAAGTTTTTGATATAAATCCTTTATATGCTAGGCAATTGATATTTATTTAAATTTTGTTTTCTTTGTATCGATGCCAAAGTTCATTGTCATCGACTACAAAGCGATGTACAAAATTTCAGCTCGATTTTAATATGTCAGTAAGTGTATGTGTGCAAAATTTCAACTCGATTGGATACCCGGAAGAGGGTCAATTTTGACTTTCTAATTTTGTGGAACCGGCGGTGAAGTTCGTATAAAGGTGTGTGTGTGTGTGTGTGTATGAGTCTGTGATGCAAAACGATGTACTTTATAGGTGTGTGTGTGAATATGTCGATGCTAAAGTGCATTGTCATCGACGACAAAACGATGTGCCAAATTTCAGGTCTATTGGATACCGGGAAGTGGGTGAAATTTGACTTTCTAAGTTTGTGGAAACGGTGTTAAGTTAATATAAAGATATTAATTAATAAAAGTGTGTGTGTGTGAATGTGTCAATGCCAAAGTGCAGTGTAATCGACGAGAAAGCAAAATTTCAGCTCGATTGGATACCGGGAAGTGGGTCAATTTTGACTTTCTAAGTTTGTGGAAACAGCCATGAAGTTGATATACAGAATAGGGTAGATAAAGGTGTGTGAGTATGAATGTGTCGATGCCAAAGTGGATTGTCATCGACGACAAAGCGATGTGCTTAATTTTAGCTCGATTGGATACCGGCAAGTGGGTCAATTTTGACTTTCTAAGTTTGCGGACCCGGTGGTGAAATGAATATAAAGGTGAATGTCCATTGTCATCGACTACAAAGCGATGTACAAAATTTCATCTCGATTGGATACCGGGAAGTGGGTCAATTTTGACTTTCTAAGTTTGTGGAAAAAGTGAAGTTAATATAAAGGATTTAAAAATAATACTAGTGAGTGATAACATTGCTATAGTTTTTTATTATAATATTAATCATAAGTCTAATTCTTAATTTTTTAAGACTGTCACCAAATATCTAAGATGACTTTTTTTGTAATTTTCCACAATAAAAAAAACATTGTTATTGTTCCAAGAAATTTTGTGAAAAAAATATTACGTATAAACAGATGTTTAGCGAATTGGCGATTGATTGTTCTCAATAACCTATAAAGAAAACAAATTAATCTACAATAGTAATAAAATAAAAAATATTAACAATATTTACATAAAATTATTTTAAACACATAAAAAAAAAATTAACAATTAAAAATAATGTTTAATACTACTTTAAAAATGCCTTGCCTTTTTGATTTTGGATTCCATATTAAAAAAATAAGTAGAGGATAAGATTGTTAGGGATAGAGAAGTACATACCTATAATGAAAAGGATATTAAAAGTTTATTGATGATGTAGAACAGTATGTTAGGAAGTATATTGAAAAAGATACTGAGTGCTATATTGATGGTACTGAGAAGAATGTTGAAAAACATATACTGAGAAGGATACGGAGTGTAAAATTGATAGTTCCGAGAAGGATGTTGAGAACCATAATGAGTATGAGACGGATATTTAAAGGGAAATTGAGAAAGATATTGAACAGGAAATGGAGAAGGATATTCTGAGGGATGTTGAGAAGGGTATTTTGAATTATGTTGAAGAGGATATTGATGCCCAAAAGAATTTTGAGAAGGATATTTGGAAGAATGCTGGAAGGATATTGAGAATGATATTAAGAAGGAAATTGGACAGCATAATGAGAAGAATGTTGAAAACGATTTACATAAAAATATGTTAAACTTAAAGGATTGTCACTATGAATATCGTCGCCGTTGGTAACATTTTGTTAGACGCATTGCTATAATATTATAATTTGAATAGGAGTTCACTATAAAACATTGCTTAATTGTTACAATTTTTGATCCATCGTTTCTAGTATACTTCATTTTTTTTACCTCGCTCATATTTCGGTATTGTTGAATTATGATTGATTATTGCGTTATTTGGTTGTGAAACATCGAAAGATGGTATGTTAATAAAAAATTGTGCATTTAGTCCATTCGAGTTTTGTGTAGTATTTAAGTGTTCATTCTTATTTGATTTATCAAATTCAGCTTTCAACATCAAATGTTCAGCAGTAAATATGCTATTGAAATTCAAACATTGTTTTTTCACAATTACTATCGAATCATTTTTTTTGTCATCAGAATAACTTGTTTTACATGGGTCTTTTGCTAAAAATTATGTTAAATAAAAAAATAAAATACAATAAAGTACAAAGAGTAAAAGAATGCTAAAAAAAATGGAAGAAACTAGGATCACAAATATTACATTACTTTACACTATTAATTATAATCACTAATTATAGTTTAATTACTATCATTAATTTTTTTAGGAATGTAGCGTGGTCGTAGAACCAATTACTACTTTAAAAAGAAAATACATAGGTAATATACATTTTTTCTGATACCATCATTTATAAAATTTCTTGCCTTTATTTTTAACCGGAAGACTAATTATAACAAAAAATAAAACATAAATCAAATGGGGTTGAGTTAAATAGAGAAAATACATTCGAACACTGATAAAGAATATAAATAAAAATTATTCAAAATGGTAAGGTACATAAATATTGGATGAAAAGTAATTATTTTGAACTTATACCTAATGCCTTGTTCAGACAATGAACTCTGATCATGATAATCTTACTTTTTGTGATTATCATTCTTTTTTCCATGATTTGCTCATACAAAAAAAGTGTCATCGGAAATCATGATTATCGAAAATCATGAAAAATTTCAGGGATGAGTTTATAGTTTTTTACCATCCATGTTACCCATTTCCACTCATTCCTAGTTATTTTTGACTTTTATTTTTGACATATTTTCTTTATTTACAAAACAAAAAAAAATTTGAGTAGCAAATAATATTTATGTTTTTATTTTGTTTGCTTTCATGTTGTTTACTTTTTTTGTTTTCGTTCATAATCGCGTTCACACACGTTTTCAAAGTATGATTATCTACGTAAATCATGATTACGAAATCATGATTAAGTCGTTGTCTGAACAAGGCATAATGCAAATATTGTTATTATTTATTATTATTTTTTAGCACTTAACAAGAATGATCTTTATATTAATATGATATATTTCGTATTTTAGCGCATTTTTTATATAAGTACACAATTTTTGATATGGCAATTCCTTTTAAGGTGAAGACCATTGACTTTTGACTCTTTCAAAAATCAATTATAAGATCGAGTAATTCGAAACCGATGTCCGATGTGTATTGTCAGCAAAGGTAATTTAAGTTCCATTCGATTGATAAAAGTATAATAATTTCATTGCATGTAATTTAAAAATAAAATTACATTTTTTTATATTATCAGTTTGTATCAATGGAATCCTATTTACTTTAAAATGATTTATTCATATTTTTCTTATGAAATTTCGATTTCAAAAAGTTTTACCAGTGGTATTAATTTCCGTGTTGATAATTTTTTATATCGCATTGAAAATTCTATAAGACATAAGAGGAAATCGTTAATATATAGTCTTACAAAAAATAATTTGTTCATGAAGAATTTAGTATGCAATTATTTTAATAAATGTTATGTCATTATAAAAACTCCAAATCGCGCAAGGTAATATTCGCCTGCCATATTACACCAAAATAAAAGCAAAAGGTACATACTATTTGAATACCCAGAAAAAATATGGTCTTAATAAGAGATCTAACCGAATTTATAACCATAGCTAACGTAGAAGTAGGATTTATGAACTCATTCTTATAAATTATCTTGTTAATATTATATAAACTACGATACGTTCAACCCAATTGTTTATAAAAAAAATTCTTGTTTTTAGAAGATTTTAATGAAAATCAAACAGATTTTTTCAATGTTAATTTATTTAAGGTAATAATAACACAAAAATGAAAAATATAACGCAATAAATCTCTAATTTTCCTTCAATTAAATTGAATTATTTTTGAAGTGAATCCCATTGGATCATTATTATTACTTATCGTAAACACTTCTGAAAACGTGTTTGAGAAGTTATTTTCATGAAAATGATCGTTACTCAAACCATTATTAGAATTTCCAAAAGAAGAATGATGAATATGTTCTCCTGGACTACCATAATTTTGAAAAATTTTTTCTGATAAAACATTATTCGATAAATCCAAACATTGCTTAATTGTTACAATTTTTGATCCATCATTTCTAGTACTTGATGAACATTTTGTGTTGATTGGACACGAAAATGTATCACATTGACTAGAACCTAAAAGATATAGTTAACAATTTTTGTATTCTATAGAAATAAAAATAAATCCATATAAATGATTGGTTGTTTTGGTCAATCAACTATTTTCAGATCTCTTAATTTCAAAATATGTCATTTTCAATTCAAATTAAGTGTTTTGTTTTATGTACGACAATTTAGATGTATTGAATTCAGAAGAAAATTAATCCCTTTGTTGAAATGCAATTCTTTATTTATACATTTAGAGCAACCTGGTTTTGTGAGATTATTTTTATCAATTTATCGATAAAAGCAAAACAATTTTATTTATGTACAAACAAATATTATTACAATGACGCGCGCTGGTTATATGGAAAATAATAAAAAATTGGATAAAAGATAAAATGATACACTTACCACTTTGTTAATAATTTTTGTTAATAAAAACAAATATTAATAAAAAAATATTTGAAAATTTTGATTATTTAGGTTTAAAAAAAAGTTTGCTAAAGAAAGATTCACGTGACATGATAAAATAAGCTATGTAAATAAATATCATTGATATACATATAAATACTTTGTATAGGTATTTAATATTTACTTTGGACCATATTTGAGTTGATAGGATAATGATTGTCATCTCGATTCACTGAAACACCTTGAAAATGTAAACCTTTTGCCATATTATTAAAACTACCAGCATTCTGATTCATATTGTTAAGAAACTCATTATTAAAAGCTTCCTGCTGTTCTTTTATTTTATTAAAAAAAATCGTATGTTCTGTAAGAGGATCTTTTATAAACGGATTTCGTGCATTTAAGTTTTCTACATTATTGAACGAATTTGAATTCGTATTATCTCGAACAGGAACTGAAAAATATGAGTTTTGTACGGTTAAATTTTCTCCAATGTTTGATTTTAAATTTTTTTCATTTCCTGCGCTAGCAACTTTTTCAGATGTTTCTTCACTAACAACAATACTATTTTTATCTACACATCGTTTTGTAACAACTACTATTGCTGGTTTCGTTTTATCGTCATACGTGATATCACATTTGGCTTCTGGTGGACAATTACATTTGTCTGAATCAAAAAAATTTAATGGAGCGTTTTCTATCAATTTATCTATCAAAAATTTAAAGAAAAACGGACTAGATATATGTTTTCATTAAATGTCTGCACGTTCGTTCGTTCTTCAGCCTGTCTGTATTATAATAATAAAAATATAGAACAGTATGTCATAAATGAAGAATGAGTAACGTTTTTTCGGTTCTTTACTTTTAAGATACATTGATCGCAATGGATGCTAAAAATATTTTTTGGTTCCTCAAATATGAAATAGGCACCAATACTACTTAGTTATATATTCTAGACGAATGTCACAATTCATGTCCGAATCCCTGGCAACCTGGATCTAACCATTTTTTCAAGTTTTTATAATCGGCATTTATCTACCCAATACGCTAACTTTAGTTGGGTTCAATTAAAGCTTTTAAAAAATTTCAAATATATAAATTTAATATGAAAACTATTATGACCCTTGGCTGTATGATAGCATCTAACTCCTTAAGACGAAATTTTTCAATAACATCCTTTAGTCGAAATTAAAGTGAACAAAGTTGCGCTTATTACTTATAAATATTTTAATGAAGAGCTATATGAGCACATTTTAATGAAGAGCTATATTAATTTTTCATGGACATTTTAATGGAGAGCTAGTTATATGAAATCATGTAGTCAGTTTTTCATTTTTCATGGAAAAAGGGCAAAAAAATGAATTAAAAATTTTGTTCAAATTTTTCTGTTTTAATATTGAAAATTATTTTTGCAATCTGTCAACTTATACATATTTATAAACTTATACATATTTAGAAATCAATGTTATTATTTTTCTTTAGTTCAATTAAGTAGGTGGTTTTTGTATACAAGTTCTTCTAATAATAATATTTTTTGAATTCTTTGTTTTTAACATTATTTTATCTACCATCATTATTGTTGTTTTTATTCTCAACAGCAGGATAACTAATTACAAATGTAATTGATATTGAAAATAATATAATTAATAATAAGAATTTTTTCAACATTTTTACTTAATTTTTTTAAATAGGTATAATTTTTAATTTTAATTTTTATTTAATTAATTTTTGTATATAAATTAAACTGAAAATACTGCGCTGTTTTTCCGAAAACTGATAAACTATGAATTTCTTAATTATTATTAACGTAATTTTTTTAATATATAATTCGAAAATAATTTTTTTTTATTTTAATTCAGCAGAATTGATAATACGATTTATTATTTTTTCTTTATTTAAATTTTCTTTATCGTGAATGAATGATCTTAGTGACTTTCTTATATCAGATTAAGTTGCAATCTAATCATATTAAGAGAATACAGTAAGAAAGAAATTAAAGCTAGTTTGCATGACCTCAAAAATAAAATAGTGACTAGACTACATCAGTGGCGTAACTACAAATATTGTGCCCCTAGGCGAAAATAACTCTGCGATAACCACAATTTAAAAAAAGGAACTAATAATTTTTGTTTTATTTTTAAAAATTTATTTTTTAATTTTGTATAAAAAAATAACTCTTCAGTTTTCGCCTATTATTCTAATTATCATATAACTGGCGACTCGTCAACGCCGTTTTGCATTAACATTAAACTTCTTTTTTAAGTCGGAAACGACTCACCATCTTTATAGGGTGTTTCAGCTGTCATCGACCAGATAGCAGATATTGATATCCCTGCATGCTTAAATTCATTTTCGAAGTAATATTGTTAATGTGATTTTGAATTAAAATAAATAAAAACTTTTTTTGTGAAAAAATCATGAATTTTGTTGGTAAAATGCTGACAAACGGTGCGCCCTTTAACTTCGTGCGCCCGCAGCATTTGCTGCGTTCGCCTACCGGCAGTTACCCACTGGACTACACTAGACTTTAGTCAAAGTATAAGAACATTACTTTTTTTTATTCGTCCTATTATCATTTAGTAGTTGATAGTTTTACGCAATAGCATATTAAGTTTTCAAGTTTCAAAATAAAATAATTATGGGAATACCCACCCTCAATATAAATTTCATTGGTTGTTTTTTAAACTGTTTTTTTTATCAATATGTGGTTTTTGTGGCTTACGATTGTTAAAAACTTCACTATTTGATTTCATAAATAGGACTGAAATTGTAAAAATTAGATATTGAATCAATATAATAAAATCATAAACATGTACCTATGTAAAACAATATTTATTTTCCAAAAATTAATATACATTATTTGTTTTAAATTACATTTTTTATAATCAGTAAAATTCATCATAGAGAAAGACTTTCTCTTGGATCCCATAATCGATCAAATATTTTTAGCTATGTAAAATTGTATAGAGATTATTAAACAGATATTATCTACTGTATGTACATAAATATAGGTAACTAAAATTATAAATAACATAACTTAATATCTGTTAGAGTCTTCGAAAGTAAAAAGGTCCAAACTGCGAAAAATTCGAAAGGTAAAATATATTAAATCATCAAACTGTGTGTTTCATCTTTTATTCGTTAGCAGGCAATTCTGTATAAAAAACGAGAGTAGTAGGTATATAGTGCGTTAAAAAATTGAAGAAATAATGTAAACAATTTTTAAATAATTAATTTAAAAAAAATCATTATTATTTTTAGATTATTTCAATTTATAGGTATATTGAATTTATTATAATTTTTTCACTTTTTTTCATCATCTTTGCAAGGATTTTTAAAAGGAAATCCAGCTCCAAATGGATTGCATTTACCAAATGGAAAACCTGGCTCTTGAATCGGATTATTTTCTCCAAATGGAAAATTAGGATTTTTAAACGGATTATTTTCACCAGATGGAAAATTAGGATTTTTAAATGGATTATTTTCACCAAATGGAAAATTAGGATCGGCAAATATTTTATTCATTTCAGCCAATGATTTTCCAACTTTTTCTGCAACCTCTGCACTAATTTTTTTAGCTAATTCGGGGTCATTTTTTGTTGATAATAAAACATTAACAATTTCACCAGCAGCAGCCTTTCTTTTAGTTGTTTCTGTTTGAATAACATCGTTAGTTGAATTCAAACACTGTTTAATGGTAACAATTTCATTCAGATCGCTTGCATTATTAGTGCTTACAATTACACAATATGAACCTAATGGACAACTGAGGCCGCCACAATAAAGATTGTCTATAAAATACAAAAAGAAAGTTTCTACTTTAATGAGGTATGAGTAGTTATGTGACTAATAAATCATTGTTGATAGAAAATTAAAACTTATGACAAAGCATCTTTCGTACGCTTGTTATATGAAAAAAATTAATTTTTTGGGATTGAACAATTTTATTACATGAGGAGAATAATGTGAATAACTTCAAATGATCTAAGAATATTTAGAATCACATTTTTTTTGAATTAGATGCCATACCAATAAAACCGAGAGATCAAAGAAAGCAAATTTATGAAAAAATTAAATTAGAAAAATTAATACATTATAAAATTTGTAATACAAAATTACAATAATGGCCAGACAAAACCCCACAACAAACTTAAAACTATAGTTAATTAAAAGAATACTTTAAATTTTATTCTATAATTGATAAACATATAATTTATAGCAGTGATGCGCAAACCTGATTTATAGAACCTATTGAAGTTAGTTTTCTTTAACTAAAATCTTAAGTATGTATGTAAAGAGCACAAATATCACAAAGGTTTATACAGGCAGAGACGTAAATTTAAACATTTTATACATAAAATAAACTTTTTTTTATATTTAATAAACTTTATTAATTACTTTTAATAATACAATTTACGATATTGCTACTTATTTATTCATATTTAAAATTTTGGATAGAAATTAATTTAATATTTGGAAATTAAAACGGAAAATTCATTTTTGAAAAAATATTTCCTAAATTTTTTGATAATTCTTTCATAGAGTTTTGAGTTTTTTTTCTCGAAATCTGGATCAGGTTTTGTAGAATAGTGTGTATTAACAATTTATCCATCTAAAGCTAATCTTTCAGTTTTTGTTGAATTAATAATTTTATTTGAATTACCAACTCATTTTTTAGTTATTATAATATAGATTTTATTTTTAGGGTCATTATAACTTTATAACTATCTACCACACAAAAGGTATTACTGGGAAAAATTAATCCATCACAATATATGGGAGCGGGCCTCTTTGCAAATTCCATATTGCAAAAGTCTATTTGGCCGAAAGCCACTTATCAAATTTGTATGTTTCGCAAATCTCCATTTCGCAAAAAAAACTCTTTAACAAAATTCCTTTTGGCCTAAAGCGACACTTCGCAAAAAGATATTTCTCAAAATACCAATTCACAACATTATATTAATTAGTTTAACAAATTTTTTTATATTGCACAAATATGATGAATAGAATATTAAAGGTTCTTTTTAATTGTAAAAAAAAAGAAGCATGTAGGATTTTATAGGCTCATGGATGAAATCTGAAAAGAAATATTGTATGTAAGGGCTGAAATAAAAAAAATTAGAAATGGGTGGGCCACCAGCAGTAAAAAAAAAAAAAAAATATTACTTAAAAGATAAAAAAATTGAAAATATTTAGAAAAGAAAAGACGATTATAAGGAAGTCAAACTATTATTTTTGATTGCCGAGAAATTAAAATTAAAATAATTTTTTTAAATAAAAATATTAATTTTCTAATATGTACATACTGGTTATGTACGTATTGAATATTAAAAAAAAAAAAATTAAGTACTTATTAATTTTTTAATATTATTTCTTATATTTACAAACTGGATTTGTATTAACTATATTAAAAAAACAGATATTAAAAATTCAATAAAATTTCTTAAAATTAAAATGCATATAATGCATATAATTGGAATACGCCAAAAAGGGTAGTTGCGAAATGTATATTTTGCCAAAAGTAGTAGTTGCGAAATGTCCTTATGCTAACTGTCTCATTAGGCTAAAGCGAACGTTTGTTAACTATCCGTTTTGCGAAATGGTTCTTTTGGGAAGTGTCTTTTTTGCCAAATGGAATTAGGCAAAATGTCTTTTTGCGAAATGTCTTTCGGCGATTCGGGTAGCACCCCAATATATTTTATCTAATTTTATCTAATTTTAATTTTCCAATATTCTTTTATTTCTTCTATTCCATTTCCATATTGTTAAAAGAGAAAGAATTTAGCCAGACTTTTTAAAATGAATGAATGGAAAATGGAGATGGATAATATTATTATATTATTTTCCAGGTTGTGAAATTCGTCAACTAAAATTTTACTGGAGAGTTCGAATTATCGATCAATTAAAGACGTTTCTGAATACAAGATTCAAATGCTAATCACACAAATTCGAAAATAATTGATCATAATCTTAAATGGAGAATGAAGATTTATAATCCTTAAGTCGGTTATTATATTATTCTTATCCATAGTTTACCTCCATTTTGATAAATATTGAATCCATTTGAACTTATAATTCCTCCTCCACTTATTATTACGGAACAACTTATCTTTACCACTAATAGAAATAGGGCTGTAGTAAATATTAGATTTTTATACATTTTTTGATGCTGAAAAAAAAAATTATTGAATTAGATAGCATAATGAAAAGAATAATAATCGCAGTGAAATAAGACCGCGATATAGGATTTTTGTTGCGGTCTTATTTCATTTTGAAAAAAAATTTATCGGAGGGCTAATTTCATTTTTCAAAATGAAATAAAACAGCAACAAAAATACTCGCGGCGTTATTTATTTTGCATAATGAAATAAGACCGCAAGAAAAAAAACTTTTTCATCGGGGGGCTACAAAAAAACATGGGGGTTTGATTTAATTTTTCAAAACAAAAATGTTCCCGGTCAAGTAATGAAAAGATTTTGAAAATTTAGCAAATAATACTTAAATGTCCACATATGTGTTTATGTATAATGTATACGAAATTCTGTTATTGGAATACGATTGTTGTTTTTTTCGGAACATGAAGTCATTTAAAAATGCTTTTTAAATTATTACTCAAATGAGAAACAGCTTACTAGAAAGTTCCGTAAATATTTGGAAGAGTGCATGCAATTTTTGCAATTACAATCGAAAAATCTTTTAATAAGTAGTTGTTTCAATTTCTACAACCAAATGTGAGAAACTCATTTTATAGCTAAACTAAAGTATTTTTTCCTGAAATTATGAAACCACCAATAATATAGCCATGTATAACACTTTTATTCTTAATTTTTCTCTACATAATTTTTAGTACTGAATTAAGACTGAGTGGATTTCTTTTTCATAACCATATTTATTTTATTCCAATCACAAAGCAAAAGGTCCAGGACCAGATGTAACTGATAAAATTTCAAGAAAACAAAAATATATTTAACATTGAAATTTTTTTAAAAAGCTTTAAAAATTTAATTTTTGCTAACAAAAAAAAATAGTTAGAATAATATATATTTAAAAATGTTTCAGTTTTGGCCTTGGATTTTATTATTATAATTTATTATTTTTCTTAACATATGTTATGTTAACGGCATTTTATGAGTTCTTATCACGGTATTTTATGAGTTCTTTCGTAACATCAAATAAATTCTGACGAATTGATACTACTACCAGTTCCTAACAAAAAATAATTTTTTATGTAAATTTTTGAATTTTTTTGTGTTTATTTTATCCCAAATTATTTTGATACTTTCAAAATTTTACCTTTATTAATTTTTAATTTAATTTTCTATTATTTTAAAAAAATAAATAAACAGAGCCAGATAAATTTTCTTTTAGACTAAAGCTTATTATAAAAACTCGGTGTCTAATATATGCGCAATTGTTTATATATATTTTTTTTAATACTTAAATAATAAGTTTTTTTTGAGTCATATATGTAAATAATATTTTAAAGAAAATAATTCATATATAACTACATAAACTTTATATTTATATTATCATATTTATGTATCTCTATTATAGGTTTACCGCATCAATTTATTCGGCAAAAAAATAATTTTTTCTAGAAAATACAAATCTTAGTAAATGGTTTAAATTTTTTTTCTTAAATTGAGGTATAGAGTAAATTTTTATTGTTGGGGGAAATTCCATTAAATTAATAGAAATTATTTATGTACAAATGTGTACAATAGGCTCTATTATCTAGATACAAATTATTAAGAAAACTATGAAAACCTGTTCTTGGGCTTTTAACACATTATGTATTTATTATTCAAATTAGTTTTTTTCCACCAATTTTCAAAATTGCAACTATCGAATTTATTAGGCACTAAATAAACTAACTAGTACGTTATATTATATAAATTTACAGTCTTCAAGATTTTTGCATGTTTGCTGTGATAGATCCTTTATTTAATCGATTTTTTTATTATTGTTATTAAACATTAAAATTATTTTCTTGCTTTTTTTGGTAATGATTCATTTCAAATGTTATTAAAAAAATAATATTTTATTAATTTATATACGTATACGTACATTTCAACCAATAAAAAAATGGTTTCAAATTGCAAAAAATATCAAATATTTGTGTTTACCTACGTATAATATATAATACGTATGAAACTTACTTTAGCTCATTTTATAATTGGGAATATATTTTTAAAATTTTAATATTCATCGCAATAAACATTTTTAATTAATGCGATGTTTAATGAATTTTTTTCAGCTTTTTTTTGTTTGTGAACTTTATTTTTAAAACATTGGGGATTTTTAATTTGCAAATTTCTGTTGAATTATGTCAATGTCAATATTAACATTTCCTCAATGACGATTTTTAATCGAATCTTTTACATTTCAATATATTTCTCTGATTACGTATCGCGTCAATTCACCGAAAATAGTATTATTTATTAAACACAATTCACCGAATACACAATTCACCGAAAACACAATTCACCGCAAGCACAATTCACCGAAAATTATAGACAGGTTGAAAAATCGCGGCGATTTTTTACGCGAACTCAACCTGTCTATAATTTTCGGTGAATTGTCTTCGGTGAATTTTATTTTCGGCGATTTTTTAAACGAACTCAACCTGTCTATAATTTTCGGTGAATTGTATTTTCGATGAATTGTATATTCGGTGAATTGTGTTTTCGATGAATTGACGGTTTTGTTGAATATAGATTTTTGAATATCCTTTTACAATTTCCAATCAGTTAGATATCTCATGATCAATCACAGTAAAATTTTGAATCATCTTTTATTCAAATAAGAAAAACTATCTCCAAATTTTTGTGTAGGTATATTATATAAGGGATTGACCATAAAGAATTTGAAATACTGAATTTAAATACTTGATGTATTTTCTTGGTGTAAATTTATTATTTTAATTGGAATTCACACACATAAAAAAATCAGTATTTCAAATTCTTTTATGGTGAAGGGTGAAAACCTCTATAGTTATGTCCAATATTTAAACAAAACAAATTTTAACATATTTTTTCTCAGCTTTTCAATTTATTTGTACATTTTTTAAATTTTTCTACAATTTTCTTCGTTTTTGAGTATAGTTGTTTTTTAGATAAATTTTCCTAAGTTTATTAATAATGTACCTTGTTTTTTTTATAATAAATTAAAAATAATCAAAAAAAAAAGCAGATTAAAAAAAAAACAATTTAAACTAATCAATCATCACAAAAAATATATAAACAAGTTGCTTCAATCTTTTTTTCTTCAATTAAAAAAGACTGACAATTTAACTATTTAATGAAGATTCTAGCACGACACTTCGTGAGACATACCTAATTTAACCGCTATTTTTTTACATTTCATGTTTTTAATAAGCAAACGCCGATAAGGTCAGGTTCTAAAAAAGTACTAAATACAAGTTATTATAAATTGATATCGTAGAATTGACCTTATAGTAAACATTATTTTTAAAATTGGCGAAGTTTTGTAACAAAAATATCTCTAATTTCCGATTTTTAGCCGTACTTCCATTTATCAATCAGGTTTATTAATTTACATAAGTTTACATTAACTTTATTATCTAGACTTGTATAGATCAAATATATCTCAAAAAGATTTATAATGTATAATGGATTATTAAATTCTATAAGTTCGAAATATCGATCTTCTAATCTTTCATATTAAAACTATTTCGATTGGCTAGTAATAGTAAGCAAAAATTTTATACATTTAGTTTTATTGTGAAATAAAATTCAACAAACATTATTTTAAAAATTTTTATCTGAATAAAATTTTACATAAAATAAAAACTTAACAAACAATATTAAAAAAAAAAATACTTAAAAAAATTAATTATGAACCACAGATAAATAAGATTAGATTAAAAAATAGCATAGAAAATTATATGGAAATTTAAGCTTAAAATTACAAATAAACAAAGATTGCAACACATTATAATATGTACTAAAGCGTGATTTACACAATGGCTAAATTTGTAATCTTTTAATTTTTTCTAGTCAAACTAGAACGAGAAAGCGATAAATAAACAACAACAACAAACATGTGAAAGAAGTAGACAGAAATTTAATAATTTTTTTCCTTTTATAGCACAAAACATAAACAAATTTTATAGCAAATTTACATGCGGGTTACACTTGCTGAAAAAAAAAATCATAATTATGATTTTTTTTAATGTAGTGTGAAATTTTTATGAGTCAAAAATCATACTGGCTTAGACTTCATGTTCCAGATGCATTCGTGCTCCCTGTATAAATTTATAAATTTTAATATTTCTTCCTTATAAAATTTTTTCGACATGTTTTTTCTATTTTCTCTCTTTTTACTAAGTTCTTAGTTTTTATAAACTTCACCTTTTTCAATAAAATATCTTGTTTTTTAAAGTAAGTTATTTTATTTATTTAATAAATATTTCACATAGATTTTTTTAAATTTCAACATTCAAATTCAAATCCCGTAATAACAAACCGCTTTTATTATTGTTGTTTGCACTTTCAAGAGTTTACTTTTTTCTTTGGCAGCCAAAAATTTTCCTTTTGACAGAAAAAAATCAACACTGATTTTTTTTAAGGTGAAAACACAATTGGGGCGACGACGACGGCGACAGCGATTTTTCATATAAAAAAATCGCCTCAATTGTTTCATTCTCATACAAATATATAGTTTTTGACAGTCGCTATCGCTGTCGCCGTCGTCGTCGCCCCAATTGTGTTTTCGCCTTAAAAAAGTCGCCTCAATTGTTTCATTCTCATTAAGCATGAATTTTCATCATGATTATTTCTTGATTTTTTTTCACACAAAATTTCGCACATACATTCAAAAAAATCATGATTTTTTTTTCAGCAAGTGTAACCCCCAGGTTAGAAATACAATAATAATTTTTCAGAAACTATAAAATTCAAATTATAACATAAATTTTATTTACGCGCCTAGAAAAAAAAAGACGTAAACTATAAAAAAAGATGAACTAGTTCATCTTTTTTTTTTTGCTATAAAAAAAGATTACAAAAAAAGACACCAAAAAAAAAAAAAAGATGACTCTGTTCGTACTGCTCTAACTTATTAGTTTTTGTATCTTCTGTCCTGTTTTGTTTTGGGATCTTTTTTTTTTGCCATTTTTAGCCATTGTGTAAATCAAGCTTTATATAAATAAAAATATGTTCACAGAAAATATGTACGTAGTCATATATACAAAAATATGTACAATCTACACCAGCTAACATACATTTATATTTATTGATTTATGCTAGAGATAGAGTCGACGTAATTCACGCGCGTATGCGCGCGTAAAAAAAATAAAAAAAACCTGTTTTTTTTACCTGTTATGCTCAACGCCGTTCACATGCGAAAAACAAAAGAGAAAAATGTCAACAATAAAATAAAAGAAAAATAAATTCAAAAAAGTTGATTTGCTTAGTATTTTAGTTTTTTCTTTTTGAGGTCACAATTATTATTAACTCGTATCCTCGTACACGAATTAGTCTGCCTGTATATTTATTTTTTAGTACTATTTTCGACACTCTTGTAGACCCACTTTTCGTCATCACAGCGACCTGAAATTTTCACACAGGTTCATGTCGCGTGACAATTGAATCTATCAAAATTTGAACCGGAAATTTCCATGTGAAACCCGGAAAATCGGGAAAAATCATTTGAAAATTTGGTACAAATTTGATTATTTATAAATCCGTTTCAGGAAAAGTGCAGTTTTCCGATTTTTCCGAAAAATATTTCCGGAATTTTCCGACTTTTCCGGAAAACTTTCCGGTAAAAAAGTTTTCTAAATTATGCAGGATCATGTTCCCTGTCAACTGGCATCATTACTTTCTCTCCGACAATGGTGAAAACTTGCAGAAAAAATCGAGGAAAATTCATGTAAAACGCTTTTCCGGAGTTTTTCCGACCAAGGAGACAAAGTTGTAGACCTGAGACAAAGTTGTAGAGCGAAATGAGTTGCTTTTGTAGAAAACTCCATGGAAAACCCGGAAAAGCAGGAAAATAATCGGAAAAATTTTCATCAATATGATTGTCCTGGTTAAAAGAAGCTCTCATGTATTTTAATCTAAGTCTGGAAGTACTTTTTATAAGAAAAGTATTAGAGAGTTCAACCTAATTTGGAACAATCTTTAAATTAAGAATTTCTTACTGAATTTCTTGTAGCTCTTCCATTAATGATTTTTGTCTTTGATTAAAATTATAGCCTTGGTGTAATTGTTGTAACTCAATTTTTGAGCTAATTTCATTCTTCAATTCATTGATTGAATTTTTTAATGAATTAAAATTTGGCACTAAATTATTACTTATATTAATTAATTCATAAATTTTTTTGAAATTTAAATTAGTTTTTGATTCTATATTCACTCTATTACTGATACTTGGATGAATTAACTGTAAAATAAATAAAAATTTCTATATTATTTTAAAAATAACTGTGATAACAAAATCCTTAAAGGATGGCTTAGTTAAAAAAACATGTTTTGCTTAGAAAACTAAACTATTTACTTCGATACAAGGTTTAAATTTAAGAATTATTTATGCTAATAATTTTCTAAAAGTCAGTAAAAGAATCTCGCACAGAATAGGTATCATTTTTTTTTTAAGCCATAGTATCAATTTAAGAACCACAAGGATTTCTTATTAATTTCTTTTATTTATTTTTTGTAAAAAGTACCATTTTATGATCATCCATTAAGTTGAGAGCACTATTACTATCGTTGTTGTTATCATATCCCAATTTCTTGCTACGTTCAAAATTCAACTCATTTTGTAATGCCTAAAATAAAAAATTATTTTCAATTATTGAAAATAATTTTTACTTAATTTAAAATTAATAAACTTCACTTTTATAACGAGTTGACTCTCATTGAATTCTTCTATTATTTTACAAAATTTTTTATCCATTTCTTGAATAATTTGCTTTCGATTTTTTTCAAACCCATCACATAATAATTTGTTTTTTTGGATTAATTTTCCATGCTGTTGCTCTAAAGTCTCTAAATGTTTTTTATAACTTTTACAATTCCCTATCAATGTTCGTATATGTGTTTCATAGCGACCTATTTTCTTTTTATGTTCAATTTCTAGAACACGATTTAACAATTTTGCATTATAAACATCAATATTGACATCATTTATGTTTATAGTTTCAATTTGTTTACAATTTTGTTGTTCTAAAATTTGACAATTTCTCAAAATATCTTCATTCCTATTTTGAAGAATATCACACTCAAATTTTTTGGCATCTAGCTCTGTTGATAAACTATCAATTTGTTTTATTAATTCTAACTTAAAATTTTCAATTAAATTTAATTGCGTTAAATAAGATAAGCATTTTGTTTCTAGAACACCAGTCTCATTATCTTTAACAATTAAATTGCTGTTAGCATATTGTAATTCTAATTCTAAAACTTTCATTCTATTCGTTGCTTGTTCTTCTAATTTTTGAATTGTTCGATATTTTTTCTTTAAATTTATAATTTTGAATATTTGATCTTCTACTATATTCGTGAGCCTTTTAAGTTCCAGTTCTTTTTTATTTTCATCATCGGAATTTCGAGATGATGGGGAGTTCTCTTGAGTAACAATTTCATTTGACTTAATTACAAAATCAGTTTTAAGCTTCTCGTCGTCAAACGGTAATTGATCAGTCTTCGTTTCTAAATTCTCCATTTCGTTATTGTCCTGTTTTAATTCTGTATCTGTTACTGATAGTGTTTTTAACAAATTAACCCATATGGATTGCTCTTCATTTAATTGTGCTACTTTACCATTTTGTTGTTTTAATAATGTCTGTAAAACCTTTATTTTAGTTTCACGACATTGAAGGAAATCTTTATTCTCAAAATCTTTATCTTTTGTGGGTACCATTTTTTGTAGACGAATATCATCGACTTTTTTCTCATTTTCTTTGATTTCGGAATCGATTATTGCTTTTTTCAAGTCTACAATTTCCATATCTTCTATTTTCAGTATTTCTTCCAAATTTTCGAATTCTTTTTCACATTGTGCGTTCTCTTGTAGTTCTACTATCTCATTTATTTTTTGCTCTAAATCTTCATCAAGTATTTCGAACTTCAAGTTATAAGTTTCAATGTAATCACGCAAAACTTTCTTTCGTTTTTTTTGAGAATCAAAATTCTGCTTTACATTTTCAAATTCTAAAATTTTCGTATCTAAATCATTTTCGGTATTTACCAATTTAAGTTCAGTCTGCGTCAAATTTTTTAATAAATTGTTATTGTCAAAAGTTTTTTTCTCTAATTCTAATTTTAAATGTACGACCTCTGCAGAAGCATGTTCAAATTGTTTTTGGGAATTTCTTGGTAAATTTAATTTTGTAATAAGATTATCGCATTTAACATTTTTAACGTTCAATTGGGTGCAAATATTATCAAATTTTTTTAAATTTTCCTTTAAATATTTATTTTCCTTTCTGGAACTACTCAATTCTACATTTATTCCTTGACCTTCAATTTCTGTTAATTCTAGTTTATTTTGTAAGTCCTGGGATGATAATTGTAAATTTTCGAAATTTAAATTTTCTTCAAAAATTTGATTTTCAAGAAAATTTATGACAATTTGCAATTTTTCATTTTCATCACAAACTATCTTCTGATTAGTGATTTTTTCTATTAATTCATTTTTTAAACTATTTAATTCTCTCAACAATTCTCCATTATTTTCATTTAAACTAATTATTTGTTTATACAAAGTTTTTATTTCAATTTTTTGAATTTGAATAATTTTTTCGGATTGGTTTAGAATTTTCTGTGTTTTTGCTAATGATAATGCATCATCATTAGTGGTTTTAATTATTTCGACGTATTTCTGAAGTTCAATAATTTCATTTGAATGAATTTTTTTTATTTTCTCGATTTCTAAATTTTTTTCAAATAATTCCAATTCAATTCGACTCAACTCATTTTCACGAACATGTAATTTTTCTTTTAAACCATCACACTCATTTAAATTGTGTTTTAAAGTTAGAATTTCTTTATTGAGATTATCTTGTAATTGTTGCAACGCCAAATTATTTTCAATTTTTTCATCAAGCTGATTTTTTAAAATGTTACATTCACAATTCTTTGGATATAATTTACTTGTTTCCAAAAAATCATCAGAAGAATTTACTTTCACTTCTGTAATTGGCAACAAATCCATCTCTTTAAAATTTAGTTTCTTTTCAAGCACTTTTTTATCTAATGATAAATTTTTTAATTTATCTATTAAATTATGATTTTTATTTCCTAATAATGCCAAATTTTGTTCCAATATTTTAATTTTAATATCTTTTTGCTCTGTTGAGCATTTTAAGTCATTTAAGAGACTAAATTTTTGTTTCCGCAAAACTTCAATCAAATTATCATTATCCAGAGATAATTTTTTTAATTTACAGTTTTCAAATATTAACAATTTATTAATATTCTTTGTATTCGGAGATCCGTCTCTTGGCTTATGTGATATTTTACTTAAATCTTGTGTTTTTCTTCCCCTGACCGTCACATTATGTCGTTCAAGATTCCAAATTTTTTCATGCAATTTTTCACAGTCTAATTTTAATGATTGATGTTCTCTAATGTAATTGCGTTCATTAGAATATAATTTCTCTAAAACTTCTAATTTTGTTCTCTTTTGAGTTTTAAGCTCATTTTTATACCATTTTTCTGATTTTGAAGTTCTTTCTAGTTCATTTTTAAGCTTACGAACATCTAGTGATGTCAAAATTAATGCTTGATCCTTATCACGTAATTTATTCTTTACTAAAATATTCCGATCAAAGTCATCTTCTGCTGAACTTAACGAAGAAGTTCTGTTGAAAACAATATCGCTTTGAGAATAATTTCCCGAATCATAATTAACTGGTGAGTCATGTTCAGAATTTTGAGAGCTCCTTGAAGTACGACGTGATGATTCCATATGCTTTAAGTTTAATTGTTCATTCATTAATCGAGTTTCTTCATAATTTTTATTTAATTTATTATCTAAGGTGTACGAAAATGATGGTGTTGTTGATAAAGTTGGTGGTTGATTATTAACAACTTCACTGTTAGACATTTTCCTTTTTATTTTTTGTAATATGACTTGCCTATTGTATATCGCACCTAATGATTAACCATAACTAGATATTCTTTATTTTTTTTCCTGAACCTAAAAGAAAATTAATGTTTGAATAAATTAGGTGTAGGTAAGTATTGATCAAAAATAAAAAAAAAGCTTTGGAATTGAAATCAACCTCAGCGGATTTTGAATTTACAGATGGAAAATGTGCTGGTATCAGTTCACAGTGAATTAGGAATAATCCTATTATTGAGCTTTCTATCTCGGCCGTTGGGTTGAAAATTCCTATTACATACATTACAAACAATTTTTGAATTTTGACATTTTCCATTATATTTTTTTTTGAAAAAAATTTTGTTTTAAAAGTAGTAGGTAACCCGAAGAAAAAAATTTGATAAGGACATTTAGATTAGGTACCTACCTAGTCGTAACGTAATATAAAATTTCTGTATTGATTTTTAAGAATTCACGCGTACAAATGCTTTTTTTATGTATTGCCATTTAATCGATTGATTCAAGAAAAAAATTCGTTTAATCCTTTTTTAGTTTTTAATTTTATTTGAAAAATTTTATTCAGAGAATAAATTACGTCTTAATAATTTTGTTTTTTAATTTATGTAGGTGGTAATATCTTCTTCTAATATAATAAAAGGTGAACTCACCTCTTAAACGACCTTGACAGTGTTGGCACTTTCCTCAATTTTTTTAAACGTAAATAATTAATAAAATAACCGAATGACTATGCAACACTGAATGCAAGGCGTACTTTGATAAAAACTTTAAAATATAAACAAAAAAAATCAAGGCGTACTTTATCATCTAATATAATAAAAGGTGAAAATATATAATAAAAGATATAATAAAAGGCGCCGCAAATCCCATTGACCAACCACCAGACCGCCCGCCCGCCGCCCCCCACCCCTCCCTCTTGTTTTGGGGCACCCCCTACACTCTCTACAAAAAAATGGGGCAAATCGAGCAAAAAAAAAAAATTGCCCATACAAAATGTATGAAAACTTTGAGGGGCCATATCTCCGAAACGGGGTCAGAGCCCCAATAACTGATTTCAGTTTTGGAAGTTTGGGCACCGCCGCTACCCCCCCTCCAAGTTTCAGCCGTTTCTGAGAGGTTCACATAAACTGTACTTTAGCCAATAATTTAATGCGATATTTTTTTTATAATTTATGACATAATTTTTATAACATTTTTAATGAATTTTTTAATATTTTTATTCCTTAAATTTTTTAAAAATAAAATTATATAATTTATTTTATTAGGTAACTAACTATCTACCTTACGTACCTTTTTTTTATAATTTTTTTTTATTCATTATTTAGATAATAATTTTATTTATTTATTTTTTCATGGCTATCAAACACATCATCAAATATATATCGTCAGTGTAAGGTCTAAATGTCTAAATCTAAAGACTCTAAAGGCAATGATGCCAACTTAGGGAATTTTTCCCTAGATCTAGGGATTTTTTTTAGCATTTTAGGAATTTCAAGGAATTTAAAGAATTCTAGGGAATTTTACCAACAATGTAGGGAAAAATGACAAAATCTAGGGTTTTTTTTCAATTCGGTTTAATTTGAATAATAAATTAATAGAAATTTTGGAATTTCTCATCCCAAAAATCGACAGACCAGGTCATTTAAAATCGTTAGAACTGCTTTGTAATAGTTGTTCCAGACATTTGAACGCTACTACTGTAGAGTTAGAATGGATTAGTACAGCCACCGAGTTTAATAATTTGAAAAGAATAAGTTGAGGGAGTTAAGCATTCTCGACTTTTGGAAAAAACTTGCAAATCTAATAATTAAAAAAAAAATATCGGTATTTGCGAAATGTTGCTGTGTTTTCTACATTCTAATGCGGAAACTGAAAGAGTATTTTCAGTAGTACATGACGTAAAAAATAAGAAACGTAATCGGTCCCAATTCATTGAATGCTGTCTCAGTTCAAGAGATAAATGTTGTAAAAAAATTTTGGTATCAGAAGAACATTAAAAATTGATGCAAACTTTCCCCCCCCCCTACAAGTTTCAGCCGATTCTGAGTGGTTCACGTCATCTGCACTATCTCCAAAATCCTTAATATCTAGGGAATTTTTTTTACAGATCTAAGGAATTTTTCCCAAGACAAGTTGGCATCACTGCTTATATCATTATAACCAGAATTTTTTGTTTTAAATTAATACTTGACTAAGTAAAACATGGAAAATGTGTTAAAAATGATCGAGACATTTCATTGGAAACCTCATATCTCAATCAAGCATTTTGATAGCCAGCCGCAAATCCCACTGACCAACCACAAAAATGTATTTGAACTTTGGGAGCCATATCTCCGAAACGGGGCTTTTGCCCCAAGAACTGATTTCAGTTTTGGGCACCGCCTCTACCCCCTCCAAGTTTATGACGATTCTGAGTGGTTCACGTCATCTGCACTATCTCCCTAAAATGTTCAAGACAATACGCACAAAAAAAAATCTGAGGCACGTCGAAAGTGGAATTACTCCAAACGATTCCCGGCTAATTCGTCGCAAGCAATTCGTCGCAAGCAATTCGTCGCAAAGCAATTCATCGCAAAGCAATTCGTCGCAAAGTAATTCATCGCAGAAAAAATTTTTTTCAATAATTTTTTTTGCGATGAATTACTTTGCGAACGCAGTAATAGTTTAATTTGAAATGTATAATACGAATTCGAATAAAGAACCTTTTTTATTCCTTATATTTTGGATTTTTTTTTTCAACTAATATTGACTTATAGTACGTTCAGTAAGTACAGATTGTCCGTAGCTAAGGAATTCCCTTTTCTGCAAAATCCTGCAAATAACTTCTGCAAACCCCTACGATAAGGACAGCAGTGACATTTCATTTTAAAATCATATACATTAAAAAAATTTATATGGGCATATTAAAATGTGTCATTTGTTGTATTTCAGATTTTGAAGAATAATTTGTAACATATATATTTTGTTCAAGCAAATACAAATTTAATGAAATTTCTAAAATTCTGCATTTTTTTAAATGTTTATAAGCTAACACATACAATTTATGAAAAAGAAAAATTAATTCAAATTGTTTAGTAAAATGCATGAACAAAAATTGAGTGAATGTGTTGCCTCTTTAATATCTTATTAATAAATCAACTATATTTTCTTTTATAAAATAATCAATTTATTTTATATTTTATATATGAAGGAAATATAAAATGTTACTAGGATGATAAATATAAAATATTTATATTGTATTATACAACGAAGTATACAGGTTATTGGTTACTTTGTTACACTCCAACATTTATTTTTACATATATTTCTGTTTCCTACTCTGTATTGAATCATGCTGAATATCGCTTGCAAGTTCTTTAATAGAGAGTACTTTTTAAATAAGATCTTGTCTCACTTCAACATGAATTATTACTTCCAATTCACTAGTGATTCACCGATGAAAAAGTATTTCTATTTCTGAAACTAGTGTCATGCCATTGGTGAACAAATATTAAAAGCACAAAGCACCTGATGTCTTATTAACATTATGCCTTCTTTACGAAGTTTCTTAATTTTTTCTTGTTGTAGCGAATTTTTATTTAAAAGTTAAAATGTTTGATATCTCGAAAACTAAGGAAGATATCGAAAATATTTATTTAATTTGCATAATAGATTGAAAAAAAATCATCATAAAGGAAGCAAAATAGCTATGTAGTAAAATGTAAACAAGAACTCGGTATAAACCTTTTTAAAGTATATGGGTTGAACTAAATTTGATAAAATATGTAAATAAAATTAAAAATTTTATATTTTTATTAAAAATTTTATATGTTTATTTAAAATTTTATATTTTATTTAAATAAAAATATAAAATTTCAAATTTTATTTAGGAAAACATAAAATTTTGTTAAAATTAATTTATGGGAGCGTCTACAGTTACGGCAAACGTAACTCTTTTTTTTTTTTTTTAAGTTACGGCAACCGTAATCCTGTTCAAAATTGACTAAAGTTACGGCAAACGTAACTCTTTTTTTTTTTTGAGAGTTACGGCAACCGTAATCCTGTTCAAAATTGACTAAAGTTACGGCAAACGTAACTCTTTTTTTATTTTTAGAGTTACGGCAACCGTAATCCTGTTGAAAATTGACTAAAGTTACGGCAAACGTAACTCTTTTTTTATTTTTAGAGTTACGGCAACCGTAATCCTGTTGAAAATTGTTTAAAGTTACGGCAAACGTAACTCTTTTTTTTTTTTTAGAGTTACGGCAACCGTAATCCTGTAGAAAATTGTCTAAAGTTACGGCGGACGTAACTTTTTTTTTTTTTAGTGATTACGGCAAAGTTTTTTTTGAGCATTATGACTTTTTTTTTAAATAAAAAGTTGTTATGCTGAATGGGGGACGGCCGCCGCCTCCCCCAAACCCCCTAGGGCTTCTTTTTTTTTTTTTTTTTTATTTTGCTTTGGCGCTTCGCGCTTTTAAAACTATTTTTGTATTTTTGTATAACTATGTAAGGTTTTACTATTCTTGAATTTTTCGTATGACGATGTAAGGTTTTTACTTGTCAATAACTTTCACATGTACACATAATTTATATTTTCTATTTTGTACAAGTTTATAATTTTAATACTGTAGCCGAGAGGTAGAGTGGTAGAATGAAATGCTAAAGAACGAGGTTCGAATCCCGAAGAAAGGGTTAAAACAAAAAAAAAGGAAGAAAAGAAAGAAAAGAAAGAAAAGAAAAAAAGAAAAACAAGAAAAAAAAGAAAAAAAAATTAAATAAATTTTTTTTTTTTTTCGACAAAAAAAAATTGCCGTAACTTTAAGCATTACGTAAAAGTTACGGTTGCCGTAACTTTAAAAAAAAAAAAAAAAGTTACGTTAACCGTAACTGTTAAAAAATAAAATAAGTTACGTTAACCGTAACTGTTAAAAAAAAAAATAAGTTACGGTTGCCGTAACTGTAGCCACTCCCTTAATTAATGGGAGCGTCTACAGTTACGGCAAACGTAACTCTTTTTTTTTTTTTTTAAGTTACGGCAACCGTAATCCTGTTCAAAATTGACTAAAGTTACGGCAAACGTAACTCTTTTTTTTTTTTGAGAGTTACGGCAACCGTAATCCTGTTCAAAATTGACTAAAGTTACGGCAAACGTAACTCTTTTTTTATTTTTAGAGTTACGGCAACCGTAATCCTGTTGAAAATTGACTAAAGTTACGGCAAACGTAACTCTTTTTTTATTTTTAGAGTTACGGCAACCGTAATCCTGTTGAAAATTGTTTAAAGTTACGGCAAACGTAACTCTTTTTTTTTTTTTAGAGTTACGGCAACCGTAATCCTGTAGAAAATTGTCTAAAGTTACGGCGGACGTAACTTTTTTTTTTTTTAGTGATTACGGCAAAGTTTTTTTTGAGCATTATGACTTTTTTTTTAAATAAAAAGTTGTTATGCTGAATGGGGGACGGCCGCCGCCTCCCCCAAACCCCCTAGGGCTTCTTTTTTTTTTTTTTTTTTATTTTGCTTTGGCGCTTCGCGCTTTTAAAACTATTTTTGTATTTTTGTATAACTATGTAAGGTTTTACTATTCTTGAATTTTTCGTATGACGATGTAAGGTTTTTACTTGTCAATAACTTTCACATGTACACATAATTTATATTTTCTATTTTGTACAAGTTTATAATTTTAATACTGTAGCCGAGAGGTAGAGTGGTAGAATGAAATGCTAAAGAACGAGGTTCGAATCCCGAAGAAAGGGTTAAAACAAAAAAAAAGGAAGAAAAGAAAGAAAAGAAAGAAAAGAAAAAAAGAAAAACAAGAAAAAAAAGAAAAAAAAATTAAATAAATTTTTTTTTTTTTTCGACAAAAAAAAATTGCCGTAACTTTAAGCATTACGTAAAAGTTACGGTTGCCGTAACTTTAAAAAAAAAAAAAAAGTTACGTTAACCGTAACTGTTAAAAAATAAAATAAGTTACGTTAACCGTAACTGTTAAAAAAAAAAATAAGTTACGGTTGCCGTAACTGTAGCCACTCCCTTAATTTAATGGGAGCGTCTACAGTTACGGCAAACGTAACTCTTTTTTTTTTTTTTAAGTTACGGCAACCGTAATCCTGTTCAAAATTGACTAAAGTTACGGCAAACGTAACTCTTTTTTTTTTTTGAGAGTTACGGCAACCGTAATCCTGTTCAAAATTGACTAAAGTTACGGCAAACGTAACTCTTTTTTTATTTTTAGAGTTACGGCAACCGTAATCCTGTTGAAAATTGACTAAAGTTACGGCAAACGTAACTCTTTTTTTATTTTTAGAGTTACGGCAACCGTAATCCAACTAAAAAGTACTCCCAGAATACGGACTATTATGGGAAATTATAAAATTTCCCTTTGCAGAAGTTTTGAGGTAGGATTGCATTACTGAACGATTTTTTGTAGAAATTGTCTGTATTTAAGGACTTTAGCTGTCAGATTTTGTCTTTCACAAACTTCAGATTGTCTGCAACGTAGGATTTTGTCACTAGCTAAGGACAATCTGTACTTACTGAACGTACTATTAATATTGTTATTGTTTAATATTGTTAAAGAAGCTAGAATTGGAGGCGACAAGACCAATAATCGGTGCGAAGGTTGGAACAATGGGTTTCGACATATGATTAAAGTGGACAATCCAAATATATGGTTATTTTTACAAACAATTCTTAACGAACAGGCTAAAAATGAAGTTTTTCGTGAACAGATTCTCGCAGGTGGATCCGGTGAGCCTAAAAAAAAATATAAAAATTTAAGTGCACTAATGCAGCTGCTGTAAAAATTTTGAAGCCATGTCTGCAATTAATTATTTGCGAAGTTTAGCTCATAATTTTGATATTGGTGCTATCTAAAATATTGATGAATTATCTTAATTCCTGTTTTGTTTGTTATTCTATTTTTTTTCATTCTCTTTTCATATATTTTTATTATTTAGAATTTTGTTATTTTGAATGAAGCTTATATTTTATCTTTAATATTATTAAAGAAACTAAAAAAATTAAAAAATTCTGGTTCATTTATTTGTTATCCTAGTTCATAAAGCCAAAAATTAAAAAAAAAAAACACACGAAGCAGTCATAGGAACTGTCGAAAAAAGTTTATAATTAAAGCTTTAAACTATGAAATAACAGTGGCTATAAATGATGGGCTGCTCAGTACAAAATGTAAATTAAAATAAAAATCAGTCCAGCAGTCAAAAAGCAGTCCATTATTTGTAGTCATTGTTATTTCATAGTTTAAAGCTTTAAGTATAAACTTCTTTCGGCAGTTCCTATGACTGCTTCGTGTGTTTTTTTTTTATATTTTAAGCCAGGACGACTCTAAAAGCCAGCCCTCACTTCTGCCGTAACTTCCAACCTCTCTTCCGCCCTCACTTCCGCCCTCACTTCTGCCCTAATTACCAACCTCTCTTCCGCCCTGATTTCCGCCCTCACTTCCGCAATCACTTCCGCCCTCACTTCCGCCCTCACTTCCGCCCTCACTTCCGCCCTCACTTCCGCCCTCACTTCCGCCCTCACTTCCGTCCTCACTTCTGCCTCACTTCCGCCCTCACTTCCGCCCTCACTTCCGCCCTCACTTCCGCCCTCACTTCCGCCCTCACTTCCGCCCTCACTTCCGCCCTCACTTCCGCCCTCACTTCCGCCCTCACTTCCGCCCTCACTACCACCCTCGCTTCCGCCCTCACTTCGACCCTCACTTCCGCACTCACTTCCGCCCTCACTTCTGCCCTCACTTCCTCCCTCACTAACGCCCTCATTTCCACCCTATTTTGCGCCCTCACTTCTGCCCTAACTACCAACCTCACTTCCGCCCTCACTTCCGCCCTCACTTCCGCCCTCACTTCCGCCCTCACTTCCGCCCTCACTTCCGCCCTCACTTCCGCCCTCACTTCCGCCCTCACTTCCGCCCTCACTTCTGCCCTCACTTCCTCCCTCACTAACGCCCTCACTTCCACCCTATTTTCCGCCCTCACTTCTGCCCTAACTACCAACCTCTCTTCCGCCTCACTTCCGCCCTCACTTCCGCCCTCACTTCCGCCCTCACTTCCGCCCTCACTTCCGCCCTCACTTCCGGCCTTACTTCCGCCCTCACTTCCGCCCTCACTTCCGCCCTCACTTCCGCCCTCACTTCCGCCCTCACTTCCGCCCTCACTTCCGCCCTCACTTCCGCCCTCACTTCCGCCCTCACTTCCGCCCTCACTTCCGCCCTCACTACCACCCTCGCTTCCGCCCTCACTTCCGCCCTCACTTCCGCCCTCACTTCCGCCCTCACTTCCGCCCTCACTTCCGCCCTCACTTCTGCCCTCACTTCCTCCCTCACTTCCACCCTATTTTCCGCCCTCACTTCTGCCCTAACTACCAACCTCTCTTCTGCCTCACTTCCGCCCTCACTTCCGCCCTCACTTCTGCCCTCACTTCCGCCCTCACTTCCACTCTCACTTCCGCCCTCACTTCCGCCCTCACTTCCGCCCTCACTTCCGCCCTCACTTCCGCCCTCACTTCCGCCCTCACTTCCAACCTCACTTCCGCCCTCACTTCCGTCCTCACTTCCGTCCTCACTTCCGTCCTCACTTCCGTCCTTATTTCCGCCCTCACTTCCGCCCTCACTTCCGCCCTCACTTCCGCCCTCACTTCCGCCCTCACTTCCGCCCTCACTTCTTCCCTCACTTGCCCCCTCACTTCCGCCCTCACTTCCGCCCTAACTTTCGTCCTAACTTCCGCCCTAACTTCTGTCCTCCCTTCGACCCTCCCTTCCGACCTCTCTTCAGCCCTTACTGCCGCCCTCTCTTCAGCCTTTACTGCCGCCCTCTCTTCAGCCCTTACTGCCGCCCTCACTTCCTTCTTTTTTTTTGGGCAGGTAATCTTTATTTCTCACCCGAGCTACCTATTTTGAATAAAATTATTTTGGTATATTTTGAGGCGGGAAGACTCTAACTGTAGCTCCGTACCCAAAATTTTTGGTCAGGTAATCTAATTATTTCACCGGAGAAAAAATTTTTTTTTAACATATTTTAAGCCGGCACGACCTAACCGTAGGTCCCTGCCCAAAAAATTTTCGGCAGGTAATCTTTATTTCACCGGACCTACCTATTTTGAAAAATAAATTTTAGTTATTAAATAATTTGTAAACGAAAGATTTTTAAAAAATAATTTGAATTTAAATTTTCCGCGCTAAATTATTTTGTTTTTATAAATGACAAATGATTATTGAACTACCTAATTTGAAAAAAAAAATTTGTAAACGAAAGATTTTTAAAAATAATTTGAATTTAAATTTTTCGCGCCAAATAATTTTGTTTTTATAAATAACAAATGATTATTGAGTGGACTCATTTTTTTTGAGTATTCAAACGGTACAGCATGTCGTTTTTTTTTTTAACTCGAAATGCGAATGAGTAAAATAATTTTTACCCCCTACAGAATTACTCATTTATATCATACACCGCGCCTAAAGAAGTATAAACTTCAAATAAACTTCAATAAACTTCAATAAACTTCAAATCAAAAAAAAATGTTTTGCAACGAATTATTTGCGACGAATTGCTTTGCGACGAATTGCTTTTGTGACGAATTGCTTTGCGACGAATTGCTTTGCGATGAATTGCTTGCGACGAATTAGCCGGGTACCTTTTTCGACTTAATCTTTAATCAATTTTTTTAGTGTGAAAACCATTGAAACAACATTTAAAATCAGCCGCTGCTAAAGAAAATATGTGCAGCTATCACATCATGATATATCCATGACGTTTTTATTTTCAAATAAAGAAAAATTTTCCCTTTTAAAATTTTAGAAGTTTTGGTGAATACCTATATAATTTTATAAAGTTTCAATCTAATTGAACTCTCTACAAAAAGTACGTGCCCACAAGCCTGAAAATGATTACAGTTAGATAAAATGAATTCAAATACCGAAAAAGTTATTTTTTCATAAATTATTATTATTTATTGAAATTTGTACTTTATTGTTTTTAAATTTCAATTACGTAGTTGGCCCCACCATCGGTTCATTTTGTATTTGAACATATTCTAAATAATGAATTCGACGTTCATGATTATTTCGGATGCTCTTGCTGGTAAAGGATTTGTCACAATATTGGCATTTAAATGATCGTGTGCCTAAAAAAATAAAAAAAATTAAAATTTATTTCCAATGTAAGAGATTTTTTTGTAATTTAATTAACCTGTATGAATTTTTTGATGCTTCAACAATCCACTTGCTTGAACATATGTTTTAGAACATATCTCACAGCAATATAATCTTTCCTTAGAATGTGACAATAAATGAGACGTAAGATATGGTTTTGCAACGAATCTTTTACCACAATATTCATGTGGACATCCAAATGGTTTGTAGCCTAGGGAAAAAATATCAATAATAAAATATTTTTTATTTTGGATTAAAATGTGTTTTTTTTTTAATTGGGGATTTGATAGAAAAGACTGGTGGTTGGTCAGTGGGATTTGCGGCTCTGTCTTGAAAGTTGAGAAGATAGTTGACTGGATAGTCACAGTCAGAAAAAAAAGATACATTTTTTTTTTTACTTTTACATGCAAAATAAAAAATTGTATGCTTTTTTTTTTTTTATCACTGTACTAAAAAAAAACACACAAAAAAATTTAATACAAAAAAATTAAAACATGATAAAAATCTTGATAGAAATCAGGATAGTAAAAAGACACTCAATCAACTATCTTCTTACAAACACAGATAAAAAACACATACAATGATCTACTATCCGGACAGTTTACTATCCAGTCAAATCTCTGCGTAACCTGGGGGTTAGGAGATAGCGAACATACATACATACACCACATACGTATAACTATAAACATTTGTATTTTATTATTATGCTTAATTACTGTTAAAAAACACGATTGAAATATCAACTACATACCACAAATTTTAGATGTTTTTTTTTGTCATTCAGTCAAGAAAGATATAATAAATTTAAAAAAGTAAAGCGAACCTGTATGATGTCTTTCATGTATGCGTAATTCTGATGTTCTTGGAAAACTGGCTAGGCAAACTGTACATTTATATGGTTTTTTATCAACATTTTTTTCATCTTCAGTATAATCAGTAATATTGTGCAAGTTTTTTTTGTGAGCTTTTAAATGATCAAATCTTGTAAATCTTTTTGAACAAATACTGCAAGGAAATGGTTTCAATTTGAGTGATGAGCCAACTCGGTTCTCACTCAAATGAATTATTTTTTTATGTCGTTCTAATATTTTTTTTGTACCGAAAGAGTCTTCACATAAATCACATTTAAAATATTCAATTGTTTCTTCGTTTTTTGGAGCTGTCGATGTAATTGAAATTGATTCATTTTCCTCTGCGGGGGAAGAGAATTCTTCTTCGCCATAATTTTCTGAATCAGCTGGATTTTCAACATAATAATTTTCATCAACATCTTTTTCTACCTTTGGGAAAATAAGAACCTCTTCAAGTTCTGATAAGTCCCTATCACTTTTATTCATTTCATGATCGCCTTGAATTTTATTACGCTCAAAAACTTGCTGTTGGCCTGTTTCAGAAATTTTCTCATTTTGATTGGATTTTGATTTATAATCATTGTCAGATGTTTTGACAATTTCAATCAAATAAATATTTTCTGAAAAAAAAAAAAAAAATTAAATAAATTAAGAAACCTTGAAACAAATTCCATCTCTTTAAGTTTCTTTTATTAATTCGAAACTAGAATTCAAACATAAGAATTTAAGTATTATAAATAGGCATAAGGTATGTACCAGAATAAATGGAAGACGGATAAAATTCGAAAGTGTACAATTACGTTAAATTTGTAGTGAATATAATATAGCCTGTTTCCCATCAATTACATCATTCGCGTGCCTTTAATTAATTATTTATAATTTTTGATTTTTTCCCCCGGAGTCAATCCCTTTTAAAAATTTGGACTATATAGGTACATAGGCATACCTATACATATTTATTTCTGTAACTAAAATTTCTGTAGATACATACATTGAACCAAAAACTGAGTAAATAGGTGGATAGGAAAAACGACAAGTGTTATCTACCTAAGAATAAATGGAATTGAAAAAGATTTAGGCACGGACTTTGGGTTTAGATAAAAACCTCTATAAAAAATAACATCATGCTAGCTTACATTAATTTTTGTTTAATCTCTCTGACGGAGGCTTTTTCTAGCTCATAAATATTATAGGTACATAGGAACTAGCATTATTACCTTATTTCCTGGCACATATTTATTTCTAAATTCAATAATAGTAAGTTGGTTAAAATGCCGAAGATCCAATTACTAAGATGCCTTTCATTAGTACATTACATAAATAGGTAGACACCTATCTTTCTATGTATACCTACTAAGCCACCTAGGACCTACCTACCTATATAGATATCTGTTTTAGTTAATTCGGTATACAATATAAAGAATTGAGGTAGGTTTAAAAAAATAAATTTTGTTATAATGCATTTTACGGGACGGGTCGAAAATTAGAAAAAAAAAATGCGGATTAATAGCAAATCGTCTCATGAATCCGAATCTGCAAACATTTTGGGCATCTTTTCGAAATGACCCTCCAAAGTTTTTATTGTGTTATTAATATAAACATTTTTTTAGATCCATATTGCCAAAAAACATGAAAACTGCAAACGACTACCTACCTATTCCAGCATAGCGCGCAAAGCAAAATAAAAAAAGTACCCCACAGGGTTCGGCAGCCATTCCCAGTTCCCCGAAACACTCTTTATTTTAAGAGTTTCTATGTTGCGAAAAAACATGAAAACTGCGAACGACCATTTATTTTTCCTGTTCCCCCCCTCTTGTTTTGGGGCACCCCCTTTATCCTTTTCCCAAAAATAGGGCCAATCGGGCAAAAAAAAAAAATTGCCCATACAAAAATGTATGAAAACTTTGAGGGGCCATATCTCCGAAACGGGGCCCGAGCCCCAAGAACTGATTTCAGTTTTGGAAGTTTGGGCACCGCCTCTACCCCCCCTCCAAGTTTCAGCCGTTTCTGAGAGGTTCACATAAACTGCACTTTAGCTCCAACTTCTATCTACCTAAATGCCCAAGCAGCGAGCGTGGACAAATATTTGCAGACTTGGATTCGTGAGACAATTTCCTAGAATCCGCTATTTTTTTTAAATTTTCGACCCTCCCCATAAAATGCACTTCTCCCTTTTTACCTTTTTTAGGAAAACATTCATTGTGATGGCTGAAAAATTTATCAAATTTTAAGAAATTTTCATTGCAAAATTTACAAATAAAAAGAAAATTTTTTTGATTTTCCAAAAAAAATATTTCACCGCAACGAAAATTTAATTGCATTTTTTTATTATTGATAATAAAAATTAAAAACTATTTCTCTTTAATCTTATAACTTTTGAAATTTTTGAATAATGATGATGATGAATTGATGATGATTGATGACTTAAATTTTTTGTATGGGAGTGGCTACAGTTACGGCAACCGTAACAATGCTTAAAGCAGTGGTGTCCAACACAGTCGCCACTCGCCACATGTGGCGAATAGACTTTGTGAATATGGCGAATGTAGCACTGAAATATTTTTTATAATAAATAAAGTTTCCGTTACCATGACTTTAGACAAATTAAAAAAAACACTATTTTTGCCAGTCAAAAAAACAAAAACAAATCAAGAAATTTTATTTAAAAAAAAAAAAATACGACAAAATAATAACTATTCTATTTTAATGAACTTGTGGTGGGAAAATACGAAAATGAAAAAAAGAACAAACAAAAATTGTCAAATTTTGGATTTTGTTATCTTTATAATAACTTTTTAATTACAATGATACAATAATTAGTGATTTTTTTATAAAATACATATACATTTAAGTGGCGAATGAAATTATTTAAAAATAGCAATTGTGGCTACAAACAAATTTCTGTTGGACACCGCAGGTTAAAGGGTGAACTGACATAACCGCGAATGTCATAACCGCGAAAAATGTTTGTCATAACCGCGAAACTAGAATTTGTATGAGTTTCGCGGTTATAACAAAAATTTTTGTTATAACCGCGAAACTAATTTTATTTTTGTCATAACCGCGAATTCGCGGTTATGACAAAAAAAATGTTAAGTTTTTCGCGGTTATAACAAAATTTTTTGTTATAACCGTAGCCACTCCCATAATATATATTTGTATGAGAATGAACACAATTGAGGCGACTGGTGACAAACGACAAACGACTAAAAATGTTTCTATTTTGTCGCCGGGCGACAAGGACAATCGTATTTTTTTTTATTTGTTTCCCTACTAGCTTTTTGCAAAGATGACATATTATAAAGATAAGAACACAGCAATAAGTGTAGTTTTCTCCCGCCAAAACTTCTCTTTGTATTGGTTGTTTTTTTTTTATTTACACTTAGTTTTTATATTATTTTATTATAGGTGTTCAATAGACAAAATCAGGGATGGACCTGATGAAATATTTTTTAAATAAAAATTCTTAAATTTAAACGTGTAACACGGATAAAATTTTATTTCTGTTTTTCTTAATTTTAATTAAAGCACTTTAAAATATAAAAATTCGACAGCGAATAAAAGGATTTACTAAAAATTCTTCGCAATACTGCCGTTTGAAAATTTTGAAGGGCCATAACTCCAAAATGGGGGCCTTCCCGCAACAACCGTTTCGGATTTAACATTTTAGGGACCGCCTCTATTACCTACCCAAAAATAGGGCAAATGGGGCACAAAAAAATTTCCATACAAAAATGTATCAAAACTTTGGGAGGCCCTATCTCCGAAACGGGGCCTTTGCCCCAAGAACTGATTTCAGTTTTGGGAGTTTGGGCACCGCCTCTACCGCCCTCCAAGTTTCAGCCCATTCTGAGAGGTTCAAGGAAACGGAAGTTTAGCCAAATTCTTTATTAAAATAATTGTAACAGTGGTAGGAATCAACATTAATTAAACTGGATAAAATTATAATTTTATTCATTTTAATGAACATTATTTCCACCTTGCTTTCTAATTATTGCAAAATATTTTTCTTAACAATCTTGATATAACTGGCGGGTGCAGATATTCAAAAAATCTAAAGAAATATATCCTTATCGATTTTTACATGATGGGAACAAAAATAATTATATTTCGATCATTATACCTGGCAAAATATACTTTTTTCCTGACATTTTAATATATTTAATTATTTTGTTGAAAAAAATTTATTATTTTACAACTTTTTTTTTTACACAACTTAACTTCAGTTGAAAGTTTTCAAATTTAAGTTTACATCCCTAATCATTTATTTTTTTTTTTATCGTTTTATTTTGGAAAAAAAGCAAAAATCGTGACGCGTTTAAAACAATAACATTCAATTTGATCACGCGTTTAAGGCAAAACGTGTAAGAAAAAAAAAATTCTTATTCATATACAGAGTGACTATACTTGCTTTAATTTTAAAAAGTTTACTTAAAAATTTATAAAAAAATAAGTATTTTGGGTTTTATGCTAATACTAAATTTAGAAAACAATTTTTGAAATGTTACAAAATATTTTTGTTGTTTAAAAAATATAAATAAAGGTTTTTTAAACAAAATAATTTCAATACAACCTGAAAAATTTAAATATGTTGAGAGGAAAATTTATGCCATATACCTTGTAAATTAGAAAAATAATACACATAAAAATGTATTGCTGTCCTTGTCTAAAAAATAGTTTACACTATGCTACTTATCTTTATAATATGTCATCTTTGCTTTTTGTCAGTGATCTCAGTGGTCACAAATACATGGGAGCGGATTTTCATGTGAATGTATTGGATTTTTAGCATATTATAAATAAATTTTTTTGCATGTATTTACTATTTACTATAACTCAGTGATCAGCACTGAGTCATTGATAAATCATCACTGAGATTATGTTGAACAAAAGAGAGGCAGATGTTTTATATTTCAATAACACAAAAAAATTTGAAAGTGAAACGAAAAAAAAATTTAAGACAATTTTTTTCTATTTATCGGAGAATCAAAGCAAAATTAATTTTAAAAATTAAAAATAATATTCAATATGGGGGTTGGACATTTGTCCGCGGGACATTTGTCCGCGATTTGTTTTTGTATCGCGGACATAAAATTGACATTTGTCCGCGATTCAAAATGTCTTTTGTCCGCCGCGGACAAATGACATTTTCCAAAATGTCATTTGTCCGCGATAAAAATTAATCGCGGACAAATGACATTTTGAAAAATGACATTTGTCCGCTAAAAATCTGAAAAATCAATCGCGGACAAATGACATTTTGCAAAATGACATTTGTCCGCTAAAAAGTTAAAAAATCAATCGCGGACAAATGACATTTTGCAAAATGACATTTGTCCGCTAAAAATTAAAAAAAGCAATCGCGGACAAATGACATTTTGGAAAATGACATATGTCCGCTAAAAATTTGAGGCTAAAGTGCAGATGACGTGAACCAATCAGAATCGGCACAACAAGAGAGGGTGGTGGGGGGCGGGCGGGTGGACTGGTGGTTGGTCAGTGGGATTTGCGGCGTTAGCCGCAAATCCCACTGACCAACCACCAGTCCACCCGCCCACCCGCCGCCCCCCACCACCCTCTCTTTAAGGGGCAAATCGGGCAAAAAAAAAAAAAATTGCATATACAAAATGTATGAACAATTTGGGGGGACTCTACCCCTCTTCCCTTTTCCAAGCTTCAGACGATTCTGAGTGGTTCACGTAATCTGCAGTATCTCCAAAATTGAAAAATCAATCGCGGACAAATGACATTTTGCAAAATGACATTTGTCCGCTAAAAAAACTGAAAAATCAATCGCGGACAAATGACATTTTGCAAAATGACATTTGTCCGCTAAAAATTAAAAATTTCAATCGCGGACAAATGACATTTTGCAAAATGACATTTGTCCGCTAAAAATTCGAAAAATCAATCGCGGACAAATGACATTTTGCAAAATGACATTTGTCCGCTAAAGTTAGAAAATTCAATCGCGGACAAATGTCATTTTGCAAAATGTCATTTGTCCGCTAATTTTGGGACATTTGTCCGCGGCGGACAAATGTCATTTTACAATCGCGGACAAATGACATTTTGCAAAATGACATTTGTCCGCGAAGTTTTCCATACAAATTTCATCGCGGACAAATGTCCCGCGGACAAATGTCACGGCGCCATTCAATATTATTAATTAAAAAGATGAAAAAATCAGAAATTAAATAATTATTTAATATAATTATATGGTAAGAAATATATTTTATATTTAAATTAATAATGAATTATATTATAGTTAACACATAGTTTTTCGTTTAGATGCCTGTGGATCAGGAATGGGAGTATTATTACCCGAAAAAGAAGTGAAGAAGAGTGTGGTTAAATCACACAAAAGTATAGATTCAAAAAAAAGAAAAACTATCGATTTGCCTGCTGCTGTCACAATGCCTGTGGATACTTAATTAATTTAAAATTCAATTCATTTTATAGTTAATTCATTCATCTTTAAAGTTAAAAATAAATTTATCCAGATAAAACAAATGTTTTATTTATTTTTTAGAAAGGAAAGGCAGTAACGAGTACTAGGTAGTGAATAAGTGATGAATAATGGGTGATGAATGAGTGATGAGTACTGGGTAGTTAAACAGTGATGAGTTTTGTATAAAAGCAAGTATACCCTCGCCATCGCCGTCGCCGTAATTGTGTTCATTTAGAGTTGTTGTGCATTTGTGTGATTTTGAGTTGATGCTGTCGATGTTGCAATTGCATCCGAATCAGGCATTGACGCGATCATCGATTTAGAGCTAGCGCGAGCGACGCAGCCACTTTTTTGACCTAGCAGCAGCGAAAAATTTTTAGGTGAAAACAATCGCTAGCAGCCATATAAGTTAAAAAAAACAGGCGCAATGAAATTGAAGTTTCAGTTTTGTTCAATTTTGTTTTGTAAATATGATTATGATCGCGTCGACGCCTGGCCTGATCCAAACCATCCAATCCAAACCAAAAAGTTGCAAAAATTAAAATAAATTCAGAAAAAAAAAAAGAAATTGGTAATAAAATGAATTACAATTTTCGCTGTGGAGAAATATTTTTTTTAGATGGTCGAGAAGATTTTCTTTTTATTTGTAAATTTTGTAATAAAATTTTTCACAATTTTGATAATTTCTCAGATCATCGTAATAAATGTTTTCCAAAACAAGGTAATTTATTAAAGCATAAAATAGACATATTTTAGGTACCTACCATGAAAATTAACTATTTGAAAAAGTAGATAGGGTGTCAAAAATGAGAGGTGGTGGTTGGCTAGTAGCATTAGCGGCTCACTGTTCTGAAAATAGGGCAAATCGGGCAAAAAAAAATTGCCTTCCAAGTTTTAGCCGATTGTGAGTTCACGTAAACTGCAGTATCGCCAAAGTTAGTATGTAGATGTCACCTTTAGGCAACTAATTTTTTCAGTTTGAACGAATGAAAAATAATTACATTTCAATATTTAAGTATTTTGATAGGAAAAAGTTTCCAAACAAGGAAAAACAGCTTCAATTATAGGTACCTATTCTATACTCAGCCAACCAAATTCTATTTTTAAGAATTTTAAATTCTATTCTGATTCGTTAGTACTTTAATAGTATTATTTAATTAAGGGAGGTACTGTGTAACTTAATAAAAGCTTAAATCTCATTTTCATCTATCGTCTGGAAAAGAGTTTACAATGTCTTTTGTTTGAGTCCTTTGTGAAAGTCATCTGAAATAACAGGTAAATAATTTAAATTTTCCTTTTCCTTGTAGCTATAATCTCATATACCTAGGTAGGTACCTACCTACATTTTTTCATCTTACCGCGATGAATTTTCCAGTTTTTGGCCTTTATCAATTAGGAATTCTTGTAAATCATTAAACCCTTTATAAATATATTCTTTTTCATCCACAGTTCTTCCCTTATTGTCTGGTTCCCTTTTTGCTAAAATCTAACTTCACATCATTGTCCATAAAATAATAAAGAACTCTGATAGACAAACCAAATTTAAAGAAGACAGTAAACTAGGAAAAACCCGGTCATCTTCAATTAAAACCATTATTAAGTTGATTTTGCTCAAATATTTTTTAATAAAATTGTGATTTTTGATCAAACTTAATTAGGGTTACCAGATTTTCCCCACTACAAACCGGGACAAAAAGAATTTTTTTACAAAATTAATAAAATTTATTAAAAAAATATTTTATTTAATATAATTATAAAAAAATGGCCCATTATTACTTCAACAAGGTCAAGTACGTAATTAAATAATATCTTAAAATTAATAACACAAATTAGGAACAAAAAATATAAATATTCATTTCATTTACTTGCCGAAGCAACTGCAGATTTGTGTTTCTGACTTTTCATGTAATTTTTAATGTCGGATAAACCATGACTTGTACTAAAACTTGAATTTCAATGTCTACAATACGCTTCCGTATCAATTTTGCGTTTTTTATAAAAGGAAATTCTGTAGTACATTTTTCTAGAAATTGGCATTTTCTCTTTGGAATGCTTGAACTTGAAGGTATAAAATAAATCTAATAATATATAAAATGAAATTAGTAAACCAAATTTTATAAATAAAAGATACTAACAAAAATTGGTACCAGCCAAATTCCAGCCAACTTTTGCAGCTAAATAAACAAACAAAAATGTATAAATAAACAAATACTACCCTGCAACATCTTTAAAGGCTGGATTGATGTAATGTAGGATCGAGAATTAGAAAAATGAAAGGAAAGCGTAACATAACCTGAACAAAGTGGCACATTTTTTATAAGTTTATTAATTTTTTTTGGTCAAAAATGTTAAACCGGTACTATTGAGCGTCCCGAGAACCTTTTTCGGGACGTCATGAAATGACATGAAAACCGGGACAATCCCGGAAAACCGGGACGTCTGGCAACCCTAACTTAATGCATCGTCAAACTTGTTTGAAATGAATAATAATGTATGTAATTTTTTAAAAGTGAGTGAGCAGAAGGATAAACATACTTTTCCTTTTAATTTTTTGGATTAAGTTTACATTATTTCTAATATTTACGGCCAAAGGTAAAGTGAAAGTAAACCCGACTGAAAATACCTACCTAAATGTGATGGTTATTAGTTAGACTGTATATAGACTATATATATTGTACATAAGAGGATCGCATTAAGGTGATAAAAAGAACCAAAAACGATGGTCCACTATCATCATTGGGATCTAGGTAAACGAATTATCTTCTCTTGTCAAGGAATACTTGCAGGTTCATAATATCTTTAAAAAACTGTTCGTCATAAAATGGTGTACAATTTATAAATTGGATTGTATTTGGTATTAAAATTTTTTAACAAAATTTTAATGCTGTATTTTTTTAGAAAACATTTATTTGGTTGATGTTGTTAAAATTATTAATTTTGAAAATATGGAATTGGCATCAAATGGCAAAGCAGAAAAACGCAAGAAACCAATGAAAATTCATAAAAATAATGTAAATCCAATACCTAATTTTCTGCCGATTACTAATTTTGATGATCCTATAGGAATTGTTCCGAATAATGATAATGAAAATGGTAACGAAAATGATAATCATGAAGATAACGACAATTACGTTGATGACAATGGTAACGAAAATGATTCATTTGAAAAGTCATTTATTGAATTTATTGATTTTGATGACCAAGTACAAGAAGAACTTAAATTATCAAGTCGTACTGAAAATAAATCTTCTGAGCACGACGGCCTTGTAACATTTCCAATGGGAAAGTCTTCAACAGAAATTGTTAAAAGAATTATCGAAAGATGTGATTTATGTACTAAATCATTTTATTCCAAATCCTGTATACATGATCATAAAAAAGCTAATCATCCAGATTTAAAACTAGCAGGTAAGAGACCATTTCAATGCGAGATATGTGAAAAGTGTTTTACCCGATTTGACCATTTATAAGAGATCATAAAATATCTAAACATAAACTAACTAATTTTTCAGAAGATGAAATTGATAAAACTCCATATAAATGTAAAATGTGTCCAGCTGAATTCACCAGGTCATTTGGATTAAAACTTCATGAACGTCGTCACACAGGTGAATATTACAACCTTAAAAAAAATATTTTCAATCAATATCAATTTATTAGTAAAGTAACGCTTTTAGTATTCACTTAGGTCATGTTGTAGCGGGTCGATGTGTCCAGATTCCGTTAAAGAAAAATAAATATTAATTGAATTTTGAAAAAATTAAAGCCATATTAAACAGACAAATAAATAATTATTGTAATGTTATTTATTTGGATTATAATAAGTCTTTTTCTTTTTGTTACAAACAAACCATTAATTTTTTATTCTATTCTTATTGCGTCAATTTTTGTTTGTAATCAATCAATTTGCTAAAAATTCTAGTAAAAAAATGTTTGACCTACATAGTACATACCTATCGAAATTAGTCTTAAAAGTAAAAATAAAAATAAACCATCAATAGATCTATTCTGAAATTGTACATATTTAATTTAAGAGTATTTTATATTAAAATGTGCGTTTTTAGTTAAAAATTCGACGTTGTTAAATGTTGCGATTGCAAAAAATATTCAATTATTGGAACAGAGGTTGGTAAAAATGGAAAAATATATTGTTCCACATGAGGAACTACAAATTCATCTACCAATACAAACAAATGTGGAGCTTGAAAATTTAAATGAAAAAATTACGAATGATATTCAATTTCGTCATAATTTGGTTAGTTTAAAAAATATTTCAAATTTGATTTTTTTTTTTAAACGTACCTAGCTACATTTTTTTTATTTCCAGACAAAATTTCTAAAACATTTTGAACCCGTTGTAGGCCGTCATGTCAGTACAGGATTATCACAAATTGTTAGTGATAAATTATTATTTGATTATAATTGGTTTGGGATGAATACCAAACAAGCTTCAAAACTTGCTCTGAAAAAATACGTTTTGTTCAGCGAGGTTCTTTATGGTAAAATTATTATTTTGCATTTATGAAAATAATAAGCTTCTTATTAATATTTTTCAGAATCGTGGAGTAGTAAATTCAAGACTTACAACCAATATTGTTCTTCAATGCGCAAACAAATATCATACGGTCATAATAGACAAAAACGTCGTTTGAAAGATAAGTAACGCACTAAATAAGTTTCAACTTATGATAGTACAACAAAAACAATTTTTTTTTATTAACATTACATACCTATTAATTTTTAATATCATTTGTGTAAGTATAATAAAATACCAACTTCACTTCACTTATTAGCATAGCAGTTATTTAAAAAATTGAAATCGGATTTTAATTTCCAGGTCGTTTAATTTGTGAACGACACGATTTTACAGATATTATTTAAACAATTTAAACCTAAATTTTAAATTTCTCATAACAATTTCAATTTGTGAATCTACTTTTAAGTGTATTTAATAATAAAATTGTACATATAATAAAAAAAGTAGCAAAAATTAGTTAGAAAATATTTTTTTGTAATCCGCTAATAAGTGAACAGATTCTTTGATAATACATTTTTTTTTTTCAATTTGATTTTTTTATTATAATATTTTTATACAGATTATTATTTCGAATTAAAAAATGTATAAGGAATAAATATTATTTACTTTTAAAAAAAAATAGAACTCCGCTGGAGAAAATTGAATGATTTTTCTGAAAGTTAAATTTTTCTCTATATTATGTATTTGATAAATACGTACTATGTGCAACGCTTAATTCAACATAAAATTAATTAGACCCAGATTATGACTAATTTATATTATACATTTTCAAAACGCTTGCTATTTAATAAAGAAGAATTTCTAATTATTATGAATTCTAATGTTTTTTAATGGATATGTTGTATAATATTATTATTCAATTGTTTTATGATTTAGTCATGTATGTCTGATATTATCTATGATCTTAAAGTCTTTTCAGGATGGTTTGCGGTTCTGCTTTCTGAATTCAATTTGGGCATTACCCCCAAGTTAGACTGGAATTTTTTACTACTTGACGAAAATAGTAGTTCAATGTATTGGTGAAATTTTATTATTTTATTAATTTTAAATTTACTATCTTCTCTACTGGCTAAATCAATCTAAATCAAGACAGTTGAATGGATAGTCACAGTCAGTTCCTATTACATGAAAAATAAAAATTTGTATGCCTTGTTTTTATTTATAACTATACTCAAAAAAAAAAAAAAAAATTAACACAAAAAAAATTAAAACATGATTAAAAATTTTAATAAAAATCTTGATAGTAAAAAGACACCCACCCAACTATCTTATTACAAATACAAATTAAAAACACATACAATGATCTACTATCCGGACAGTTTACTGTCCAGTCTAATCTCTGCGTTAGGTTCAAGTTCATATACAATCGAATTCAGTCGTAACTTCTTGACTGTGTCGGCATATGTTAAGCAATTTAGACATTTAAAGACTATCGTTCGACGCTTTTGTATTAGTTAAAACTACCACATCAATATATAAAGTTTGTTCGTCGTAACCTATGTTATAATTTCCCATTATCTTGCAAAATGAGAGGCATATATTAGAATTTATATAAAACAATTTTCCGGGATTAAAAACAGAAATTCAACTGTATTAAATTGTTGTTATTTTCTTCTTAAATAAATAAAAGATCAACATGTTTTTTTTAATTTTCATATATTTTGTATTTATAAATAATGAATTGGTCTTAGCTTTAAAATTCTTTTTAGGTTGAACCACAGAGAAATAGAGTATACATAGAGGAATAAGTTCATACATCTTTTTTACTATGAAAAATTAGTTCCATTTTTTTTTTTTTTTATTAAGGGGGTACGGGTATTCTGGTCTAGAAATTTGAAAAAATCATTTTTTTTTTCATATTTTCAAAGTTTAACCCTTTAAGAACATGTCTTTAAGAGGATTTTAGAAAATTCAAATTATTTTCGGAGGTATGGCTGTTATATTAAAATATGATTTCATGAATTAGACTGCGAGAAACTTTACGTGAAACTTTAAACGCGTTTTTCTCAAAACTGTCTTTTTTAAAACGATACCCATGATAACTCCAGTCCTTCTTCTTTGAGAGCCCCCACTTCTGCAGCTGCGAACTTTTTGAATTTTGAATTTTTTACTTTTTTTTTTTTTTACTGTATTCTTAAAACATTAATAAATATCCTATAAATTCGTGCCTCTAGACTAAAATACTCCCTTAAAGTTTCCAAATCACTAAATGGGATACCTTTTATACTTAAAAAAGTATGGATTTGATAATGGGGACCAGGGATGCCAACTGGGGTGTTTTACCCTGGAGTTTCCAGTTTTTCAACTAAAACTCCAGTCTCCAGGTTTTTTTAAATTTTACCAGTTTTTTTTCAAAATTAATAATTTTAAAGTAAAAAAGAAATTCACATAAGCCATTCACCAGTAGATGTCATTTTACTTTGTTATTCATTTAGCTATGGTATCATTTGTTCCAAAACAAAGTTATTATATACCTTTAAGAAATAATTGATTTCATTAATTAACTAATCTTTTTCTAATTTCAATTATTAAGTATTTTTATTTATTGTATTTATTTTATATTACTTTTTATAAAGTTTTATTCTAATTTGAATTAGACTACGATTAAAATCACTTGACCAATCCGTTATGCAAAGCTTTGCCTTTCCATTACAAAATTCCATACAAAATTTAGGGGAAATTTTTTAAGAAAAAAAGCTTGTATGGAATTTTGTAATGGAAAGGGAAAGCATTGCATAACGGATTGGTCAAGTGATTTGAATCGTACGCCGCAAATCCCACTGACCAACCACCAGTCCACCCGCCCGCCCGCCGCCCCCCACCCACTCTCTCGTTGTGCCGATTCTGATTGGTTCACGTCATCTGCACTTTAGCCTAAAATTTTTAGCGGACATATGTCATTTTCCAAAATGTCATTTGTCCGCGATTGCTTTTTTTAATTTTTAGCGGACAAATGTCATTTTTCAAAATGTCATTTGTCCGCGATTGATTTTTTAAATTTTTAGCGGACAAATGTCATTTTGCAAAATGTCATTTGTCCGCGATTGATTTTTCATATTTTTAGCGGACAAATGTCATTTTGCAAAATGTCGTTTGTCCGCGATTAATTTTTATCGCGGACAAATGACATTTTGGAAAATGTCATTTGTCCGCGGCGGACAAAAGACATTTTGAATCGCGGACAAATGTCATTTTTATGTCCGCGATACAAAAACAAATCGCGGACAAATGTCCAACCCCCTAATTGTGCTTCACCCTTAAAAAATTTAAGAATTTCAAATTTTGAATTTCAAATTCCTAATGTATTTTGTTGTGTAAAATTTCAAATTTTTTTTGTTGTGAATTTCAAATACACGCTGTTGTGTATTTGAGATTCACAACAACAAAAAAAAAATTTTGATATTCTAATTGATTTTTCTTGTACAATAATTTTTTGTTCATAATTTTTGCCCGATGTTATAAAATCCTTTAAATTTAGGGAAAGAAAATCCTACTCTGGCAGCTTTGTCATTAATATTTGAAATTTATGAAAAAAAGTAATGTATTTTGTTAGTGTGATTTAATGTCAAAAAAAAGTTTTCGGGTACATTAGGAATTTGAAATTCAGAATTTGAAATTCTTAAATTTTTTTTAAGGGTGAAGCACAAATGTGATTTATAAGTTATTATTTTTTCTATCTACATTTTTTGTTTTTTCAACTCCAGTTTTTCCTCGGTCAAGAGTTGGCAACCCTGATGGGGACAGGAAGTTTAGACGGGATTAAAAAGTGGGACAGTTAGTAGGTAATCATTTACACTCTTCTTAAAACGGTGCAATTCGTAAATCAAGCGTCCGCCAGCTGTCTGGAACAGTTTTGATGGGAGAGCATTCCACATTCTCGAGGTGCGAACTGAAAACGAATCTCCGAAGCTCGTTCTATCACATCTGGGAATTTTGACGGAATATGAGTGTGACGTTGAGGCGGCACGTGTTTGACGTGAAAATACTTGAAGTAGATGAAGTAGGGCCTTTACTTCCAGGGAACACGTATCCGTTTCTACAAGGTATTTATAGAAAATGGAAAGTGAACCTACATTACGACGGTGATTGAGTGATGTTAAAGAGCTGGTGGTTTGGTGATCGTTGATCAATCTAATAGCCCTTTTCTGAACTTTGTCCAGGTACTCAAGATGGGTTTTAGGAGCACCACCATCAGCGCATATATGTAAATTGTATTCTAATTTCGGTCGTATGTAGGATTTGTAAATGTTTAAGAGATCAGAGGGGGGAAAGTACTGTTTACATCTTTTTAGAAAACCTAGACATTTAGCTGCGTTTTTAGCCGTTTCGAAAATATGAATTTTCCAGCTCAGATTATTTTCGAACCTAAAATGTCAAGGTTTCCAGATTTTCCAATACTCTCGCCTTGAAAAGAAAGTTGGGGTTCGAAAGTTGACAGCTTTCTAGAAATAAGGCAGCATTGCGTTTTAGAAGCGTTAAACTCAACTCTGTTGAGAAGACCCCATTGTGAAATTTTGGATAGGTCGTGATTTATGCTACTTTGTAGAAAATTTTGTTTCGTAGTAACAGCATTTGAAGATGCCGATTTCCTATTAATAAAATCGTAGCATGCCACCAAGTTACTGTCATCGGCGAAGCTGTGGATGGGATTGAGTGTTGATTGCAGAAGGTCATTAACGAAAATTAAAAAGAGGGTTGGGGGAGAGAACACATCCTTGGAGTACACCGGAGTTGATGTTAAAAATATGTGACTGGTACCCATCCACAACAGCAGTAATAGTATTTCTAAAAATGTGCGTAAATTGAAACAAAATCTATACAATACTATAAAATGGAGCTAATCCCCACCTGTTAATTTCATACATGTATTCCTATGTTATATTAGTTATATTATATTTGTTTGTGGTTTAACTTTTATTGCATCTATCAAACTTTGGACTCAAGCCTATTTGCAAAATGAATTTTAACAAATTAATATACATACCTATGGGGAATGAGAATTAAAAATCTATGATTTATCTATATATACATAATATATATTTTTCATTTTTGTCTTTTTAAACAAAGGGATTTCAAATATTCTCAAGAATTTCAAAACCTTGATGTAAGTAAAGCTTATGTTACTATTAACATTTATAACTTTTTTTATATTAGGTGATAAGCCGTATATATGTCCGTTCGATGAATGTTCAAAAAGATTTATCGCCAAACCACATCTTTGATCCATTTGCTTACAAACACACTCGAAAAAAAGCCATGCATGTGACATTTTATCTGGTCAATTTATCTGGTTTAATACCACATAAAAAACGTTATCCAGGTAAGATTGGTAAAATATCGTTACTAAATATTTTATTTTTACAAAAACTATTACCTATCATTGATTAAAAATACTAAAAAAATACCAACGATTTTTCAACTCTTTTTTGTATTTTTATTTGAAGGTGTTAGTAAAACGAAATAAAATACTTTCCATATATTGATACTTATCAGTGCATTAACAGTATTTTATTTGTAGATTATATTGTAAATTATATTGTAATAAATTGTAATTAAAGTGAGCTTCTTCTCCAGCTTAATAATTTTAAATTTAAAGAATTAACATAATTATTCTTCCAAAAGTCTGTTTCGATTTTTATTTTTTTAATAATAATAATGAAAAAATCTTAAAACAAAATACCTATAATAAAATTTAAAATAAAAACTAAAATGTATTTTTTTTTTTAAATTATTTATTCATTTTTAATGCTACTTTATACTACTTTTCAATTAATTCCTATGTTGAAGATATTGTTCCAGATAAAAATTTAATTAAACAAAATTGCAAATTAATATGAAAAATTTTACTATTTCTTTAATTTTTATTGGTTGCAAAAAAAAATAATGAATTTTAAAATATTTAAATATTTAATTATGGGAGCGTCTACAGTTACGGCAAACGTAACTCTTTTTTTTTTTTTGAGAGTTACGGCAACCGTAATCCTGTTCAAAATTGACTAAAGTTACGGCAAACGTAACTCTTTTTTTATTTTTAGAGTTACGGCAACCGTAATCCTGTTGAAAATTGACTAAAGTTACGGCAAACGTAACTCTTTTTTTAATTTTTTGAGTTACGGCAACCGTAATCCTGTTGAAAATTGTTTAAAGTTACGGCAAACGTAACTCTTTTTTTTTTTTTGAGAGTTACGGCAACCGTAATCCTGTAGAAAATTGTCTAAAGTTACGGCGGACGTAACTTTTTTTTTTTTTTAGTGATTACGGCAAAGTTTTTTTTGAGCATTATGACTTTTTTTTTAAATAAAAAGTTGTTATGCTGAATGGGGGACGGCCGCCGCCTCCCCCAAACCCCCTAGGGCTTCTTTTTTTTTTTTTTTTTATTTTGCCTTGGCGCTTCGCGCTTTTAATTTTTTTTTTTGTATTTTTGTATAACTATGTAAGGTTTTACTATTCTTGCATTTTTTGTATGACGATGTAAGGTTTTTACTTGTCAATAACTTTCACATGTACACATAATTTATATTTTCTATTTTGTACACGTTTATAATTTTAATACTGTAGCCGAGAGGTAGAGTGGTAGAATGAAATGCTAAAGATCGAGGTTCGAATCCCGAAGAAAGGGTTAAGACAAAAAAAAAAAGAAAAAAAGAAAAAAAAGAAAAAAAAGAAAATTAAATAAATTTTTTTTTTTTTTTTCGAAAAAAAAAAAAAAAAAATTGCCGTAACTTTAAGCATTACCTAAAAGTTACGGTTGCCGTAACTTTAAAAAAAAAAAAAAATTTACGTTAACCGTAACTGTTAAAAAAAAAAATAAGTTACGTTAACCGTAACTGTTAAAAAAAAAAACTAAGTTACGGTTGCCGTAACTGTAGCCACTCCCTTTAATTATCTACAAAATAGGTACCGTTGCATAGTTAGTACAATTTCATGTTTTTAAATATGAAAATGTTTTGAAATCCGGTAATATTGGAAAAAAGTTTAATTTTTCGTGATAAAAAAAATCAGAGAAATTCTCCCCTACTTGCAAAATAAATTTGGTTATTATTTTTCATAATACTATTGATTATTGAACTGTTTTGATTTTCATTATTATAAAATTAATAATTTGATGTAAGAATTTTGTTTCTTCAATATTTTAAAGTTGAATCTCTTAAAAAAATAGATTTGACCGAAGAATTTGTTCGAATTCATAAAAAAATTTTTTTAACGAATATTTGATTGGAATATAATTTTCTACAATCGAAACCTGATCGGGAGATGTTTCAATTTTTTGAAACATAAGGCAGCAAATCAACACCACCATCTATTCTGCATTTGCATTGTAACCAACATTCACATTTATAAAAATTATTATAGGGTTGGTCGCACCAGCTTTGGCATTGTCTCTTACATTGTCTATAATCGGAATCAGAACATCCGCCGACTTTTACAATACCTACAGAAAACCATTTTACTCAGTGTATTTTCGATTTAAAATGTTAAATAAGTTATGATATGGAATAGAATAATAGATGATATTAATGTAAGATTCAGAAAAGTAATAGATAGAAAAGTTTTTAATTCATATTAACATTTATATATTATCTACAAATCCGGTATTGGTGCACGTGTGACCGTCACACACGTTCCACCAAGCATGTTTTTGACTATAAATTTAATTACTACTTACTAACTGCCAACATTAATAATATAATAAATTTTTGGAAAAGCATTTTGCTTCAGAACACAAACACTAAATTTAGAATTCAAGAAATTAAAATTGCTAGTATATTTGAATTGAAAAAAAAAAAATTAAACTAAATAAGTGATTGGTTTTTGCATACGTTTTTAAGGTCTATATATACGAAAAAACTATAATTGGCATGTCGAATGGGTTAAATAAGTATATCGAATTTTAAATTCGATTGGGCTTAGTAAATAGTTTATTTTTTTTTAATCCATTAAAACCGTTATTAATCATTGTAAATTTTTGATGAAAAAATTTTTCATTTACATTATACATAGCATAATTAGTTATAATACATTTTTTTGGGAATAAGATTTTTTTTTCTTTCATTTGAAATCTTTGGCTTTAGTTTCTTACCATTAATTAAACTGAACTAAATTGATACATATGTTCAATATTTTTAAAATAGTTAGTTATGTTCTTTCAAAACAGATAAGTCAACCTTTTATTTATAGATTATTTTTGTTTTAATCGATTTTAGAAAAGATTTTCTATGGATATTTTGATATCTTCAATATACCTACCTGCATACATTTTAAATCTAAATTATATAAATTTCCAACTTTCTATGATTTTGTATTGGCAGTGTAGCAGAAGTCCGCATCAAGGTGTAATTTTACATGGAATTCAAGGGTGTTTTATAATGATTTACATCTCAAATAAAGTAAACTATTATTAATTAGGTTACAGAGCCCTATAAGCTGAAAAAAACAAAATTTTCTAAGTCTTAAAAATAGAAATTACTGAAAAACCATTACATGATTCATTTGTTTTAAAAAACCAAATATATTTTTATCTGTAAATATGAAACTAAAAAAATCGAAAAATCGTATGAAAAATAAACAAATAAAAAATTTTAGAAGTTGGAAAACAAAATAAAGATTCTAATCGAAAAAAAATATTTGAAGACAAACAATAAGGTTTACCGTACTAATTTAATTATTGCTTACTCGTTTAATTATTGCTCATTATGTCGATTTTCCAGCTTTTTATTTTTATTTGTATTATTTTCCATACGATTTTTTTTATCAATCCGTTTCGTTTTCCGTTTTGGTACAAAATTTAAATCGTTATCCACCTTCATATGTTTGTTTTACTCATTAATTCGGAGTGTTCTTGAATATGCATCTGTCATTCGGAAACCTTTTTGTTGAAAGGATCCAAAGAAAATTCATTAATTCTTATTTTTCAAATTTGGTCTACAAGAAGATAATTACAGCGATAGACTTCACACCCTGAATATGGTGTCACTTTGTCAAAGAAGGCTTATAGTAGATGAATTATTTTTTATAACTTCTGGATTGACTTCTGTTCCTTGTCTCTACCTAAATTTGAATTTTTATAATCCCACCAGATCGAATAGATTAAATTTAACGTTCTCTCTCCCTCATTCAAGGACAAACTTATTGGCAAAGAGCCCAATTATAAGAATTCAATTGAGTTACAATGAATTTTTTAATTTTGTAGTTGATATTTCTGATAATAATACATTAGGTCTCAAAAATGTAGTTAAACGCACCGCTACTCAACTTCCCAAAGTTCATTTTATGATATGGTGAGCATAATTAGTTAATTGGTTAGGTACTCATAGTTTTAAATGTTAATGTTATCTAAGTATTTGAAGTAATATTCTTTACTTGAATTCAGTCAAACTCTGAATTATTTTTTTTTTACTTGATTCTTTAAATTTGTTTATTTTTTGAATTTTTAAAACAATCTTTTATAAATATTATCTATAGTTTGTAAATTTTATGTTTAGTCCTTAGCTTACTTTTATATACCAAAACTTTTGTAAAAAGTTAAATCCAAATAGCTTATAATTAGTTTAATATTAAACTGTTATAAGCGAGTCACACTACAACTAAAAAGCCACTACTTATGGTGGCTTTTTCAAATGCGTTCACACTTGCATTTTTTTTTTTTTTTGTTTTTTTTTCTCTTTTTGTAATATCTTTTTCCTTTTTTTTCCGAAATTTTTTTTGTTTTTTTATTCGTTTTTTTTTAAAAAATAGCCGCCAACTTCCTGAAAGTATGCAATTCTTAGTTTATTTTTTTCTCACAGAGCTCATTTGTTATTTGATCCCTGATTTTCTAGTGGCTTTTTGAAAAGCCACTAGCTTTTTTTCTTTTATTTTGTATGGAAAAAGCCACTAAATAGCCACAACGATGATAGCTTTTTCAAAAAGCCATTAAAAAGCCGAAGTGTGACAGCCATATTAGCTGTTATTTGAATAAAATAAAAATAAATTAAAAATCCTACCAAATCGCTTAAATAATTTCCAAAAGATGTCGCCCTACTTATGATATTGCCAATTGCATCTTTTGTTTTGTTTGTTGAGTGAAGAGTGAGTGATTTCTAACGAGTCTAATAAGCGAGCTCCACTTACACCTTTAAACTAACATTTAGCTCGAACTGACCTAAGAACTAACCTATAAACTAACGTGTTCTATGCAAAAAAAAAAGAAAAAATAACTAGCTTTTACATAAAAGCTAGTTTATACTCAGGGTTGGGAGCGAATTTTTTGTATTAAGAGGTATCTGACATTGTTGTTTTTTGTTGTTTGAGTGAGTTTTTTTTTAAGGTACTGCATAGTTTTTTTTTGGTCAAAAAAAGTAAACAAACAAAATAAAAACCAATAAAAAAAATCAAAAATAATTCCATTCAATAATTTTTTTTTATTTATTTTTTTTTTCGATTTTCATTATTATTTTAAGATTTGTTATTAATTTTTTTTTCTAATTATTAAATTTTTTTCTTCAAATTCAAATAAATGTAGTTTTTGTTATTGTTTTTAAAATTCAATTTTAAATATTTTTGTTTGTTTACAATTTTTAACTAGCGTGAATTAATATAGTGTGGACGCATTTATTAAAGTTAATAAGGCTGTCACACTTCGGCTTTTTAATGGCTTTTTGAAAAAGCTATCATCGTTGTGGCTATTTCGTGGCTTTTTCCATACAAAAAAAAGAAAAAAAAGCTAGTGGCTTTTCAAAAAGCCACTAGAAAATCAGGGATCAAATAACAAATGAGCTCTGTGAGAAAAAAATAAACTAACAATTGCATACTTTCAGGAAGTTGGCGGCAATTTTTAAAAAAAAACGAATAAAAAAACAAAAAAAATTCCCAAAAAAAAAGGAAAAAGATATGACAAAACGAGAAAAAAAAAGAAAAAAAACCAAAAAGTGCAAGTGTGAACGCATTTAAAAAAGCCGTCATGAGTAGTGGCTTTTTAGTTGTAGTGTGACTCGCTTATAACCTTTAGTGAAAGTGGAGCTCGCTTATAAAGGAGCGTCCACACATGCGTGAACGAAAATGAAATTTCGTTATTCGCTCAGACGACGCTTGTGTGTACACAATATTCGTGTTAAAAAGTGATTATTCGTCATCTCTAAACGAACATGAACATTTCCGCTACATGAGCGGAAATGTTCGCCATGTATATGAACATTTATATAAATTTGGGCAAAGAAATTATAAATCAAGAATGGCATTTGAATTTTTTGTCCCTTTCTTTTTTCATATATATTTATTTAAAGAAAGAGAAAAAGCTAGGCGGTCAAGTTTTGGTTTGCAATGATGTTCCCAAAAAAAAATAAACATCAAATTTTCTAGTAAAAATGAATACAATAGTTTAACATTTGTGAAAATAATAATTTTTTTTCTTGAAATGAATAATAAATATTCATAATGGCAATTTTATTTTCATTAATCATAAAGGAGAGTATGTTTTTACTTAATTTATTAATGAAAATAAACTATATAAACAAAAATAAGGGAAAAATAACATTATAAAATAACAGGTATGTTCTTGAAAAATAATTTTTAATGTTCTCAAATTTCAATCTGAAATTGAACAAAAAATGTTAGTTCTACCGTTATTACAAAGTCAAATTATAAAAGTTCAAGTGACAAAATTACCTATTGTCCTGTAAATTTTATTAACTTGTTATGTTGTTGTCGGCTTATTTTAGATGAATGTTTAATGTTTTCTGTTATTTTATTCCCGAAATCAAATAATTTTATGGTTAAATATTGTTCAATTATTAATTTTATGAAATAATATCGGTGATTATTTAAAAATATCGCAATCTTCTAAATCATGATCGAAGTTATCGAAAATAGTATTGCCATAATTCTCATGATAATATTTATTAATTTGAAATAAAAGTTTTTGCTACTCAATTTATTATTTTTTGAATGTTTAACTTTTTCGAGAATTATTTTAAATTAATTCATTAAAAGATTCCTACCAAGCTTTATTAATTCATTTCAAAATATTCTTTTGATGAGTTTAAATAAATTGAAATTAAAAAAAAATAAAAACTATTACGGCATAATAAAAAAGTAATAATAACATTCCTTTTTTATTTGGTTCACATTTTCTTTAGTTGGTTTACATTTTTTATTCCATCGGAGATTAAACTGGGAACATCATTGCAAACAAAAACTGGGGTCATTTTTTTTTTCATAAGGCCATTCTTGACTTATAATTTCTTTGAAATTTGGGGTTTTTCAGCTTAAATTTTGAAAAAAAAAATTTTTTTTATTTAATTTTGCGCATTTCTTTTTTCAATGCGATTTTAAAATTACTTTTCTGTAAATTTGATTTTAAAATTGTGTTGAAAAAAAAATAAATGCATTATTAAAATTTAAAATAATACTTCAAAAAAATATACAGCCGCAGCAACTTGAAGATCTTTTTTATTTACCATAATTATTTTAATATAAATTGGGCAACTAATATTTTTTCACATCAAATTTCATTCACGAATATTCTAAATCAAACTAGGAGTAAACACAATTGGGGCGACAACGACGGCGACAACGACGACTACAACGACAACGACAGCGATATCACTGGAGTGCACACAATTACGGCGACGGCGACGAAATAAATAAACAGGAAAAAAATAAACAAATAGAAAAAAAAAATAAAAAAAATATGTGGTTGTCGTTGGATTTTTTCACGACGACGACTTATCGCGACTGAGCTGTGAAAAACGTGACGACCCAGTCAGTCGACTCGAATTTTTTCTCAAAAAAAATTTTTTTTCCTAAAAAAAAATTTTTATTCCGAAAAAAAAATTTTTTCGGTAAAAAATTCAAGCCAAAAAAAGAAAAAAAAAATTTTTTTCCTGATTTTTGAAGCAAATTCTTACGGCGCAACTGATTTTTGAAGTAAATTCTTACGGCGTAAATCCACGACCAGCCGCGTAAAATTCAACGACGACGACTTATCGAAAAAAGACGCGGCGCGACGACGGTCGGCTTATTTTTTTGACGGCGTGTGCGCCTGGTCTCAATTGTGTTCATTCTCATACAAATATATGGTTTCTATTTTTTTTTTGATAGTCGTTATCGCTGTCGCCCCCAATTGTGTTTACTACATTATGTGTGGACAGCACTTTCATACACGAAATTTCATCAACGAACAAAAAGTTCGCTCACGCATATGTGGACGCTCCTTTAGCTTTGATAACATCCTTATCTTCATAACATTTCATTATGCAGTAATATCTTATTTCTATGGTTCTATGTTTACTTCTGTCTATTCTATGTCTACCCAAACAACTATTCAAGTTCAAGTATTTAAGAAAATTATTTTATTATAATTTATTGATCATTTATAAATTATATTATTGTAATTCAATATCAAAAAATTAATTAATTAAACTAATAATAATAAAATTAAGTGCAAAAAAAATGGCTTATAATTTTCGTTGTGGAGAAATATTTTTTTTGGAAACTCAAAATAATTTTCTTGTTGCTTGTAAATTTTGTAATTCATATTTTCAGAAATTTGAAGAATTTTCAAGCCATCGAAATGATTGCTTTCCAAAAAAGGGTAGGTGTAGGTACCTACCTAGGTACCCAATTTAAATACTTGAGAAAAAATAAGATAAAACAAAATTAAAAAGAATTTTTTTTAGAAAATATTTATTTGGTTGAAATTGTGAAAACAACATCCAGTGAAAAAATCGAAAAAAGGAATCTAACTCCGAAAGAGACCAACATCAGCTCCGTGGGCATCGATGAGACATCTAAAAATAGTTTTGAATTTGAGGAAATTCTTATTAAACCAGAAATAGAAAATGAATTTAATTTGAAGGAAAATACTTCTGATGATCATGATTATGATGGTCAAACTCAAACATCATCAGATGAATACTTATTACCATCTAAACGGAGAAAAAAGAAAAAAACTAAAAATTCTGTAATACAAGAATATTCAAAATTGATAGTAAATACTAAAACCAGTTTCAATTGTAATTTATGTAAACATTTATTTAGAACTCAAAAATTATTAGATTGTCATAAAGATAGAGTTCATTATTCCGCTAATAATGATAATGAAAATATTGGCATAATTGATGAAAAATTACGCCCATTTCCGTGCAAAGTATGCTTAACTCGATTCACTCGATACGATCATTTAAGACGTCATCAACAAACTCAACATAATTCAATTGATTTTAAAAATGATGAAGAAAATTTTGATATGAAACCATATAAATGTAAATTATGTCCAGCAAAATATCCCCGAATAACAAATTTAAAAATTCATGAAAGATATCATACAGGTGGAACAATTTTTTCAAAAAGCCCATGTCGACCGTCCCTATTGAAAGTATGACAAAATTATTTGTAATACTTCCAAACTATTACACTTTCTTATTCAACGTTTTTAAATCTATAATATTGCTCTTATCCTCATTTTCGTACCACACCTCCCTGTTGAATTATGAATACATTACATATAATATTTCCACTGTGAAAACAAAAACAAGAAACTCCACATAAAATATTACATCTATGTTTGTCATACTTTCAATGGCAAAACATATTTATTTTGTTGTATTAAAATTTTTTGTCTTATATTATATTAAGTCGTGGTAATAAGTCGCTTTCATGTTTTTATGACCTTAAACATGTTAGATTATAAAATATAATACCTTTTATAAACATTATTTGCATAACCAGTATCTTGACCTTTTAAAATACGCTGTAATCGTCCTACTGATATATTAAAAGTATACCTACTAAAAAATCATTTTTTACATACATTAATATTTCCATAAGCTAATTTTCAAGTGTCAAAATCAAAGCGATTTTAATGATACTAGACTAAAATTGTTTATAAATAAAAAGAAAATATAGGATTGTGTTTATTGTTATCATTAACTATTTTTTTTGGAAAATGGACTTAAACCATTTTCAAAATAAACGGCTCATATACCTACACATTTCAATAAAAATATCTGCTGAAATTAATTCAAACATACTTTGTTTAACTTTTTGTTTTACTTTTAAAATTGAAAGTATGACTAGTGCAAAAAGATTGAGTTTCCCAAAGATTTAGATTAAACTACATTTTAGTAATGAACATTAAAAAATAATTATTTTAGGGCTAAATTATAAAAAATTTCATACAAAACAAAATTAAAAAGTATTATAATACTTTAAATCACTCTCTTGAAAAGTTGTTATTTTCACTTGTCATACTTTTAATTGAGATCGTAGTTATACATACATACATGTTTGCATTGCAGGTTGAAAATATTTTTTATTGCCATTGATCTCAATAAGACTATAAAGTTGTCTATACATTATATAAATATGTGTTGCAAAATCTGATATATAGGGCCTGTTCTTAGAAATATTAAATATTCATTGATGCTAAAAAAAAAACTATTTCTTTATTATTAGGTGAAAAACCGTTTAGCTGCACATTTGTTGGATGTGAAAAACGATTCGTCGCTAAAACAAATTTAAGAGCTCATATACAATCACATATTAAAGATAAGATATTTAGTTGTGAAATTTGTCCAAAAATTTATTATCATGCCAGTGGATTATTGAAACATCGTAGAGCTCATGCAGGTAAAAATTTAATAAAACTTCAAGGCGAAAAAATCCTCGCGGTCTTATTTCATTTTTAAAAATGAAATAAGACCGCATAAAATTCCTCGCGGCCTTATTTCGTTTTGAAAAATGAAATAAGACCGCGACAAAAAAAAACAATTATTCGGAGGGCTAATTTCATTTTTATAAATGAAATAAGGCAGCGTAATCTTGTGAGGTGAGCACACAGAGCAGGGGGCAGCAGGGCGGCGGGCGGGCGGTTGGTCAGTGGGATTTGCGGCACAGAACGAACCTACTTTTTTCTGCAAAACATGGAATTCGATGTTTGTAAAACCTGAAGTGTAGCGAAGCTATTACGCATAGTGCATGACCATAATGGTGAAGTGGTATTGCCACTACGGTGTGTACGGTCGTGGATTCGATTCCCACCTCGGACTGGAATTTGTGCCAACTTCTCGATTTGTTCACATGAATTAAGTGCTTATGGTTTAAAAAAAAAATAAATTATAACATTTTAGGTATAAAACCATATAAATGCTCTTATTGTGAAAAAGTATTCAGCGGAAATCAAACAAGAAAAATTCATGAAGAAAGAGTTCATTATTTAGAATTTCTTGAAAAACAAAATGAAATGAAAATGGATAAATTTAATGAATAATTTTTTAAAATTGAAAGAATGTATCTAATGTAATAAGCACACTATAATTGGATTGTACATTATAGGTAATTGTGCTTTAAAATTTAAGTTTCAATTGTTTTTTTTTAAAATACATACATTATGCTGGCCATACACGGTCCAACTTGATTGTACAACATGTTGACAACAAGTTTTACGTTTTGGCACACATGATACAACTTAAAGGTGAAAACACAATTGGGGCGACGACGACGGCGACAGCGATTTTTCAAATAAAAAAATCGCCTCAATTGTTTCATTCTCATACAAATATATGGTTTTTGACAGTCGCTATCGCTGTCGCCGTCGTTGTCGCCCCAATTGTGTTTTCACCTTAATATTAAAATTTTTATATTTTTTGCCAACCAACTTCCAACAAGTTGTCAACTTGTTGCCCACAAACGATACAACTTGCTATGTTGTCAACTTGTTGTACAACCAAGTTGGACCGTGTATGGCCAGCATTATTTTTCAAAATATTAATAGATACTTTCTATCGAAAATAATATTAAATAAAATAAAAGTTTCTTAATCGTAATGTGAACCAATCTTGGAATTTAGTCAATCTTAACATTTTTTGAAGTTTAACTTCTTTAGCGATGTATTGTAAAAAATTTTGTGAGGAAATAGGGGAAAAAAGAAGAAAGAATATAATATGTCCTATGTTAACGAAAAGTAAAAGCCACAACGCTGCAAAATAGGGGTAATAACCACAGAATGTAGTATGTTATAAAGTAAAAACAAATAAAAGCAGGGAAATATAAGACGTTGTAGCCTGTAGCCTGCACCATGTAGCATGTATTTACGAAAATAAAATAGCGATACTACACACACATAACAAAATACTAACGCTGTGTGGGAAGCAAAAAAAAAAAAAAACCATATAGAATTAAAAAATTGTACAATAACAGAATTAAAGATCAACTGATTTTGTTGTTAATATTTATTTAGTTTATTTCCTTTTCGAATTAGTGAAATTCTATCATATGAAACAGAAACGCTGTTTGTCTGTTCCGAATAGGCTCCTAAACCGCTCAGCCGATCCTTTTCAAGCTTACACCATTTCTTTGTCTATTTTAAAATTTGATTGGCCTCCTACCTAGCGACCTCCCACTTTAAAAGTTCGTCCGATTTCATTCAAATTTGGTATGTAAAAAGAGGAACTGATTACACACAAATTTCGTATCAAAAAATGTATTTCCGATTTCATTCAAATTTGGTACGTAAAAAGAGGAAACGATTAAACACGCAAATTTCGTAACAAAAAATTGATTGATCCTACCCAACGACTTCTTAAGTTCGTCCGATTTTATTCAAATTTTGTAAATAAAATTGGGAAACGATTAAACAAATAAATTTTGTAACAAAAAATTGATTGATCCTACCCAACGACTTTTAAAGTTCGTCCGATTTCATTCAAATTTGGTACGTAAAAAAGAATAAATTATTACACACAAATTTCGTAAGAAAAAATTTAGCCTCCTCTTCTACTTACAAAAGTAAATCAGTCAGAGTCCGTAGCAAAATAAATATTTGCAAGTTCGTGAGCTTATGAGGATGAGGTTCACACATATTTTTTTTTAATTACTTCTCTTGTATGTTTTTAGTTCATATTCTAGATTTAACTTTTTAAAACTTTTCTATTACGTTTCCTATACACATATTGGATTCTCGTATTGATTTCTAAGGCAGTTAGACCAGCGTTTTAAATTCAATTTTCAATAAAGAGAGGGCGTTCAGTTACAAAGATGGATTAATTGAAAACATTAAACGGGAATTAATGGAAAAAACAAAATTTATTGAAAATAAAAAAAAAAACGGATGCAGAATCACTTACTTATACAGATGAGAAACACTCCTCTATCTGATGATCCAATGAAAATCGGCTGGAAGGTAGAAGACAGTAAGCGTAAATACTCAGAAAAGGTAACTTTTATTCATTTATTTATTTATTTATTTATTTATAACAACAAATTTAAACAAAATTAATGTCAGAAAACATATGAGTGGGTCTTTTTGATTTCAAAATTTGCTGAAAAAATAATCTAAAAAAGAGAAAAAAGATGATATTGCCAGTCTATATCTATTTCGTCTATGGTTTTTTACTTTTTCCTTTTTTTTTTTTAGCACGCTTGGAACGCCGCACGCCGCTTAGTTTTTTTTCTAAGCGCGTCGCCGCAGTTTTTAGCATTTAAATTCAAATCGCACTTTATATCAAAACAACTGAAAAAGGAAAAACCATCTCCATCTCTTTTTTTCTATGGCTAATTCAATAATTTCTTTCCTTGAGATTTTTTAATAAAAAAATTCTCATGATTTTTATCGTAATTATTTTGAGAATTAATTTTGATTGAAAACGTATGGAAAACGTTTTGAAATTAAAATCGTCATTATCGAATTCGAATCGAATAATCGAATTGTTCTGTTCGTTCTTCATAAAAAAAATTTCTTTAAAAAAAAAATAAAATAAAATTAATTAAATAAAAATAAAATAAATAAATAATAAAAATGTCTGGAAGTGATGATGGCCAATTAAGTCCAAATAATGAAGAATTAATTTTAAGGTAAATATCTGAAAGAAAAAAAAAATTTTTTTTTTCAATTTTTGGAACATTGAAAAATTTTCAGTAAAAGAAAAAATAATTAATGGCGGAAACGGCGTGTTGTGTAAAGTTTTTGTTTTATACATTTATTTCAATATTAAAATGAGTCACGAGCAAAACTATTTTTTAATATTTTAATTATTTTTTAATTTATGACATTTTTTTACAAAAAATATTTTAAGGCTCTGCACGCTACGCAGCAGAGCTCGGCTGACTGCTGAGGTCAGAAAAAAAACTGGGAACATTTTATTTTTTTATTTCCTTTGTGTTTTGAACTTTGTCCTTCAAATATTTTTCTTTTTTTTTGACATATAATTCTAAAAAAAAATATCTGCTTTCTATTTTGATTGATTCGAAAATAGCAAAACAAAACAAAATTAAATATTTTATTATTTATAAAAGAACTTCAAAAAATAAAAAATTGACCATCCTTACCTCCGAGCACAGCCTATACCTATTGGTATAAATTTGTACTCTTAAAAAGAGGTCATATTTACACAAAAAATTGTAATCTCAATGCATTTATGTATTAGGATTAGTTCAAATAAGTAAATAAATAAAGAGGACATATATTCGGAAGATTTTTGTTTTTCCGCAAATATTTCGAACGAAAACTGAGTGTTAAGCATTTTTGATGTCGGTCCAACCTACGGTGACCGTGAAACCAATTTTTAAATAGATATTTAACACACAAGGCACAATAGTTACTTTGATATTGAATTTTGAAAAAAATAATAAATTCTTGCGAAGCATAATAATGTTGAATATTTGGCTAAAGTGCAGTTTATGTGAACCTCTCAGAAACGGCTGAAACTTGGAGGGGGGGTAGAGGCGGTGCCCAAACTTCCAAAACTGAAATCAGTTCTTGGGGCTCGGGCTCCGTTTCGAAGATATGGCCCCTCAAAGTTTTCATACATTTTGTATGGGCAATTTTTTTTTCTTGCTCGATTTGGCCCATTTTTTTGTAGAGAGTGTCCCAAAACAAGAGGGGGGGGCGGCGGGCGGTCTGGTGGCGCCAGCCGCAAATCCCACTGACCAACCACCAGACCGCCCGCCCGCAAGTATTTGTTAGATGCTTCAGATAATTTCGAACTTATTTTCAAAGGGAACACCGCATTTTTCGAATTTTTCGATTTTTCAAAGAATTGTATCGATCAACTCATTCCCGTAAGCAAACGAACCACGGGAATGACACCACGGTAATGACAAAAAAAACAGTTTTTCCTTAATTTATTGCAAAAAATTCGAAATATTTAAAATTTTTAATCAATTAAATTAAAGGAAAAAAAACAGAGAAATCTAAATAAAATTGATTAAAAAATATTTTTTATTATTTCAATTAAAAAAACAATTACCACGGTATAACAAAATAGGTGTGAATTATAGAAAATTTTGAAATAACTGTTCACAACTGGTTTATTTTACTCGATTTAAATATCACAACTAACAATATCAAGAAAAAATATATTTACTTAGCCAACTGAAATCGTGATTTTAAATTATATTAATTGTATTTATTTTTTTTTTCACGTAACTCGCAAAAAGTTTGAAATTCTTACTGACACGATAGCACTAATAAAATAATATTAAAAACCAATTAGAATTGTATTTTCTCAACTTTCTTTTAAATTTTAGAGAGTCTTTCACATATTTTTTTTTTATTAATAAAATTTGTGAAGTATTGAACAATAAAATAACGAATTTTAATTTTCAATACGAACCCATTACTTAATAACAGCCACGGGAATGACAAAATCAGTCTTTATGCTGAAATATTTGCTAACAATAGTAAATATTTACATATTTTTTTTATTTGTCCTAAATGGTAATAATTCATATAATGTATTTTCAAGATTAAAATTTTTAATAATTATAATGTTGGCCCCAAAAAGTGTGGTAACATCGAATCGGCAGGTTTCCGTGGAACTACCCATCTAAAAGTAACCCTTAGGTTTGTTAAATATCTAATTAAAAATTGATAATTTTTCAAGTTGGGTTGGATTCAAGTTCACTGTAGGTTTGATCGATCTCAAAAATGCTAAAAAACGGACCGTTTTCGAGATATTTCCGAAAAACTAAAAATATTCTGAATATGACCTCCCTTTTCCACGTGCATATAGGGCAAGAATTTTTGTTCGCTCTTTTTTGCAGTCTAGCTTTGTGCATAAATTGTTACTACTGCCTCAAAACAGATTCCGATGCCTTGTGGGTCATTTGAAATCAATAAATAATTATCTATGTCCGATATTATTGCGATCATGACGAAATAATAAAGGCTTGATTATCTACTTACCTAGTATAAAGGCTTTTATTGATGGCGTAATAGGAGATTTGTGGATTAGTTTTCAATCAGCACCACATCAATGTAATGTTCTTTTAGCCAAATTGTTTCCGAGCGCTAGCGGACGTTCGATATACAATTTGTGCCGCTTTAAGAAGAGTAAATGACTTCCTCCTCTAAATGTCTCACTTTTTGCCTACTTGCGTTTAAAATTCCTTCCTTTAATACCAAAACCTTATTTATTCAAGTAAAAAAGGTATCCCACCTAGTATTTTTGTAAGTATTAAAAAAAAAAATAATATATGATTTTAGATCATTGTTGCATTCCGAGTGATTGTAGGTAAATACAGTGATAACGAAAAGAAATTCATTGAGGCGTTGACTGCTTACTTCCCTTACCTAGGTAATGCAATACCTACCGGGAAGTTTATTTTTATTTATGTACCTTATTGGCTAGGTACCTACTTTTCTTTATCTCTCCACCGAACGTCTCAGCCTACAAAGGCTAAAAAATTAGTTTTTTTTACTGAGAATTATTTCATTTAAGTACAAAATTGAAATAGTTATTTTTTTCTTTATGAATTAAAAAAAAAAACAAAAAAAAATATTAATTAATTATGTATTAGGTACTCAGGTTTTTTTTTTGTTTTTATTTAAAAATATAAATTTCTAAAATATAAAACAAGCTAAAAAAAATCCAAAAAACAATTTTTTTTATTTACATTTTTTTTCCTTTTTTATTCTCTCTTTTTTGAAATTTTTTGATATTTATTTAAATTTTTTCACAAATAGGCCAAAAATGACCAAAAATAAAAAAAAAAAAATAAAAAAATAAAATGTTTATTAAATTCACGCTTGATGGCCAAAAATTAAAAATCGAATCAAATCAAAAGCTAAAATCCTAAAAAGTTAAAAAACAAAAGCCAACAAATAAAAAATTTACGAAAATTTTCATAACAAATTGTTTATATTAATAATTATTCTTCGTCATTGAAGACCAGTGTGGCATCTACTCTAAAATTGTGTGTTGTATAATCATGATTGATTCTTCATGAACTTCTGTGCCTTCAACAAAGAATCCACCATTGATGATTGGTAAAAAATATAATTTTGGTAAAACTAAAACAGAACAAAAAAAAAACTTCCAATTTTTTAAATATAAAAGAGTCAATATTTTTCTCGATTTAAAAAAAAAAAACAAAAATCAATTTAAGAGTTTTTAAGAAAAATTTTTGACTTTTTTTATTTAATAATTTTTTTTATAAATTTTATGAAAAAAAAAATGGGTACAAAATATTTTCGACCATAAGTTAAAAAAGACGAACAAAACAGTGCAAAAATTATTATTATATGGGAGAAATTCAAACGTGTTGGTTGGAGAGGAGCTGGAGGGAGAGAGAGTTTACACAAAAAATGATGAGGTTTTTTATTTTTTGCGATTGATTTTCATTTAAAAAATTCAGGTAAGCCAAGCATTTTAATATTAAAAAAAAACATTTTTTTTTTGAAAAAAGATTAATAATTTTTAAATATTATTTTTGTAGGTAAGAAAATATTGTGAGAGTGTTTTAACTATTATAATATTGATAAGGAGACATCCAATTTTTTACAATAATTTTAGGATAATAGAACATAGAATAAGATTTTTCCAAAATAAATTTAATAATGTGGCCAAAGTTTGTGCTGGAAATTTTATCGAACGGTAGAAAATGTTTAAAATTATGCAGTGAAAACGCATTTATTCAGATTTATATTTAAAAAAAAAATTACAACAGAGAACTTCATTTCATGTTTTCAATCGAGGAGCTGTCCAAATAAATATATAATACATAATATTGTTATTTTGGACAACAATATTTTTATATTTAATTATTACTTCTATTCTATTCTTGTTTGCTTTCATTAGTGCTTTTCAGATAAATCGTTTTCAAATTCTCGTTTAATTTTTAAGTATTTTCATGAAAAACGTTTGGTTTTGTAATTTTATTACGCTTTATATATTCTTTATTCAGATGGAACTCAATATAATATAACGTTATTTAGCAATAGTAATTGATGCTAGATTATACTAGATTAATAAAAAATTGAATATTAAACAAAAATAACAAATTTACATCACAAGCTATGATTGTTCACCCAATCATGAAAGAGAAATTCGAAAATTAATGTCTTGGTTGTACTGGCACGTGAATCTTAATTTTAGTGTCGGAAAAAAATAAAAATTCGGATTTATTTGACGTTCTTAAGAAAAAATATTACAACAATAAAAAAAAACTTAGAATAGTTTGTTTAGTTTAAAATAAAACATACATATCTCATTTTATTTTGTTGGTGACATTGTTTTTCTAATGTTCACAGCTGTTATAGACATGAATTATAAATGTACAGTATTTAAATATTTAGATACTTCTACGATTTTCAGACTAAACTCCTACAAAAATGATAAATAAACATTTTTTTTCGAACTTAATGATGACAAAATTTTCGAAGTAAATAATAAAATGTTTTTTTTAACAACTTACGAAATGGATATTCTTTTCCCTTTTTTTTTCTTTTAAATAAAAATTGGTAAAAATAATAGAATTTTAAGGACAAAATAGGAATTTTATTAAGAAAGTTCAGAAATATTGAAATAATTTAATTTAAGCTACTTAGAAGTTGTAGTTTTCATATTCGTTAAAAAAATTATATCCTTTGCATTTTTTTAAAGTTTTTTTTAATTCAAAAAATGTATGTTAAAATAATGATGACATACTTAAAGTTTAAATTTACAATTTTTCATTTTTTTAAATCATGAAAAAACGATTTTCTTTAATGAATTTGGAGAAATTTTTGCACCAATGCTCCTAAATTGAAGTGGAAATATGGTCAAATTTTTTTAATTTCTAAAAGCTATTGGAAAAATTACTAAAAATAATCAAAATTTCGATAGTTTTTTTTTATGTAAACGGAAATTTTTTTCTCAAATGTTGAAGAATTTTTAAATAAAATTTTTCTTTTACAGAGTCAATAACGGAGAATCGCAACCATTCGATTTATTCGATTTTTCGATATATTCGATTTTTTATATATAAAATAAAATATAATTTACGTATTTGTGGATGTTATGATTATTATGTAGCTTGCATTGAAATGCTAAATTTTTTATCCAAGTAGAATATTTTCGTTAATTTCTTTTCGAAGAATTTTTGCATTCCAATATAAATCAAATAAATATTATTTGAAAAAAAAAAAAAAAAAAAAAAATCCTTTGAAATTCCACTATTTTGAAAGAAAAGAAATAATTTATTCATATATTTTAGATTTTCAAGAGTTCATTAAAATACAAAGTAGTAACACATGTTAATCCATCAGAAATCAGAACTATTTATTTATAAAAATAATATTTACGTTATTTTCTTTTCTGTTTGTAGTTTACCAAAATAAAATAAAATAGTAATGCCTTGAAGATTGTTTGGGATGGAAATAATAAAGGTAAAATATTTTTAAGAATACAGCAAAAAAAATGCATATATACATATATTTCTCATATTTTGTACAAATCAATATATTAACACGTGAAAAAATTTTCATATATGTATTTCTTTAAGCACCGATTACTACTTTGTTTCTGAACCAAATTGGATACTTTTTTTTTATGAAAAGGTTACCATTAGTGAAAGTGTTAACAAATAAAAAAATGGAAAAAAAATTTTAACTTCATAGTTAAAATGATACGTGAAGATTTTTTCTTTCCGTATCAATTGCGACATTGTTTCGAAACCAATTCATAGGTTTTTTTTATGTAAGGGTTATGGACCATCCCTCCATCATATCCTATCCTGACTAACCTGCGAAAACCGCGAAAATTATAAATTAAAAATAAAATTCATCCCACTCTAAAGTGACCTTTAGAGTGTTATAAAAAAAAAATTAAATTATTGAAATTTAGCAATAAAATAAAAAGGAGTACGGGGCGATTAATGATTTAACATTTTTTTTATTAGTTTTTAAATAGGGATCATCAATAAGTGTTTTTATTATCAAATTATTTTTTTTTATTAAAATTTCACAAAAAAATTTTTCTTTGAATTAATGAGTTAAACCAACTGAAATACATACCTTATAATGTAAATACTGGTACTTGCTTATGTTTTCTAAATATTTTGATTCAGTGAAAAATCTACACTTTGTAGTGTGTGTTGTTATTCAAATGTAAGGGGTTGGAAAAATAGTTAATTTTATTAAAAATTGGAAAATTTATAATTTTATATGTATTTTTTTTTCATAATGAAATTATTTCTATAATTTAAGTTAATTGTTAAGCAGAAAGTTTTATTTAAAAGTTTTGAGGAATCAATTATCATCACTTTTTTGAATTTCCTAAAATTTTGTGTTTAAAAACAAAAAAAAGATCTAGATGGCATTTTTATGTTTAATTTTTTAATAATAATATTGATTTTTTAAATTTTCAATTTATTTTTTTTATTTATTTTCACAAACTTTAAAACAAAACAAAATCACTTCCGAAAATTACTTAAATTTCAAAGCTAACTTACTGTTACAATTTTTGCAGCCATGGAAAACTACATAAAAAATACACGTAATACATAAAAAAGAAAAACATCTGATTTTCCTATTGCACTGAAATTTTATAAACCAACACATAAGCAAGCACCAGTTTTTACATTATAAGGTATTTGGTTAAACCATAGATTAAGAATACAGAAAGATTTATAGTATTTTTATGTGAAGGTGTTAGTAAAACTAAATAAAATTCTTTTCATATATTGATAATTATCACGTATTTTATTTTGTTTTACTAACACATTCACATGAAAATACCAAAAATAATGTCGTATGAAGCTAAGAATCTATGTATATTCTTAATCTATGGTTAAACTGAATTTAAATGAATTTAAAAGCATTCGATAACGTCTTGTGAAAATGTAAGGGAGAGGGCTGGGTTGTGCGTCGGGGTTTCTTTTTGGAATATAAGTCATATATTATCAAAATAAAGTATGTAGTGTTATACATTGTTTGAAAGGTTATGTTCCGAAGAAAGTATAGTGATTCAAAAAACTCAAAAAATTTTATGACAATTTTTGTGATCACGTGAAAAAATGTCGAAAAAAAAGTGGCTGTGTTGTGGATCACCTAGAATTTTTCGACTCGTATATCATCCCAATACCACACCAATTCGAAAAATATAAGATTTAAACTAAATGTTAATGCATCTCACCGTTTACGATTCAATCACTCAACAAAATAGCAATTTGAAAAAAATCTTAAAATAACTTTTTTTATCGATTTTCATACATGGATTCTGCAGCTTGTATAAGCAATACGTTCATTCACTTCGGTGTTCGCTTAAAAACTACCTTGTGTCAAAAGAAAAATTGGATAGCAGTTAGATCCGCCAATTTACTTTGCAGGACAGAAAAAATTGGCTAACCCACAACACAGCCCGACCCACAACCCAGCCCTCTCCCTTGTAAAATGTAAATAATTTCATCTCACTAATATGACTTTTCAGTAATGATGAAAAATGAGTAAAAATATTAATAATTGTTTAGATTTTGTGTTCCTGCTACCGCCTTTAATTCCGAAAAAAATTAAACTAATGTTCCTGTCATTTTTGCAATTTAACTTAATATCCTTAATCGTTATAATTTTCATAAAAAAAAAATAATTCTCTTAAATTTTTTTTTTTATTTTTGCAGTGGAATTTCTCTCGCCTCTCCAGTCAACTGAAGTTTGAATTTCAACTAAATTAGTAGATTTATGCAGTGTACTATAATTTAAAAGTCTTAAAATTTTAATTCAACAAGAATTATAACGTTTGAACATTATTGAGAGATTTTGATTTTAATAAATCATCATCGCGTGGTTTTTTTTTTGTAAACAGATAAACTTATTTTGTTTTCTTTTTTTTTATATTTCATTTTAGCCCTGGTGATGATGAAGGCGATACAGATTCTTTGGACATTAAACCACCTCAAGCTATTCAAAGAGATATTAACCGAAAACATAAATCTTCAAAGGACAAAAAACATTCCAGAGATAAGCATAAGGATCGGGAACGATTAGGGGATAATCAATATAAACATGATAGACGAAATAATGATCGAAGGCATCGAAACATGGATGGAAGTAGACGGGAAGTTTTAAGTAGTGATCACAGGCATTTCCAGCGAGTTTCAAATAGAAATGAATACCACCACCAACGAGGAGATTATCAGAGAAATAGTAAAGAGTTTCAACAACAAAGGAATATAGAATATCATGTAGATTACCAACGCCATAAACAACGTCAACCACCAGGTGGTATTGATAGGATAGCAGTAGATAAACATTATCATCATCAGCAACAACAGCAGCAACAAAGATTGGTGGATCCAGCACGTGATCGAGAAATCAGCAGTAGCAGTAGTGGTAATAAGAAATATATTGAAAACGCTCATTCAATGGATGATGCTGAAAAAGCACTTGAAGATTTAAGATCTCGATTACTTAGTAAAAGGCATAAATATTATGAAAAAGAAAGAGAACTTGCGACACGATTAGAACAACAACAAAAGCAACAACTTGAATACGAAAAATCTAAAGAAAGAAGTGGTTCGAGCCAGCAGCACCAAATATATGAATATCGAGGTAAATTTTTTATTACGCCAAATCTTCCTTCAAATTGTAAATTTTTTTATTTTTTTTTTACTCAATGAGAAAAAGCAATTGAAATTTTTTTTTATAATTGCAGAAAGTAATGAGCAAAGAAAGCATTCACGAAGAAATTCAGTTGATAATGTAATTGAGTTAATTGATTCACCTGACCGATATGAAAAAAGGAAAGAACACAAGAAGATGCAACAAATTGTCAATAAAATAGAGGATCCCGAGTTAATAGCACGACGTGCTAAATTTTTAGAAGCGGAAAGAGAAGCTGCTCGAAGAAAAGAAGAACTTGAACAGAGGCGAGAAGAATTGGAAGCTCGTAGAGAGCTAAAGCTAAAACGATTAAAAGATGAAGCTGAAGTTATTGTCGAAAGTGATGATGTGGAAGAAGGGGAACAATCGAATGTCGAGGAAATTGAAGTAGATGAAATAGAGGAAAAGAAACGTTCTAAAAAGAAGAAACGAAATCATAGTAATGAAGATTATAAAGAAAGAAAAAAAAGGATTAAAAAGGATTTCTCACCGGAAGAAGGTGAATATGAAGATGAAAATCGAGAGGATTCTGCACAAGAATCGGAGGTGTCGCTATCATCAGATGATGTTGAAAAAGATTACTACAAGCGATCAGATGATTCAAGAGAAAGTGAATCTGAAAATCGCCGACATCGGAAAAGTAGAAAGAAGCGAAGAAAGAATAAAAAAAGAACCCATTCTGAAGTTGAAGATGATATGTACGATGAAGAATTACATGTTAGCCCATTTTCAATTGGAGATTTATCAAAAAGTCCTTCTGAGAATACTCGCAGAAATTTGCAATCATCACGATCTAGAAGCCAATCTTACGATGGCTCCGAAAGAGAAAGTAAATCACAAAGCCACGAAGATTCTGCTGATGATGAAAGTGATTCAAACGACTCAAGAACTGAAGAATCACGATCCATTTCGAGGTCACGAAGCTCTACTTCTGATGACGACTCAGAGATAGAGCGCAAAAGAGAGTCTCAGTCCGATAATGATGTTAAGCTGAAGGATCAGCCAGTGGACATAGTGATAACAACTGATAAAATTGATGATGATAAATCTCCTTGTAATGAAAAAGGTGAAAAATTACCGAATTACTATCCTGGAGTTCAAGGTTGTCGATCAGTTGAAGAATTTCAATGCCTGAATAGGATAGAAGAAGGTACATATGGAGTTGTATATCGGGCCAAAGATAAACGGACTAATGAAATAGTTGCTTTAAAGCGATTGAAAATGGAGAAAGAAAAAGAGGGCTTTCCAATAACATCACTAAGAGAAATTAACACTTTACTTAAAGGTCAACATCCAAACATAGTTACGGTTCGAGAAATTGTTGTTGGATCAAATATGGACAAAATATTTATAGTTATGGACTACGTTGAACATGATTTGAAAAGTTTAATGGAAACAATGAAAAATAAAAAGCAATCATTTTTTCCCGCTGAAGTCAAGTGTTTAACTCAACAGTTATTGCGTGCAGTTGGACACCTTCATGACAACTGGATTTTACATCGTGACTTAAAAACATCTAACTTATTGTTGAGCCACAAAGGAATTCTGAAAGTTGGTGATTTTGGTCTCGCAAGAGAATATGGAAGTCCTTTAAAACAATATACTTCTCTTGTTGTGACATTATGGTATCGAGCACCAGAACTTTTACTTGGATGCAAAGAATACTCGACCCCAATTGACATTTGGTCTGTCGGTTGCATATTTGGAGAGTTCTTACAGATGAGTGCACTATTTCCAGGAAAATCTGAAATCGATGAATTGAATAGAATTTTTAAGGTAAAAAACCTGAAATGAGTGAATATAATTTTTTTTTTTACTTTTCTTTTAATATATGTAATATTAAATGCTTTTTATTTTTACTAAACTACTTAATTTCTATTATATTTTTTAGGAATTAGGAACACCAAATGAAAGGATTTGGCCAGGATACAAAGATCTGCCTACAGTTCAAAGTTTACAAAGTTCTCATTTCACGGATTATCCTGTTTCAAATTTACGGCAACGATTTGGAACTAAAACAACAGAAATTGGTATACAATTAATGCAAGGTTTATTGACCTACGATCCAAAACAACGGTTAACAGCTGATCTAGCACTAAATCATTCTTATTTTAAAGAACTCCCGCTTCCTATTGATCCCTCAATGTTTCCTACGTGGCCAGCGAAAAGTGAATTAGGTTCGCGTAAGGCATTGGCTTCTTCACCAAAACCACCGTCCGGAGGATCGCAATTCAAGCAATTGGGCAGAGATGAAATTGTTTCTAGTCTTAATGCTGCTAAAGCAAAGGCTGCAGCTGCGGCTGCAAAAAGTGGGTTTATTTTAAATTCGGTTATTGAGCAAAGACAAGTAGCAATGGGGCCAGGATTTAATTTAAAATTTTAATTGAAAAAACTGATTTTATTATTTGTTTTTTTGTTAGTTTAATTTTATGAACATTGTAAGATCAAAAATGTCATTTATCATTAATATTCAGAATTATAGTTTAATTTCCTACATCTTAATTATTTAACACATAATTAATATTTTGTAAATAAATGTATATTTGAGAAATCTTGTATTAAATTAAAATAAAATTGATTTTTGAACAAAGTATTTGACATTAATTCAAAAAGAAGCAGTTAAAAGTTTGATGATGAACTTCTTAACCTGATTTGAAAAGATTCTTCATTTATTATACTTAATATTATTTAAAAGCAATAAAGCTTCAAAAGCGTTAGTTTCATGAAGAAATATGTAGGGTGAAATCCTTGAACGAACGTAGAATTTAATATTTTAATATACCTTATTTTTCAAGGAGTGAAAAGTAATTGATTTAAATTAAAATATTACTAGCTATTTTCGTTCCTACAACGAGAGCATTTATCTTGGATAACCATAAATTATCAAACAAACGGCGCATTTATATATGTGGCTTAGTTCAACCTCTCGTTTGAATTTAATCAAATCTAGGAACAAAAAATTTGTATGGTTTTTTTTTTTAATATTAAAAGATTTATTTTTAACATTTAGCTAACATTAAAATGTTTTTTCAAAATTCTCTCAATACATGTTTCAAATCAGGGGCAGCCAATGTTCTTTTTAATGATATTTGAAAATTTTCTGTTACAACATAATCATCTAAATTAACACATAAATTAATTTCAAATTCTAAAAAGATAACAAAAATATTATATTAATAAATATTTGTAATATTAATATTACTTATGAAGTAGCTAAGTTCTGATGGAAAATTATGTTTCTAAAACTTAAATCAAGTTTAATTAGAAAATAAAATATTTTTCATACCTATTTTAAAATTTTTTGCTATCAATGTTGGACAAGTGAATAGCCTTGGGAAAATCATAAATATTGGTATTTGTAATTTTGGACATATATTACCATCAACTATTTGAATATTTTGAATTTCACTGGCATCACGACTGAAACCTTCAGCTGAACCACATGTCTCAATTCGAATCAATTGTAATTCAATTGATTTTATTGGAACTTCTGTATGTTGAATTGTTAGCTTAAAAAGTATAATTTAACAAATAGAAACTTATTTAAACATAATCTTGTAATGATATTTACATGACCGGTAAATGGCTTCATTAGACAACATTCTGTTTGATCAAATTTTCCTGTTATTAAAAATCTTGGAATTGAAATACGTTCTTTAATTGATTTCTGCAATGTTTCTGGGCTAATAGTAAAATTGATTTCTGATGACGACTTTCTATTAATATTTATTGTTAAAAGATCTTTTATCGGTTTATATTGTATGACAAATTGTTGAACTTTTTGTATACTCTTAGCAAGAAAATTTCTTTTTAAATCACATTTTAATTGATAATCAATTCGAACAAACACCCCGTGATATGATTCGTATAAAATTTTTGGTTCCTTTGAACATATCAATGGATATTCAAAATAAAATTTTGATAAACCTTGTGTTAATTTTCCCGGTGAGTTTAATTCTAACATTGAATTCAATAATTGAATTGGTTTAACAGAATTATAAAAACTTTCAAAAATTCCTGTATTTTTGTTACTCAATTTTAAATTGCATATACCATCCAATAATAAATAAATTCCTTCATGTTTTGTTTCGATTGGGCAATTAATTTCAACAACACCAGTTAATAATTCCTTTCGTTATAGAAAAGTTGATTAAATTTTTTTAAGAGTTTGAGTGACATTTACAGAAGGCTTTAATGAATAAGTTTGGGGTTTCCTATTTTGTGAAATCTACAATCATTCCAATAGATAGGTAATTACTTGGAAAGTTGTCTAATCTGAAATTTATGATGCAGGATTATGAGTCAAGAAATCATAAAGTTATATACCAGCCAAATCCTTTGTAAATATATGAGAAGTCTTTTGTGACTTATTTTGTCAGTTTATGCGTTATTTGAAAGTTGTTGCCGTCAATATAGTTTAAAAGGCTTTAGGACGGAACTTAAATATATAAAAAGTAGGTACCTACCTATAGGTATTTAGGTAGGTATTTTGTTTGTAGAAGTTTTTTTTTTATGAACCTATGTAGGTACACAATAATATCTTTGACAAACGGTTTCCTTCCTTATATACCTACCTATCTACTTTCTTGAATAGTATTTAACATAAAAATAGGTAGGGACTACCTTCCTAGGTCACGGTACGGTAGGTATATTCTTGAAATCAGGAAAACTTACTCCTTCATAATAAATTTTATTTAATCGCTGCAATTTTATTTCCAATGAAATTCCGCTCATATCTGCAAATTATTTTTATAAATTTCGATCAAAAACAAAATTGGAATTTATTCCGATCTGGTATAAATAAATTTAGCTTTAGCACTTATGGTTATGATGATGAATGATTGATGGGTCCAGTTTTTTTCTCAGGCTTTATTTTATTATTGGGAGCGTCTACAGTTACGGCAAACGTAACTCTTTTTTTTTTTTTTGAGAGTTACGGCAACCGTAATCCTGTTGAAAATTGACTAAAGTTACGGCGGACGTAACTTTTTTTTTTTTTTTAGTGATTACGGCAAAGTTTTTTTTGAGCATTATGACTTTTTTTTTAAATAAAAAGTTGTTATGCTGAATGGGGGACGGCCGCCGCCTCCCCCAAACCCCCTAGGGCTTCTTTTTTTTTTTTTATTTTGCCTTGGCGCTTCGCGCTTTTAATTCTTTTTTTTGTATTTTTGTATAACTATGTAAGGTTTTACTATTCTTGCATTTTTTGTATGACGATGTAAAGTTTTTACTTGTCAATAACTTTCACATTTACACATAATTTATATTTTCTATTTTGTACACGTTTATTATTTTAATACTGTAGCCAAGAGGTAGAGTGGTAGAATGAAATGCTAAAGAACGAGGTTCGAATCCCGAAGAAAGGGTTAAGACAAAAAAAAAAGAAAAAAAGAAAAAAAATAAAATTAAATAAATTTTTTTTTTTTTCAAAAAAAAAAAAAATAAAAAATTGCCGTAACTTTAAGCATTACCTAAAAGTTACGGTTGCCGTAACTTTAAAAAAAAAAAATAACGTAACTGTTAAAAAAAAATAAGTTACGTTAACCGTAACTGTTAAAAAAAAAAATAAGTTACGGTTGCCGTAACTGTAGCCACTCCCTTTATTATTATTTTAATAGGACTGCCAGATTGAAAGAACTTTTTTTAATTTTTTTTTGTAAGAATTTCCTTAAAATTAAAGCTTGATTTACACAATGGCTAAAAATGGCAAAAAAAAAGATCCCAAAACAGGACAGAAGATACAAAAACTAATAAGTTAGAGCAGTACGAACAGAGTAATCTTTTTTTTTTTTGGTGTCTTTTTTTGTAATCTTTTTTTATAGCAAAAAAAAAAAAGATGAACTAGTTCATCTTTTTTTATAGTTTACGTCTTTTTTTTTCTAGGCGCGTAAATAAAATTTATGTTATAATTTGAATTTTATAGTTTCTGAAAATTATTATTGTATTTTTAACCTGGGGGTTACACTTGCTGAAAAAAAATCATGATTTTTTTTGAATGTATGTGCGAAATTTTGTGTGAAAAAAAATCAAGAAATAATCATGATGAAAAATCATGTTTAAAAAAATTCAGTGTTGATTTTTTTCTGTCAAAAGAAAATTTTTGGCTGCCAAAGAAAAAAGTAAGCTCTTGAAAGCGCAAACAACAATAATAAAAGCGGTTTGTTATGGGGGTTGGACATTTGTCCGCGGGACATTTGTCCGCGATTTGTTTTTGTATCGCGGACATCAAAGTGACATTTGTCCGCGATTCAAAATGACTTTTGTCCGCCGCAGACAAATGTCATTTTGCAAAATGTAATTTGTCCACGATAAAAAGTAATGGCAGACAAATGACATTTTGCAAAATTTCATTTGTCCACGATAAAAAGTAATCGCAGACAAATGACATTTTGCAAAATGACATTTGTCCGCGATTAAATTTGTATGGAAAACTTCGCGGACTTATTCACTTATTTAAATCTCCAAATCCACTTATGGATAGAAAAAATGTAAATAAAAACAGTCTTACTTAGTTAAATATCCAAATAGTACCTCCAATCCAATGGCGAAAAAAGGCATACTTATGGATATAAAAAATGTAAATAAATGGGTTGTCAAAACAGTCAATTAAGAGCCCGTTCCCAAACTGAAACTTTTTTAGAAACTGAGAAATTATTTTAGTTTCTAGAATTTCTAGTTTTGGAACGACATGATTTTACAGCTGTTATTTTACAATTATTTTACAAATCAAGATTTTTTGACGTAAAAATCGTTCCGAAATGATATTTTATATTTTAAAAATCTGCAAAGGGAAATTTTAAATTCCCATAACAAACTCAGTTTATAGGTGTACTTTTTAGTGCACCTCATTTTTAAAAAAAACAAAAAATTGAAAATTTAAGCAGACGTTGCAGATGATACAGATTAAGAGCCCGTTCCCAAACTGAAACTTTTTTAGAAACTGAGAAATTATTTTAGTTTCTAGAATTTCTAGTTTTGGAACGACACGATTTTACAGCTGTTATTTATAATTATTTTACAAATCAAGATTTTTTGACGTAAAAATCGTTCCGAAATGATATTTTATATTTTAAAAATCTGCAAAGGGAAATTTTAAATTTCCCATAACAAACTCAGTTTATAGGTGTACTTTTTAGAGCACCTCATTTAAAAAAAAAAAACAAAAAATTGAAACAGACGTTGCAGATGATACAGATTAAATGTCAAGCCTATTTCAATTTCTGAAAAAAAGGAATTTTCTTTAGCAGAAAAGGTATATTTTACGATTTAAAATAATCTCAGTTTGGGAACGGGCTCTAAATGTCAATCCTATTTCCATTTCTGAAAAAAAGCAATTTTCTTTAGCAGAAAAGGTATATTTTACGATTTAAAAAAGTCTCAGTTTGGGAACGGGCTCTAAAATTAAATTTTGGATTTTAAAAGTGAAATTTAAAGTCAATAATTTTTGAATTAATCAAAAAAAAAATTTCCCCAAAATTTTCTAATTTGAAATTTTGTTCAAAATGCAAAATGTTGAAAATAAGAAAAAAATCGAATATGGTATCTCTAGCTGTCATTGATATGTTGCTGGGTTATCTCTGCTGGATGTCATTTTAACTTCATCTGTCTGCTTATTATTTGTCCATTTATGAATTTTTAATAATAATTCCATCTATCCATTGTGATAGTACAGTATGTACATATAAGGAATTGAATAATTGAATAGATAATTGAATTTGGCAGATTGTTTATTCTTTAGTTCATAGTATCGTTTTCGTTTTTGATTTAAAAATTTCATTTGTGAAAACAAAATTGGTAAAAGAAAAAGAAAGTGGTTAAATATGTTTTGATAGTTCTGAAATTGCAATATTGTGCAACACATAGATAGAGCCAAATCCAAATTGCATTAATTTAATAGTAAAAAATGTTTTTAAATTGTAAGAATTGTCATCAACAAATTAAATTTTTGAATAATTTATTTAGAAAATATTCTAATAAATTTCAAAAATTTCCCATCAATTCATCACAAATGGGTATGAATGAAACAGAAGCTAAAAAACGGATTAAAATGGAAATTGAAGGTAGGTATGTTCTGCAAAACTAGTTTATAGGCAAGTAGGTGGTTGTCCATCGATTCTGCACCGTGAAACTTCAATATATTTTTAATTTTGATATTTTATAGAATCCAAGACAAATTTACAATGGCGAGATGAAGTTGGAAAGCGTTCAAGTGATTGGAATTCAAAATTTAAATTATTTTCAGATGAAGGTGCGTTATATCAAATTTCGTTTTCGATCGCACTATATCTATTCCTTTTATACTGATTTTTTTTTCTTAGATCAAAATATGGATTATATAACAATGATGCAACAACCCATTGATTTAAGTCCAGCAGCATTAAAAAAATGGTGGAAACGAAGGCAAATAAAACAAGAACGTTTTATGCAGCAATTTATTCCGGATCGTCATCGAATTTTGGGTCGGTTATATACCTATCTACTAAATTATAATTTTTTTATTTAAAAATATTTTTTTTTTTTAGGATCGGATTTGGCTACTGCCCATTTTCTTATTCATCGTGGTGGCTCCATCAAATTCTTAGATGATCCAAAATGGCACAAGGCAGATGAAAATGGTGACTATGTTTTACCAAAATTTTATGATCCCTTGTATAAAGTTGAGGCAATTAAATGTGACAATATGGAATTATATTATGAAGGATTGGATAATGTTAGAGTTTTACATAATCTAAAATTTTGGTCACTTCGTAATTGTAAAACAATTGACGATTTTTGCTTAGACAGAATTTCAGGATTACAGAATCCACTTTTAGAAGTTTTGGATTTAACTGGAACTTCAATAACTTATAGAGGATTAAGTTGTATTTATAGATTAGAAAATTTGAAATTATTAATTATAGATAATCCAAATAGTTCGAAAGAAATGGAATTATCATGTGCTATGTTGGAATCGGAAATGTCAAAATTAACCATAAAATCATCTAAAGAAATTCATGAAATTTAACTTAATTTCATTATTTCAACAAAATTAGTGAAAAAATTATATTATATAAATTTTGGTCTTTAGGTTAGTTGGTTATAGTTCAAAATATTGTAGCAAAAGAATTTTGATAAAGTTACCGTAAATTTATGAACTAAAAAGAATAATTTTCATTTTAATAATTATAAAAAACCAGGAATTTTATTTGACTATATATCCTATATCCTAAACAAAATATTTTACTAGTTTTTAGTTTAAAAACCTAGAGGCCTACTTTGCTTCCTTATGTTGACCTAATAAGTCTAAGTTGTTTTTCACTTTAACCTATTTATTTAGGTAGAAAAACATCAATAGGAAGGCAAAACAAAGTATTGGTAATAAATAAAATAAAAAAAAAAAAAAAATTGTTTCTTATAAAAAGTAACAAGAAAAAAATTTTTTGAACTCACATATCAATCTTACATATAGTATTATATGTAAAGTGGTAATAATTATTTTGGAGTGAAGTTTGTCTGGCTAGTTCGTCCACTCATCAGCCACTGATGAGATCAGAGTGGACGAACGCGATCGAAACAAATTTCCATATATCCTAAACTGACTATAAAACATTTAATATTATAATAGATTTTAAAACAGTAAGTAATAATATGCGTAATGACATAATATAATATAGACATATTATCATAATTCAATTTATATAAAACATGTGACAATATTAAATTTGATACTTAGTTTTTGTCTATATATCTGAGAAAACAAACAAAAACTTCTTTCATTTTCTCCCTCATTGACAAATGGATTGTTCTGTCACACAATCAAGTCAAGATACTAATCAAAATAGCATAAGACGCTAACGAATAACATTAATAGCGTCTCTTTTACACTGTACGATATGGAAAAAAAAATTCTACATTCGTTTTCTATTTAACGTACAATGAAAATACTTTAATAATTTAATTAAAGAAAAAACAATAATATATCTAATAATATGGTTCTAATTTATAATTTGGTTTTCATATATTCCTCTTTAATTCGAACCCTATCATTCACATCTGGTAAATATGGCTCAATTCCTTTTCGTCTTCGATCCAATCGTATGTTATTCTAAAAAAAACATTATTTCAAAAACAATAATAATTTATTAATTTTTCTTACATTTTCTTATTTACCCAAAATTCTTTACAGTTGTTATAATTAGCAAAAAATATTTCGCATTTACTACGATCAAAATTATTTTTGTTAAGGCATTTAAAAGATAATTCTTGTTCCTGGGGAAAAAAAACATCAATTAGAATATGTAGTAGATAAAATTTTTATACCTACTAAATTATCGAATTTGTCCAGCGAAACGCTTCACTTAGAACTTAGTTAATGATACTGTTGGTATTCGTTTGTATAGGACCAAATGAGCGATTGTATCAACAGGCTATAAATTATTATGTCTGTTAGTTCGAGCTTAGAAGTTTATTGCAGGTACGTTTGGAGTTTTGGAAATTTCATATTCGACTTTAAAGTTTTCGTTCACCGAAACATATTTTTGTAAGATCATAGCGTCATTTACATAACAAAATAAATAAAATTAACCCCCTGAATCTATTTATTTGGAATATAGAAGAAAAAAATAGCAAAAATGTATACCTACTTTGAAACAAGGATTGTTTTTTTCGGAATCATAATTTTTTGGCATTTTTATTGAAAATAAAAATAATTTTATAAATAAAAATATTTAAAAATTTTTGTTTTTATTATGAATAAAATAATTATTTTTCTTCTGCAAAGTCCCAATTTGTTATTTTTTTTTAGCTATTCGGTCAGGGTAACCAACCTTTTCAAATGTTTCCCCCTAAAAAAATAAAATTTCCCCCTAAAAAACCCCTAAATTTTTTTTTATAGATATTATAACAGCTATACTTATATACCTATGAGGATTTCAAATAGATGCTTGAAGAAAAATATATAACGCACATCGTAAATTATATAAATAATAAAATTATTTATTTATAATAAAATTAGCAAATAAGGTATCTTATGAAATGCAATCAAAAATATTACAAATGTCATCTAAATCTTCGCTTTTAAGATCATACATCATACCCCTAAAAAAACCCCTGAAACAAATTACCCCCTAAAAATCCCTCTGTCAACAAAAAAAACCCCTAAATCTAGGGGGAAAACTCCTAAGTTGGTAACGCTGTATTCGGTTATAAAAATTGATGTAGCAGCCTAGCCGGCGTTAAAACGGCTGAACAAAACCAAGTACCGAAAAAAATTTACTGTTCTAATCATCACACATCATCTCGAGAGTCTAGACACCTATTGTGTGTAAAATGCTAATCCGCACGTCAGTCGTCGTGGCAACATTAATTATTAAAAACCAAAATTAATTTAATCAAAAGATGGGATCAACTTTCGTAAAGTTAATTAATAACAAGTCTGATGAATGTATTCATTTAGACTTAATATAATTTTTATTTTATTTGAATTTCCTTTTAATTTGCCTCGAAAAAGGAAATTTAACTTGATACCTAAACCTATCTGACTTCATAACTTCGCTACACTTCAGGTTACAAACACAGAATTCCATGTTTTGCGGAAAAAAATGGGTTCGTTCTGTGTTTGGTACTTGGTTTGCCATATAAATTTTTTTATTTTTTTTTTCATGGTTTGAAAATAGGTTCGACACAAACCTAGAAAATTTACTACATAGTTTTATTGTATTTCAAAAAAAAAAGGTATAACCTGTCAATTTGCAGAAAATTTACAGAAAAAATCATACTTTAAAATGCTTCGATATAAAAAAAATAATAATAAATTGTAGGTTGTCAAAAAAGAAAATAAATTAAAATATTTAAAAAAAAAAATATTATTTTTATTTTCCATTTTTTCTTTAAATTAAAAAAATTCATTTTTTTTTTTTTTAAATTACGAAAAATTAAAATTTTATTTTACAAAGAATTTTTTTTTAATTTTAGAAGAATTTACTAAACTTACAAACTACTTTTCCATCAACAATTTAGAGATTTCCAGTGATGAAAAGTGTGTAAATTTTTCTATCATCATCAGTGTGGTAATTTAAAAAATTGCGTGTTTTGTGTATTCAGTACCAAATTCAAATGCGAGCTAGGAAATAATTTTTAGTTTGATTAATATAGCCTGGAGAAAAGAAAGACAAATTATTAATTAATTTGGAAGCAGAGTTAATGATAGGAATAAAATTTCAAATTATCTGCCAAATGTTTTTTTTTTTTTTATATAAAATTGTTTATTTATTTGAAATTCATTTGCATAAACATAATGTTATAAAATATTACAGAGCTTAGGCTTTTCTACTGAATACAAAATTTAATATACTTATTACTAGTTTTTAATTTCATTATAAAATTTGAAAATTTGAGACCAACAGTTTGGGGCTTTTTTTGGAGACAAAAGAAGGGAAGCATTGGTTTAGAAAAGCGATGGGAAATAAAATATATTTCATTATAAATTTATAATACTCATTTTTAATGTGCAATTAAAAGTACAAAATAATAAGGCTGTTTTTTGTTATACATTATATTACTATTATTATTATATATTATATTATATATACATTATATTACTATTATTATTATATATTATATTATATAACATATATATTACATGTGTTAAATAAATTCAATTAAATATACCGCGAAAAAACCAACAACTGCACCCTACGGTGTCCTGGAGTAGACTGCTTACACAATCATTCCACTAACCACAGTTGCTGGCCTCTCTCCCTTTCTCTTTTTCTAAGTGTTAGTCTTTCTACTTGTTATTTACTACCAATACAGAGAAAGAGGGTATTTTGTTTGCCGGTCATACGATCATAGAGGGGTATATTTTATCTATAGTGCAATAATCGTTTAACATTCGGCCATCCTACTATTGTCATCGTCCCTGATGACTAAATCTACTGTTAATTTCAAATTAGTGCTAATAATTGTCAAATTTCTACATTTTTTTTTTTTTTAAATTAACTACAAAATTAGTTATAACCTAATTACTTGATCACTACTATTATTGTTATTTTTATATTCTAGATACTACAAAATAAATCATGCATTTAAAACTTCTACAGCTTAGAATTCCTCCTTTAATACTAAATCTTTAAACCAATAGCAAATTCTGGCATTCAGAACCCAACAGTTCAGAATGTTCCCAGAAAGAACTTCAGTTTTTGGTCGATTTAGGTTAATCATTTACTTATATATATATATATATATATACACATATATATTATATATATATATATATATATATACACATACATACACACACACACATACACATATATATATCTCTTCTTATACTAAATCTTTGGGCTGATAGCAAATTCTGGCATCCAGAACCCAACAGTTCAGAATGTTCCCAGAAAGAACTTCAGTTTTTGGTCGATTTAGATTAATCATTTACCTATATATATGTATCTCTCATCTAAAATCCAATATGTTTTGGATAAATGTATCAGAATATCTAAAGAATATATATTTACGAATACTCATTTTTATTTTCAGTCATTTTCAAAATCATATTTGAAAATCATATCTATATTCATAAACTATCCTTAATGATCTTTCCTTCCACAATTTTGCAATTAATAAATAAGTTAAACTCATATCATTTTCATATCTTTCAGGTATTTAAATTTTTCCATATTTGATTCTAATTACTATACCTTTTCTTTCCTTTTCATTTTCCAATAAACTTAAAATCAAAATAATAAAAATAAAAAAAAATAAAACTTGTTTAATAATATTTCTTGAAAATTATTTTATTGAAATAATTCTTATAATTTTTTGTTTTACAAAAAAAATACTATATTTAAATAATTATTATTTTTAATCACCATCTTCATTGAAATCTTCCTCATCAGTACTTAATTCATTAAAAGAAATATCGTCAAATTGTAGCCAAGGCTTCATTTTGTCTGCAGCATAAACGGATTTAAATCGTTTTTGTGTAACTTGTGTTGTATCTGTATCTGATATCTCATAGCGATCATTTGGAAATACTTCACTCACTACATAAGGACCTTTAAAACGAGGCAGCAATTTTCGAGATTTTCCTGTAGCTGGATGCTCTGCTTTTAGTAAAATTAAATCTCCTTTTTCATATTTTCTAGGTGCTCTATGTTGAATATTAAATTTTTGAGCTGTATTGTATTGTTTTTCCCGTATGCGATCCTCGATACACTTCCGAAGTTGATCTAAATTAAAATTTTCTTTTTCCTCATCAAATTCATGGAGGGCCATGCTTAACTTATTATGTAAATTATTGTTGGGTTCATAAGTGAATAATAATCTTTGCGCAGTGTAACCAGTTATATCATGTTTAATGTTATTGAGACCCCATTGTATTGATGGTAAATTTTGATCCCAATTTCTTCCGCTTTCATCAATGGTTGAGGTAGCTAAGCTTCGATTAAGCGAACGAAAAACACGTTCAATTTGTCCATTCGCTCTAGGTGTTCGAACTGCGGTTAAAACATGTGCAATATTATTTTCTCTGCAATATTCATTAAATTTTTTTGATGTGAATGTAGAACTGCGATCACTTATAATTCGTGTTGGCATTCCAAAATACTGTGATGTTTCATCTAAAGTTTTAATGGCGCCGTTTATGTTTGTTGTCCTTACTGCACGTAAAATAGTATATTTGGTAAATGCATCTATGATAGAAAAAATATGGCAATTTTGCTTACTGCTTTTTGGAAATGGACCAACGTGGTCAACATGAATTGTATGAAATGGTTTTGAAACTTTTTCTATAGGATGTATTTGAAATCGTGTTTCGTCATTACCTCTATTGTTATATAAACAACCTAAACAGCTATTTATGTACTTTTTTACAACGGAACGCATTTTTGGAAACCAATACATTCTCTGAACTAAATCAAGAGTATTCTCAATACCAAAATGTCCAACATCATCATGATGCGTCTGAATAATTTTCCACCGTAATCCTCTAGGTACCACAAATCTTGTCCCACCTTTAACTCTCTTATAAAGTTTATTATTTTTAATTTCATATTCTTTTTTAATATTATTAATGTTTATCTCTGTACTTTTGTCATCATTTTCAAGAACATTTAAAATTTTATCAATTTCAGGATCTTTTCGTTGAAGAGTTGATATCCAATCTAATTCTGACATTCCTATTAACATCTGATTATTTTTTTCTCCAGATTCAGCTAATTCTTTTATTGGACAGCGACTAAGAGCATCAGCATGAGCTAAAAACTTAGCTGGCCTGTAAACCATTTCAAAGTCAAATTCCTGTATTTTTAGCCACCATCTGCCTATTCGACTGACAAGAGTTCTTTTTGAATGTGTCAATTTGAGGGAATCACAGTCAGTAACAATTTTGAATCTCTTATTCAGGAGATAATACTTAAATCTTTCTAAACTGTTAACAACTGCTAACGCCTCAAGCTCGTAACTATGATATTGTGACTCAACTGATGTTGTTGTTCTACTAAAATAAGCTACTACACCTTTATTTTTACTTGAATCAATCTGTATCAGTATGCCTGCTAAACCTATGGAACTGGCATCAGTATGAAGTTCGTGTTCATTTTCCGGATTATATAATACCAAAATAGGTTCTTCACATAAATTCAATTTGAGAGATTTAAAAGCATTTTCTTGTTCTTCCTTCCAAGCAAAAATAACATCTTTACATAATAACGAAGTAAGTGGTTTTGCAATAATTGAATAATTTTTAATAAATTTCCGAAAATATCCGGTTAGTCCTAGGAATCGCCTCAATTCTGTTATGTTGGTTGGAGTTGAAAAATCTTTCACAGCATCAACCTTTTTTGATCCAGGTCTAACACCATTTGCATCAATTTCGTGCCCAAGATAGCTTACCCGCTTTGCGAAAAACACACACTTTGATAAATTAATAGTAAGACCTTCTTCTTTTAATAATTGTAAAAATAATTCTATACTTTTTAAACTTTCTTCGATATCGACAGCTGGAAGCAAAGCATCATCTATATAAATACTGCATTTTTTTGGTTTCATTTTACTTGATAATTTCGCCATCATTCTCATGAAAACAGCCGGTGCATTTGTTAAGCCGAAAGGCATTCTCTTAAACTGATACTGACCATTTGGAGTAACAAATGAGGTAAGATGGCAGGAATTTTCATCTACAACAATTTGGTAATAACCACTCATTAAATCGATCGAATTAAAAATCTTTGATCCAGAAAAAGAATTTATTAATTCTTCAATATTAGGTGTTGGAAAATTTTCTCTCACTGTTATAGAATTCAACATTCTATAATCGACACACATTCTGTAATTTCCTTCTTTCTTTTTAACTAAAATTATTGGACTTGCATATTCTGATGTAGAATCTTCTATAATATCATTATCATGTAAATCTTTTATAATGTTATCTAATATTTCCAGTTGATTATAGGGAACCCTGTATGGCTTATACCTTACTGGCTCATTGGACTTTAATTTAATTTGTAATTTATGATTTTTAGACTGACCCAATTCCGATGTTTGCAAAGATACAGTCTCACGATAACGATTTAATAACGATACCACCGATTGCTTATCATTAGTATTTGCTTCACTTCCAAATTTTACATCACTTATTTCTATTATTTTTTTCAAAGATTGATTATTAAAACTAGAATTTGCTGTCAATTTCATTAATTGTCATTCTGGCGAATCTGTCACCACTTTTGTAACATTAAATGTTCCGTACTTCTTAACTATCATGACATCGGGATGATTCAAGAAATTTCGTCCAATCAGAATTGGCACATCTTGTAAAGCATCTTCCACAACTAAAATTTTCACTGGAAGTTCAATATCATTCAATGTAATTTTTTTCTCTAGTTGCCCAATTGCATTAAAAAAAACCGCCACCAAAACTTTTTAAATTAACATTAACGTCATCATATCGCCATCCGAATTTCTCAACTTCTGATTTCTTCATAGTAGTGCAGTCGCTTCCCAAATCCAGAAATGAATCAAAATTTTTATTATCAACACTAACTTTTTGATAGCATTCATTCCTCTTATCAAATACTTCCGTCAATGATCTAACCTGCTTATTGTTATCTCTATTTTTTTCTTTATTCATGCAATTGTACGCAAAATGTCCAGGTTTTCCACAACAATAACATACTTTTACATTTCGATTATTGAATTTTGTATTAAATTTATTGAAATTATTATTTGAACTATTGTCATTATTTTGAAAATTATATGGATAACTCCTTTTTGAATTTGATGAATTTAAATGAGGTTTGTTAAAATTATTATTTGATGCTCTATTTTCAGTATTTTTAAAAGAATTTATAAATTTTCGTCGAATTTCGCAATGATCATTCATCGATTCTAAAACTTTAAGCTCGCGCAATGTATCTGGAATAGTTTGAGGTTTAACTGCTTCGACCCGGTGACCTAAATTTGTATTATTAAGTCCTGATATGACATATTTGATTGTTTCAGCTTCTGTTAAATTTAATTTGTTGCATAAGCTGACTACACTATAAAAATAGGTTTCAATAATTTCATTAGGCATTCTTTGTCTCATCAATAATTTAGTTAATATTTCTGATTTATTATCAACTGTAGGAAAACCTAATAAAAATTTTGTCTTAAACTCATTCCAATTATTTATTAACTTTCCGTGAACCTGATACCAATCATAAGCTGCTCCTTTTAGTTGCCCACCCGCGTAAAACATTGTGCTTAAACTATCCCATTTGTAGATGTTTTGTAACTTATCCACATTTTTTACCCAATCTTCAGAATCCGAAAAACTCTTACCTGGCTCAAAACTAGGAATTAATGTACGAGCTTCCATCAATGTCATCCGTGTTAATCCTTCTGATCTGGTTTCGTTGACGTGTTCATTTCTTTCGATATTTTGAATATCATTTAATGTCACTGTATGTGATGCTTGTCTCCGACCTCTTTTATTTTGCTTTAAAACTAAATTTTCTTGGCGAAGTCTAATAACTTCTTGTTGTAACTCATCGCTATCCATAGTTTGAAAAGTTGAATTCAAAGTGTTTTCCATTATGTTTTCTTTGGCGACAGCCCTCTTTCTTCCTACTCGAGTGGATTCCATATTACTTTTTTTTTGACTTTAATTTTTTAAACGTTTAATTTTTTTTTTTTTAAATGTTTAATTTTTTTTCTTTTAAATAATCGTTTTTTTTTTTTTTTTAAATAATCGTTTTTTTTTTTTTTTTTAAATAATCGTTATGATCGTTAAATTACGAATGAGCAATAAAATATATATTTTCCTAGATTTAAATACTATATTTAAATATTTCCTACTCAACTTACAACCCTTCTCTTCATTTATATTTTTTTTTCCCCCCGTTTCAGAATTATATTAAATAAGACTCACCAATACTGCGAAATTAATATGACTCACTTCCATATATATGTTTTCCACACAATTTTTATTCCTATACTTCTTTAATAAAAATTGCGAAATTCAAATCTTACCTCTAACGTATTTATTAATTATTTTTTAAACACATTTACAAAATATTATCCACTCTCACTTTTAAAATATTTAAATCATTTTTTTTTTTTATATCCTTGGAGATCACTATCCCACTTCTGAAAAATGTTAAATAAATTCAATTAAATATACCGCGAAAAAACCAACAACTGCACCCTACGGTGTCCTGGAGTAGACTGCTTACACAATCATTCCACTAACCACAGTTGCTGGCCTCTCTCCCTTTCTCTTTTTCTAAGTGTTAGTCTTTCTACTTGTTATTTACTACCAATACAGAGAAAGAGGGTATTTTGTTTGCCGGTCATACGATCATAGAGGGGTATATTTTATCTATAGTGCAATAATCGTTTAACACATGTAGATATAACATTATATGTATTATTATATATTATTGAAACGAATTAAAATCTTTAAAAATAAGAGGTTCTTTTATTAACTGCTTTTTATGTAAAAAAAAAATAAGTACAACATTTTTTTATTAACTGTTTTTTAGGTAAAAAAAATAAACACAAAAATATTTTTATTGTCCCGCAGACCTTTCCGACAAATCTGGCAGCCCTAAGTATAGGCAATAATGTTCCTTATTTACTACCCCGCTTTCCTTCCATCAAAGCAACGTAAACTACTAGCAGTGCTGTGCAGTGCTGTCGTTTTAAATTTTCATGAAGCAGTAGAAATTCAATAATATAAAAAATAAAAAGAGCAGTAGATATGAAAAAAAGGCAGTAGATTTTTTAACCCATAAAGTGGTTGAAAAAAGTTTTTACTGTTTGAGCTCGACGTTTTTTTTTGCCTGTCTCTACCAATAAATAAAATACATCTTTTATTTTAAATATTTACATACTATCACAAATGTGATAAAACAAATTTTAAAGGAACTTAAAATGATTTTACCTCCTTGGCTAGAACTTACTAAATGATAAAACATACACTAAAAAATTTGTGCTTTTTCAAATATATAATAATAATACACCACTTAATAGTATTGCTTTTGATGCTCAATAAATCAATTTAATTATTAATTATAAAAAATATATAAATAATTTTTTTTTAATTTGGAAAAATTAATTGATTTAATCCATTTTTTAAAATTAAAAATTTCTTTGGTTTTTGAAAAAATAAAATTCTAAATTAATAAGTTGTCTCCACTAATTCCATCTAATGCCTCAACATCATCTACATCTTCAACAAAACGCTTTAATCAAATGTGTTAAAGAAGGTCTCAAATTCTTTGGATTTATAATTTCAAGCTGTTTGAAAAAAGGGTCATTAAAATAAAATCTTTCAAAAATATAATAAATTAAATGGTTTTCTTATCATCATAGATCATAACATGTAAAATAGTTTAAGAGAAATATTTAAAAATGATTATTAATGAGGAAGAACGAAAAAGCAGTAGATTTTAGCAAAAAGCAGTAGGGCAGTAGATATAATATCAAAAAGCAGTAGATTTACTGATAAAGCAGTAGAACGACAGCACTGGTGCTGTGTCAAATTATGTTTGTTAAGTAGGCACCTTTCAAACACGATTTTTTATATAAATTGTATGGAAAAATGCAAAATAGCTATAGGTTTACGAATAATCTATAAAATTATAACATTTAATAAAAACTTAAGAATATCACAAGTAAGTATGTTATTCTTTAATAAATTTAAAATAATTTGTAATATTTTTTAAGATAAGTTAGTCAACAGTTTTCATTAAAAAATTAAAATTTTACAGAAACAAGAAAATCCTACTGGAAATTGAATTGATCAATAGTAAACTTTTATCAGTTGTTCATTGTTATTTAATTAAGGTACAAATTTATTTATATAATTAACCTTTTATTATACTTTATTCTGTTTTTACTACTTTATTTGTTTTTTGAAATAAAATTTACAAAATCTTATTGGTTTTTTTTCTTCAAATTTTATTAGTTTCAAAAAAAATGATACGAAAATGTTGTATTCCTGGTTGTAATACTAACTTAAATCCGAGTAAGTTTAAGTTCCCAAGAGAAGAAAATTTGATTGAGAAGTGGCTTATTTGATTGAAGTCGCTTATTACGTTAAGTTTTTACGGTTTTTACTTGAGTTCCTAATTTTTGAATTATAATACATATTAAAATTTATTTCTTGAAATAAATATTTTTAAATCATTCATTTTACTTTTTTCCAAACATTTTTTTTTTCTTAGTTTATAAATAAGGAAACTCTTCTCCGGACCTTTTCCAAAAATTATCAAATTATTTTGACAGGTACCTTTATTGAAATTTGTTTTTTGACACAGCACTGCTAGGAGTTTACGTTGCTGTTGCTTTCATCTAATTTCTTATAGGGTATAACGGTTAATATTTATTTAATAAATTAAAACCATTATTTAAAAAGTTAAAATTAAATATTTATTTAAGTAATTTTTTGAATTATATACATGAGTTTATTTAAAATTATTTATAATATTTATTATTAGAAAATTATTTATATTGAGAAATTATAATAATTTATTTTTTTTTTTAAAGAAAATTAATATTTTTTTATTTTTAAAATTCAAATTTTCTCTATGAGAACTAAAAAATAATCTGAATATAAAATCAAAATCCAAATTTACATTTTAAATAAAGAAAACTTGATGTATTTATTTTTAATGAAATAAAATGAACCACTACCAGGGCTAGCAAATCTAGTTTATACTTGAGCATTTCATTCGCAATTTCCTGCATTTTCCCTGCTTGCATCATTGTTCTTATGTTCCATGTTGCAATTTTCAAATCAATTTCCTTTTTGCATTTCCGAGTTCGTATTGCATTATCAGTCCGTATCGGAGGCTCTCTTGAAGATTTCATAATAGTAGGTTTTTTATGGTGTTCGGTTGTTAACCATGCGACCAACCCCCTTTCTGGAAGGACCTGATCCCTCTCTCGTCAGGCGTTACCCTTATTTTCCACTGGGGTTAAAACCCAATCTCCGATAAGGTTACTCAACATCCGGAAGGCTCCACGTGGAGATTAAAGTAGGAATTATACGGAGATCCATACAGAAAAAAAAACCCTATAAATATAATTTAAGTCATTAAAAATTTCGAATTCTAATAGATAATAAAAAACCCTTAAGCCCTAGGTAATGGCACTACGAAATAATTTATACGGACATAATTTATACGAGAAAAACGACATTGTTCATACGATAAATAATGTCGTTTGAAAGCGACATTATTTATACAAAAATAAAAACGACATTATTCATACGATAAATAATGTCGCTTTTTTTTTGTATCAATAATGTCGCTTTTAAAACGACATTATTTATCGTATGAACAATGTCGTTTTTTTATGGTATGAATAATGTCATTTTTAAAACGACACTATTTATCGTATGTGAGTAAAAAAAAAAATATTTGTGAGGTAGACACACGGGCAGGGGGGGCAGCAGGGCGGCGGTGGGCGGTTGGTCAGTGGGATTTGCGGCGCAATATATCCGATAAAATTTTGTGCGGTAAGCAAAAGGGGAAGGGGGAGCAGCAGGGCGGCGGGGGGGCGGTTGGTCAGCGGGATTTGCGGCGTCAGCCGCAAATCCCACTGACCAATTGCCCGCCCGCCGCCCTGCTGCCCCCCCTTCCCCTTTTGCTTAGAACACAATATTCGCGGTTATGTCAGTTGACCTACATTTTTTACGGCCAACATTCCTTTTTACTCACATACGATAAATAGTGTCGTTCTAAAAATGACATTATTCATACGATCAAAAAACGACTTTAATGCGTTGGGGATCGTTATGTTGTATTTAGTCCTATAGAATTTAAATCACTAAATGGAGTATTATATGCGTCAATACACATGCAATCATTTAGATTCATCTGCGTAAATAATGAAAAAATTTAGATGCATCAGCGTATATAATGAAAAAATTTAGATGTATCAGCGTAAATAATGAAATCATTTAGATGTTTCGTATTGAATATTGCGTAATACCTAAACAAAAATAATACCTAAACAAAAATAATATCTCTAACAATATTTCAATACAGCCAAATACAAAAAAAAAGAGATAAAATGAGAAGAAAAAATATTCTCTCTTTGCAACTACCTCTCCCCTACGCATTAAAACAGTATATTGGATATGTAAACAAAATTTGTTATACAACTCGTTCTGTATTTACACAAAAATACATTGACACTTGTCAATTTATATCACTCGACCTTCGGTCTCGTGATATAAGTATTGACTCGTGTCAATGTATTTTTGTGTATCAGAACTCTTAATTAATAACAAATTTAGTTTACATATACAATAATCTACTATTATTCATGTAGAAATAATGTCGTTTAGAAGCGACATTATTTATACGAAAAAAAACGACTTTATTCATATGATAAATAATGTCGTTTTAAAAACGTTTTTATGACGTGCCTGAAAGCGACATAATTCATTTGTATAGTAGGAATAATGTCGTTTTTTCGTATAAATTATGTCCGTACAAATTATTTCGGGGCCCCCTAGGTATCAAAATTTAAATTTTAAATGTAAAGGATATGACAAAAAAATTGCCAGAAATCATGAAAAAAGATATAGATTCAAAATAATTAATAATCATTATTTTAAAGTCGAGTTCAATTTGTGAAAAGAACTATAAAAATAAGAGATATTAAAAGCTATAAAAATACCTAAAGTACTTCCAAAATTTAACTTTTCAGATATTTAAAAAAAATACATACCTACTTAAGTATAATAAAATAAAATTCCATTTCATTTTTATCTTTATGAAAAATTTACAAGAAAAATTTTATTACTATTATTTTAACGAAAAATAATGTTTTATTACTCGTTGTAAACAATATGAAAATATATATTTACATTAGACAAAAAATAGTGAAAAATAAGAGATAAATAAATTATGGAAAAATAAAATATTTGAAAGGGTTATCGATTAAAAAGAATGTGTGAAAAATATAATTTTTTTTTATGAAATTTTTTTCCAAGATATTAAAGTTATATTTTATTCACTTTTTTTAGTTATTTAAAAAAAATAATTCTAAAGAAATCTGATATGAAAAAAAATTTATATATATGTACTATATACAATTTTGCGGACAATTTTTTTTTGCAACATATAAGACTGAGAAATTATCTTAAAGCATAAATCGCGCAATGTTATGGTAAAACATAGAATTATGAGACAATTTATTTACATTGATATGTTAAGAATAATTTAATATATACCTACTAACTGTACCCGAACACACGTTGCTGTGGTTTTAACGATGTGGCATTTATATAATATAGCCGTCAACCCGTGCTCAGCTACGGACTCCGAATGATTAATTTTTCTAAGTGGAACTTTTGTTGTCAGATTGATAGACAATTATAGTAGTTAGTTTATAAATTTGGGGAAAATATCTAAGGGGATAATTCTCCTTAGATATTTTCCCCAAATTTATAAAATAACTAGCTTCTACACCCACATTTTTAATTTTTACTTATTCAACACTCAAATTATATGAAATCAAATGATATCCTTCCCTTAAACAAGTTTCTAAACCAAACCAAATTTGTGTTTTTATCCATTTCCTCTTTTATGAACCAAATTTGAATGAAATCAGAAGAACTTTTACAGTCCCCCCCGGGAGAGGTTTCTGGGTAGGGTGCCATTCAAATGTTTAAATAGTCTATAACGACCCCGACACAAAAAGACGGTGTAAATTTCGAAACGATCGGTTGAGTGGTTTAGTATTTAATATTTTATAGTTATTCGTAATAAAAAAATTGATTTCTATATATTGCAAGAGGCCCCCTAAAAAAAGGATGCCAAATTTTTTGTTACGAAATTTGTGTGTTTAATCATTTTAATGTACCAAATTTTAACGAAATCGGACAAACTTTTGAAGTACTCCTCTATTGCAGTCGCTGGGTAGGAGGCCAACAAATTTCTTGTTACGAAATTTGTGTGTAATCAGTTCCTCTTTTTACGTACCAAATTTGAATGAAATCGGACGAACTTTTGAAGTCCGCCCCCAGGGGAGGTCACTGGGTACGAGGTCCCTGGGTAGTAGGTCGATGGATAGGAGGTCTCTGGGTAGGAGGTCCCTGGGTAGTAAGTCAACAAATGTTTGTTACGAAATTTGTGTAAAATCAGTTCCGCTTTTTACGTACCAAATTTGAATAAAAACGGACGAACTCATAAAGTTCGCCCCCAAGGGTGGTCGCTGGGTAGGACGCACTTTTGAAGTCCGCTACCAGGGAAGGTCAACAAATTTTTTGTTACGAAATTTGTGTGTAATCAGTTCGTCTTTTTACATGCCAAATTTGAATGAAATCGGACGAACTTTTGAAGTCCGCCTCCCAGCGGAGGTCGCTGGGTAGGGTGAGACGAATTATCGCATAATGTCATAACATATAAAAAAATACTAATTATCACATAAAAATCGATTTTTATGGGATTATGCAGTAATTCATTTAAAAACGAATTATCACATAAAACCAAAATGAATTTGAAAATAAATTAATTATCTCATAAATTTTATGTGATAATTAATTTTTAAATGAATTAGTGCATAAAATTTTCGTTAAAATTTTTTTATGCGATAATTCGGGTTAGAATTTATGTGCTATTTCGTTTTCGAATGAATTATCAAATAAAAACCAAAAACACATTTTATGTGCTAATTCGTTTTTTTACGAATTAGTGCATAAATTTTGGAAACGCAGATTTATGCGCTAATTCGTATTCAAACGAATTAGTGCACAAATAATGGCTCCGTCAATTATCGCATAATGACATATCACATAATTTTTAAAATGAATTATCACATAATTTTTTTTATGAGATAATTCATGTACATACTTCCAATAACTACCGCGTCCCATTCGCTTCGCGCTCCAAAAAAAAAAGCCCGAAACACTTTTTCCACATAAAATAGGCCAAATCGAGTAAAAGAGAAAGTTGTCCGCGCAAAATGTATGAAAAAGATATTGTGCATGATAGAGGACCGCTACCGCGTGCCATTCGCTTCGCGCGAAGCGCTCCAAAAAAAAAGAAAAAAATGTGCCCTTTTCCAAATAAAATTTCAGAACAATCGGAGGTATGTGCTTTTCGGAAGTTTATCCGATAATTCGTTTTAAATGAATTAGTACATAATCTCATACAAACCAATTTTTATGTGTTTTTATGCACTAATTCATTTTAAAATATATAAATATAAATTTGGGGTCCCGAAATAATTTATACGGACATAATTTATACGAAAAAACGACATTATTCCTACCATACAAATGAATTATGTCGCTTTCAGGCACGTCATAATTTATAAATGAATAAAGTCGTTTTTTTTTCGTATAAATAATGTCGCTTTTAAAACGACATTATTTATCATAAGAATAAAGTCGTTTTTTTTTCGTATAAATAATGTCGCTTCTAAACGACATTATTTCTACATGAATAAAGAATCGTATGAATAATGTCGTTTTTTTTTTGTATAAATAATGTCGCTTTCAAACGACATTATTTATCGTATGAACAATGTCGTTTTTCTCGTATAAATTATGTCCGTATAAATTATTTCGGAGTGCTTATAAATTTATGTGTTATTTCGTTTGCAAACGAATTAGTGCATAAATAGCGAAAAATCATTTTTATGTGATAATTCACTTTAAAATGAATTAGTGCATAAAATTTTCGTTCGAATTTTTTTTATTTTTATTTTTCAGTTTATGCATTAATTCATTTAAAAATGAATTATCACATAAAAATAATTTTTTATGAGATAATTCATTTTTCAATTTATGTGCTATTTCGTTTTTAAATGAATTATCTCATAACAAAAATTATGTGATAATTCATTTTAAAAATTATGTGATAATTCATTATGCGATAATTCACGGAGCCGCTGGGTAGGAGGTCAACAAATATTTGTTACGAAATTTGTGTGTTATCAGTTCCTCTTTTTACAAACCAAATTTGAATGAAATCGGACGAACTTTTAAAGTCCGCCCCCTGGGGAGGTCCCTGGGTAGGAGGGCAATCAAATTTTAAAATAGCCTATAACGACCCCTGACCTGAGACAAAGACATGTGTAAGTTTGAAAACGATCGGTTGAGGGGTTTAGGAACCTATTCGGAACAGACATAGAGACAACTTCGCTTTTATATATTAGATAATATTATTTTCATACTTAGAGTGCGTTCCATAAGTCCGTCCATATGTAAAAGATTCTGATTTTAAGAGCACTTAAAAGTTGTCCTAGAAAACGATTTGTTATGGGAAATTTTAAATTTCCCTTTATAGATTTATTAAAAATAAAATAGAGTTTCGGAACTATTTTTTGCAGAAATTATTTTGGATATAGAATTTTAGCTGTCAAATTGCATCGTTCCATAATTCAAAAGTCTCAAAAAAAGAATACCGATGCTAGTTTTAGGTAAAATCGTGACTTATGGAACGCACTCTATGTTTCTTTTTTCCGAATTCATTATTGTTAATATTATTTGACATTAACTTTTAGAGTAATTAGAATTCTTAAATTTGTTTAAAATAAAATTATTTTACAAGAAAGTATTATTTATTTATTTCTAACCATATACCTACTCTATAATTTTATGTAGGTTTTTTTTATATTGACATAATACTATAGCGGCAACAGTCGGGTAAACAAATAAACTTAATTTTTGTATTTATTATATTTATTTCATTATTTTCAAATATTTTTTTTACATTTTCATTTTGAAATAATATTGATTTCTGGAACTTTGTTAAAAATGTAAAAGATGAAATATGACGCATTAAAAAAAATATGCAATTATAAAATTAATGAAGTACATATATGATCTTAGCAGATTTAACCAAATTAAATGTCTAATCGTTTTTTTTTTAGGACTGGAATTTTTGGTTTGCAGAAAAGGGAGATTCTACGTACAAGACGAAAATACTTATGGAACGCACTCTTATTTATTTTAATGTAAGACGAACGTCGAATTTATTTCTATTCTTCCCTGTGCTGTCTCAGAGTTAAATAACATAATTGAATAAAAGATTACTATTGCAGACTGAAATAAACATAAGGTTTATTGAAACAGTTTTTGTTTTTTAGAAGGTATGAGTACAACTTGTACAATTGACCAGTTGTACAATTTACCTGTTCTACAATTGATTTATCCAATTTAACAGCTAAATTTACCACTTGTACAATCCAGTTTTCACCACTTGCATAGCAGTTATACAATCCCTTTTTTGTAAAAATCAACCACTTGTACAATGTTGTACCCGTACCAGTTGTACAATTTTGCAATATTTGACTTGTGCAATATTAGACCAGTTGTACAATCTATGATTTATAAAATGAACCACTTGTACAATTTTTGGGCCTTACGAAGTAGGGTATAATGAACAAGAATATAAAAGCCAAAAATGAACTAGAATATCTAATAAATAAAAATGAAAATTCTCTGTTTCTCTGTTTCTCTGTTCTCTGTTCTCTGTTCTCTGTTCTCTGTTCTCTGTTCTCTGTTCTCTGTTCTCTGTTCTCTGTTCTCTGTTCTCTGTTCTCTGTTCTCTGTTCTCTGTTCTCTGTTCTCTGTTCTCTGTTCTCTGTTCTCTGTTCTCTGTTCTCTGTTCTCTGTTCTCTGTTCTCTGTTCTCTGTTCTCTGTTCTCTGTTCTCTGTTCTCTGTTCTCTGTTCTCTGTTCTCTGTTCTCTGTTCTCTGTTCTCTGTTCTCTGTTCTCTGTTCTCTGTTCTCTGTTCTCTGTTCTCTGTTCTCTGTTCTCTGTTCTCTGTTCTCTGTTCTCTGTTTTCTGTTTTCTGTTTTCTGTTCTCTGTTCTCTGTTCTCTGTTCTCTGTTCTCTGTTCTCTGTTCTCTGTTCTGTGTTCTCTGTTCTCTGTCCTCAATCACGTCTAAACCGCTGGACCGATTTGGCTGAAATTTTGAACTTAAGTATCATTGGGGCCCGAGATGGTTATGAAATTTAGGTAAATTTCAATAAAATATAGTAGCATTGGACCCGAAAACTCAGGCTCAATTGGGGGGCCAAACAACAAATTTCGAAATTTTGAAATTTTGAAGTTAAGTAGCACTAGGACCCGAGATGGTTATAGGGTACCAGAAATTTTGTTCCGAAGCCCCGACGGCTACCTTAGAAGCCGGTTTTGCAATTTAGGTATATTCTGATAAAATGTTGTAGCGTTGGACCCGAAAAGCCTATTTAAAAAACTGGATGTTGACAGGCCCCCGACCGTCCCAGGGCTCAATTGGGGGGCTATACAACAATCTTCGAAATTTTGAAAATAAAGAGCCTAGAGACCCGATTGGTTATATTTTTGATCCGAGGCACCGACGCTTTTATTTTTAGTTATAAAGATCATGGATCATATTTAAGTGGAAAGAAAAAACAATTTTTTTATTTTTAGTGCATTTTCTATTCATTAATAAAAGTGCGTTTTAAAAAGTTTTTTCTTTATTTATTTTTTTATTTTCTACTTTTTAGTCTTACATATTTAAGTCAATTTATCGCACATATTATTTTAAATATTAAAATTGTGATCGTCTTTTCCGTTGTGTAGTAGTTTCAGTTTCCGGTCGGTTTAAGAATATTGTATTGTGAGCTAAAATAAACTCAAATGCCAAATTTGAGAATGATTGGATTATTGGAAGTGGTCTAAAAATTGATTACAAGATTTGACGCATGAATAGTGTCGATCCTAAGTCCATCACCACCAAATATTGTATTGTCACCTAAAATAGACTCACATGCAAAATTTCAGGATGATTGGATTAATGGAAGTGGTCTAAAATTTGATTACAAGATTTGATGCATGATTACAAACATCCCCAGTATAATATAAGTGTGTAAAAAATGAGCTAGGATGTAATGAAAATGAACTAGGATATTTGTGTATATTTGTGTATTCTAGTTAATTTTGGCTTTTATATTCTAGTTCACCTATGTATTATACCAAATTCTAGTTCACCTATGTATTACCAAATTACCTACTTGTACAATTTTTGACCAGTTGTACAATTTTTATGGTTGTGAAAAAGGAGATTTTAATTCCTGAAGCCCTGCAGGGACACGCGAAAAGGCATTTCCTCGCGTAGCCATATGTAAAGTTTCGAAAAAGAGGATTATAATCCCTGTAGTCCCGCAGGGACACGCGAAAAGGCTGTTGCTCGCGTAGCCATGGGTTAAGTTGGTTATTTCTATAAAATATTAATATTTTATATAATTCCATAAAATATAGATTGTACAAGTGGTAAATTACAAACAAAAGATTGTACAACTCGTCAAAAATTATACAAGTGGTTAATTCGAAAAACTTGAGATTGTACAATTGGTCTAAAATGTACAAGCGCATTGTACAAGTGGTATTAGTCTGTACAAATGGTTTTTCTTGGTACAAGTAGTCAATTGTACAAATGGATTCTTTTTACCACTTGTACAGTAAAAAAAAACAGATAGGTATACAATTAAATTTTAAATTGTACAAGGGGTATTTTGGATTGTACAACAGGTTAAAAAAATTGTACAACTGGTAATTGTACAATTGACATGCATCCGTTTTAGATAGTTATTATTTATTGAATGAAAAAAACCTAAAATTATTTAACAATAACACCTTTTTTTTTCTGCTTTATACCAATTTTAAAACTCCTTCAAAACTTTTTTAAAATTACTTATTCATAAAAAAAAAACAATTTATAAAATGTAGGTATATTATATAATTTATTCAAAAAGAAGAAAAATATTATAAGAACCGCTTAATTTTTTTTTTAATAATTTATTAACATCGACTTTGTGTCTTGGTCTTTATTTTTTATTAAAGAAATCTAAATTCTATATTTGTATATGAAGATTTCTCTGTCAAAAATTCTGGCAATTAGATTAAAAATAAAGAAAAAAATATGTGTGAGCCTCATCCTCATAAGCTCACGAAAGAAGTTTAACTTCTTTATTTACTTGCAAATATTTATTTTGCTACGGACTCTGACTGATTTACTTTTGTAAGTGGAAGAGGGGGCTAAATTTTTTCTTACGAAATTTGTGTGTAATCATTTATTCTTTTTTACGTACCAAATTTCAATGAAATCGGACGAACTTTAGAAGTCTGCCCTAGGGAATGCAAAACCGGATTTTCGCCGGAAATCCGGAATTGCGTTTGTTTTTGAATTTGAAAAAATTCGGAATTCAAAATGCTAAATTCCGAATTTTTGGAATTTGAAAGAACTTTTACTGGCTTTTATTATTTAGGCATAAAGTATTAAAATTCACAAAAATTGAAATCTAAGTAGCTATCGCAAGTCTGCAAATACATAAAACTGTTTTTCATATTAATCAACATTAACAAAATAAGTAGGAGTTCCGAGTTCAGTGATTTATTTGGAATTCGAAGTGAAATTAAATTTTGGATCAAGGGGAGCCCCCGAGGGACACTTTTGGAATATCTCTAATATAACTTATTAACAACGCTGCAGGAACATTTTCAATAAAAATTCGATTAAAACTCAATTGGATACTATGTGTTTTAAATTTTTATTCAGTTTATTCACTTTCGGTTTATTGAAAAGTATAAAATTTTATTTTAATAAGAAATATTTCATAATTTAATTTGTTATAATTTTAACATTTTGTACACTAATATTTATACACTAATATTTATGTTAAAGAATAATTTAATTTAATTTTTTAATATATTTTAATTTTTATATGAAATCCCGGAATAAACCGGAATTCCGGATTTCATTTCAAGACATTTTCGAAAATCCGGAATTAATTTTTTTTAAAAAAAAGGCATTCCCTAGTCCGCCCCCAGTGGTGGTCGCTGGGTAGGATCAATCAATTTTTTCTTACGAAATTTACGTGTTTAATCATTTGCTCTTTTTATTTACCAAATTTGAATGAAATTCTTTGTTACGAAATTTTTGTGTGTAGTCATTTCCTCTTTTTACGTACCAAATTTGAATGAAATCGGAAATAATTTTTTTGTTACGAAATTTGTGTGTAATCAGTTTCTCGTTTTACATACCAAATTTGAATGAAATCGGACGAACTTTTGAAGTGGGCCCTCAGGGGAGGTCGCTAGGTAGGAGACCAATCAAATTTTAAAATAGCCTACAACGACACTCGATCTGAGGCAAAGAAATGGTGTAAGTTTGAAAACGATCGGCTTAGCGGTTTAGGAGTCTATTCGGAGCAGACAAACAGACGTTTCTGTTTCATATGATAGAATTTCACTAATTCGAAAAGGAAATAAACTAAATAAATATTAACAACAAAATCAGTTGATCTTTAATTCTGTGTTGTACAATTTTTTAATTCTACTATATATGTTATTTTTTGTTTTTTGTTTTCCACACATCGTTAGTATTTTGTTATGTGTGTGTGGTATCGCTATTTTATTTTCGTAAATACATGCTACATGCTGCATGCTGCATGCTACATGCTACAACGTCTTATATTTCCCTGCTTTAATATTTGTTTTTACTTTTTAATATATGATACTACATTCTGTGGTTATTAACCCCTACTTTGAGACTTTTCGTTACATAGGACATACTATATTCTGTCTTTTTTTTTCCCCTATTTCCTCACAAAAGATTTTACAATACCTCGCTAAAGAAGTTAAACTTCAAAAACTTCATGATTTAAATTTTATCTTTCATTTTGTAAATTATATTAATTTATTTTTAAATTATTTTGAGATATTGCTGTTTTGTTATGCTCAAAAATAAGATAAAAATCAAAATTTTAACTATTATATTCTGATTGTATGATGCTTCTTAAATGTCTGATAATTTCATTTCTTTATTTAATTCTTATTATAATTTTATTTAATTTGAATCATTTAGACTTAAGCTTATACAGAATTTGGTTTCTATACGTAAATAGTTTTAAGCAGTCTAAAGTTTGGTGCAGTCGCGCAGCGAGCTTAACTCGCGCCCGGGGCACAATAACATTTTAGCGCCCACCATTCAAAAACCATATATTATTATATGTAACTCGCAAATTAATAAATAAATAAAGTAAAATAAATAAAGTCATAGGCTCAATCTAGGCTTTAAATTTGAGACAAAAAATGTAGTTGAGAAAACAAGACTAGATTTTGAAATGTATATGATCATCTAGAATTTGTTTAAAAGATACCTATTATTTATTTTACATATTTATAAAGAAATATTACAAAAAAGAATAAAAAATTAAATATTTATTATCTCTATGGAGATACATATATTTATACTTTAAATATAATATGATTATAATACTAGTTACTATGTATAAATTTTCCTTGCTTTTGATGAAGCAAATTTATCAATAATATCATCAAAGTTGATCATTTCAAATTTTCTCTTCCCAAACATAAAAATTCCTTGACATTTCCCTAGCACAAAAATAAAACTCCTTAAAATTAAAGAAAAACAAATCCGAAGACGTGGCATTTCTTTTATGAATATATTATTACAGTTTGATTTAGTTTATGCCCACCCTTGCCTCTCCCCCCCCTCCCCCCTCCCCCCCCCTTTCCCCACTACGCTACTGCTTTGGTGGGCTTTAAATTAATTAATTATTTTTTAAGTATACTTGTGGAAAGATAAAATTTATTAAAATTTGATTTTATATTTAGAATTTTATCTTTTTTTATATAGAAAATAGTTAAAAGTAAAATATCCTGAATCGGTGAAAATAAATTTCACTGTTATTTTTAACCTTTTTTTATTTTTTTAATTCTTTAATGGAGATGCAATTATGTAATTCAAAAAATGAACCAATTATATAATTAAAAGAAGGAGGAATCTCTTAAATATGTATAAAATGTAGATTTTCAATTTTGATAAAAATAAATAAATTTTACGTTTTTTTTATGATTGCGCATGAAAATTCCAACACGTTGTTGTTCTTAGATTTCATCATAAAAAAAAATTATATTTTCCTTCTTTTTTTTCAAACCTTTATAAAATTCTATTAACTTTCCCACTTTCTAAAAACGTAAGCAGTAGAATGGTATTCAGTGGGCACTATTTATAGTATTTAGTCAGATTTTTTAATGGAAAAAATTATTTGACTTGGAATTTAAAATATAGGTATATATAAGTCAAAAAAAAAAAATGTAGTTAAATTTTTTTTAATCAAGGGAAATGTTTTTTTATTAAATCCTTTATTGGTAGCGTTGATTGACTCTAAATTTTACAAGTTTTTATCAATAAGATTACCAAATGAACTGTGACCGGACGTAGTAATATTGTCGATGTCAAGTGGACTTGATTTTCCTTTTTTTCCTGATTTCTATTCAAATCATATGAAGGATTGAGTGCGGAGTGGAGAAAATAATTATTGCGATAAGTCCAAGAGAAATTCCTGACTGTCTAATTTAAAGTGATGAAATTATTAGAACATTTATGGATTTCTTTACATAATATTTATATGTAAAAGTAGTTATCACGTAAAATTATCTTGTACGTTTCTTTGAATATTCTTTTATATTTAACATTTATTTTTTCTTTTTTTTCAAAAGGAATATTATATACATAAGTTTTTCATTTTTTAGAATTAGGAAAAAAAGTTTTTATTCTGTGATTATTACAAAATATTTTGGATTTTTGCTTTACCGATAAATGATTTAAAATAAAAAAAATCTCAATGAAATTAAGCAACTGATTAAAGAGATATAATTATAGTTATCATGTTACCGTGATGTTATAACATATCATTATAGTAACATTATCTATTTAGTAAATTTTTGTTGAAACAATGTTTTTAAATATCAATAATTTTTTTCAAATTTAGATAAAAAAATAAAAAAAGTCACATAAAATATATTATGTAACATTGCCACAAAGTTTTGAGAATATATTACGTGAAACGGAAATTTTGAAGAAGTTTGGGACTTCAAAATGTGAATAAATATAATTTTTTTGTGATTTTAAAAATATTTGGAAGAGCAGAAAATATTTTAATTATCTTTTTTCCATATTTTTTTGAGAATTTGAAAAAATTACTTCTAACTATTTCCGTTTTTTGCAAGTTGTGAAACCCAAAACTCTTTTTACAAAATAATATAATTTAAATCAATATACATATACAAAAATGTAAAATGTAAAAAGAAATATAGAAAGCCAGTAATTTATACCAAAAAATTAAAAAGAAACAATTTGATTGCCAAAAAATATAATTCTTTTTTCTCAAACGTGTAGGTAGATTCATTTTGTTATCCGTGTCGGGTGTCGGGATAAATTTATAGTGAGTGCACTGAAAGAAAAATAAATTTTCCTGATCAGACAATGTCGTTGAATTTATTAATTTGGGAAATTATAAGGCCATGGCAATATACATTTCAGATCTTATCATTGCAATATAATTATATGGTGAACTAAATTTCGTCGACCTGAATTCCGATCAAGAAAATTTTTGTATAAATTACATTCGGTAAAAATATTCCGTCATGAATAGGACAAATGAAAACATCGTTTCGGTTATTAGGTCAGTCCTTCTAAATTTATTGATCTGCTATTTACCATGTCCTAAATTTATTCAGCTATTTCTGCAAATTCCTTTTTTAATGTCGTGGTATCAACACAGTTTAGTGTTTAACTAAACTATTTGTCGTAAGAACTTTTTATTTGATCCAAAGAAAAATCATTTTTGTCCAATACTAAGTAAAGTTATCTAACGTTCGAGATACACCAGCTGATAAATTCCATCTGCCGAAGCTCTTTTTTGAATGTGTATATAAAAATCCGTGTAACGTGCGAGTGTTTTACACGAATTTGTACAACACATTCAAAAAGGCTTAGGAATTTATCAGATAGTGTATCTTGTACGTGAGGCTCTCAAACTCAATATTTTGATGTTTTCAGTGTATTCTTTTTGGAATTTATATACATACCTATGTACATATTTTTTATAATTGAAATGTTTAGGGAAGGCGTTGAATTTTATAATCACCGCAAAATTTTTAAGATAAATCAGAAAAATTTGAGAGCATACATATAATTTAAATGCGTTGAAATTTATATATTATTTCTTATCTTATAATTTCCATTTTCTCATTTTAGATTTTATGTTAAGGAACAATATTTTTTTTATTTTTATAAACCTTCATATAATCTGTATAATATTGTCAGTTGTAACTTTATAATCGAAATCTTTTTATAAAAATTAATATTTGATCAAATGAAAAAAAAAAGAATTAAGGATTATATGTATGTAATGACTATATGTATGTAATTGCCGTTTTCAATTGACATTTTAAAGTAATTTTTGAAAAATTTAAAGAAAACTCAATGGGAGTTTCTTTCTCATTATTACATACTACTTCCAAGTTTCCAAAAAGTTAGTTAAGTAACAATGGCAAAACGGGAGACCAGAAGGTTTTGCTTTTATAACGGAGTCAAAAATTTTATGGATTTTCCCTGAAAACTTTGAAATGTAGGAACAAATAGCTTAATGCTGAATTATACTTAATGCGAATTTAATACATATATTATACATTTCAATTTATCGACATTGTAGTTAGCAAATATTGATACAATGGTGGCTGCAGTGCTAAAACATGCAATATTCGTATACTTGAGAATTAATTAAAAAACAAATTTTAGGTTTTATAAATTTTTTTAATAATATTAATTTCATTTACAATCACATCAAAACACATTATTTATTACATGTACTATATGAATTATCTTCAATATTATCTTCATCATCCTCACTGAACTCCGATTCATGATATTTATTCACATGTGCTCTCAATTTACTTCTTTGAATGAATCCTTAAGATTGGGATAAAAAAATTATATTTTATTTAAAAACATTATTATAATGTTGTCCGATTAAAACAAAGGGGATACTTCCGAAAAGGCGTAAGATATGGGCATGACGTCATCACCTAACGGTATTTTAGAATACGTGGACTCAGAATATATATGTCGTTATAGGTTATACCCGCAAATGCCATCTTCATCTAGTGGCCGCAAATGTAACTCAACTTTTTTCAAAAATCGGTTTTTTGCAATTTTCTCGATAACGGTTAATCCGAAAACCTTAATTCTTTTTTTCAAAATAAAATTTAACAAATTAAAAAAAAACTAAAAATCTTCAAGTACATCGCTTTTAAATCCTTTTTTTTATATTGTACCTTTTTACCTAATTTAAAGGAACGATAAACGAAATCTAACCAAAAGTCGATTTTTTTAATACAGGAGAGTTGTGAGAACTTTCTTAAAAAAAGTTGTTGGAGCAAAATCTATCGAAAAAAGCACAAAAAAAAACAAATTAGAAGTATTAAGAATTTTTAGCAATTTAACCTATGGCTACGGTAGCTGAGGCCTTTCCAGGTCCCTGCTCCCGTGTGGCTTAGCTGGGTTTCAGGGAGTAAAACCTCATTTTTGCAACTTCACCTATGACTATGCTAGCTGGGGCCTTTCGCGTTTCACTATGGAGCTACAGGATTAATATTTATTCTGAAGTTGGTAGTTAACATTGTAAAAGATTATTTAAAATAAAGTTTGAAATAACTTTCTTTTAAATCTCCAAATTGGTTCAAAATAGAATAGTTCTAGAACTTGAAATATATTTATCATGTCTAAAACTTATTTTAATTTAACCCCAATAAAATTAATTTTTAGAGACCATTCAGTGAATCTGAATTTGTCATGAAATAGTTGTAGAATATGAATAGTACATTTTTTTTTGTGAATATGAATATTAAATAAGTTTTCACACCTTTATTACAATGGCCACAACTAAATGGCTTCTTTTCACAATGAATTAACATATGAGCTGTCAGGTTTCCTAAAACAAAATTTTGAAAAAACACACTAAAATATTTTATCAATTAACAATTTAATTAATGATAAATCCAAAAACTCTTATAAAAATGTTTTTCTATACGAGTATTCGAAATTTAATACCTTTTACTCGAAATGAATGATTACAGATATTACAAACATGATTTTTCTCATTCGAATGAATTAAAAGATGTTCCTTAACGTGTCCTTTCTGAAAATAAAATTGACTTAAAAATTACTAAAATAAATTTTTCATTACTTGCTTGAGTAAATAACTTTTTGCAGATGGGGCAACAAAATGGTCTCTCCCCAAAATGAATTGTCTGCTGATGTGTCTTTAATCCAGATGATTGTGAAAATGTTTTTGCACATTGAGGACATTTGAATGGTTTTTCTTTTTCTTGATTCTTCGAATGATTTGCACGAAAATGACTTTTAAGCTGAAAATTTGTATAGAATTTTTTTGGACAATTCAAGCATAGAAATTTTTTTCCAGTATTATTATTTTGATGAATTATTTCAATATGTCTTATCATGCCTTGTTTTGAAGCAAATTTCATTTTACATGAATTACATATAAACGGTTTTGTATCTTCAATTTGATGTTTCTCTCGCATATGCTTTAAATAAAGTGTTAATGATGTTGTCTTGTTATTTTTACAAATTTTACATTGTAATAAATATTCTTCTTGTTGTAATTTGATTGCTGCTGATAAATTTGTTAGAGAACTTGATGAAATCTCATTATTTTGATCAGCAGTTGGATGCAAAATGGATTCTAAATGCTCTTGTAGTAATAAACTTTGATTTGTTGTTTTTGATCGTTTTTCAAACAGATGTTGTTTTTTAACAAGATTAATTGTTAATTCTAATTTTTAAAATTAAGAACATAAATAAAAATGATACAAAAATAAAATAATAAAATTTCTCTAATAATTATAGTAACTATAACATTAAGTTGATTTGATAAAAGGCTCTGAAATTCGGAAGCTAGAGGAGTTAATAGAATTCGATATTTAGGAATTTGAATTTTCACAACTTATTCGACATTTATATAATTAAGGTTTAGAATTGTGTGTCAATTTCAGATCAACCGTCACCGAATTTTGGAATTTCTATATGCACTGAATTTCAGATATTTATTTTTCATATTTTGCTTAGTCAAGGCCAACACATTTACGAAAAAAGAATTTCTTTTCTGGTTACTTTTATGCTAGAGACATTGTCGAAGTAGTTCACGCGAGTTTACGAAACGACGCAACGTGACGTAAAAAATAAAATCACAATTGGAGTATCTTGCCCGTTATGCTAGACGTGCGGCCGCCGTTCAGTTGAGAAAAAAAGAAAACAATTGCATTTCTTAAATATTTATCGTGTAAAAATATAAAAGATTTGTTTTTAAACTTTTACGCGGGCGAAATACAATTTACGTGTTTGAGTATAATACGCTTGAAACAGTTTCATATAATGTGTCTTTTTTATGTCCCATATATGCGCGTGAACTACGTCGAAAATATCTTCGTTGATTTGTTTTTTTCTTACTG